>JAWNMN010000223.1:600000-1158314 GCA_035044025.1 Drosophila paracracens | reverse complement strand
GGCACAATAGACCTTGTAGGTCGCGGTGTTAACTTTTCCCCAATTATAATAATAATAAGGAATTAATGTGAACAAATTTAATTCTTTCTGTTTTATTTTCTCCTCAGATCCAGGTTACTTGCTGCATGGCTGCTAATGGCTGAATTATGGGCTTTCAATGTTCGGCGGCTTCTTGAGGCAGCATAGCTCATCAGGATCACACCTTGCCTGGTTGGTGATGGTTGTTAGGCTACAGCTCTTCTGTCCTGTGTGACCTTGGACGCAATGTCGAAAAGGCTAAAATCAAGATGTTTACTATAAGCATTTTGTTTTTTCCAACATGCGAATCTCACACACTCACCTGCACCATGCATGGCCTGGTCTGATGGGCTTACATGCGATTTCCGGCACTTATCCCCTTGTTAATTAATGGCTGCTATTGTTTGGCCAATCCACGGCTGATTCCTGCTCCATTCTCGCGCGACTGCAGCAACTTTCACTTTGCTTCTTCTATGCACAGCGCTGCTACTCCTGGATCTGGATCGGACTAGCACTACAATTTGCGTGGCCCTTGTGTGCACCAGCTATGAAGTGAACAAAGCAAAGTGTTTGTACATCCTGTTATTCTGCCATGTAGACACACACACTTACTCACCTACAGCATGTGCGAGTGAAATGCCTCATACCTCGTGATTCCTGCATCATTGTTCTGCACTGCATGGGTGTGCCTCCCTGTTAACTGCTCAATCCTGGTAAGGAGTCGTTGCGCTTGCTGCTGCTTTTGGCAATCCTAGAACTGGATACTTCGCTGAGCCTCAAAATTCGGCTGCTGCTATTGCTTCGCCTGGTCCACTGCTTGGCTTCTTTGTTTTGCGCTGATGCAGATGGAGTTGGATCTGACCGTCGTTAACTTTGTGTGCCCTTGCGTGCACCAGCTTCCAAGGGAATAAAGCAAAATGTTGTCACTAGCATTTTTCTTTTCTACAATATCCGCACACCCACCTGCAACATGTATGAGTGACATGCGTCCCGCCTTGTGTTTCCTGCATCGTATTTTAGCGCTGCATGGGTGTGCCTCTATGCTGGCTGCTCAATCCTATTGCGCCACGCTCAGGCTTCTCTGGCCCAGATATTCCGCCCAACTTTAGTGATTCCTCAGAAAGCAGCTGATATTGCAGAAACGCCTCTTGCAGCGCATTGAGCATTAAACACTGCTACTTCTCTGCTTCGGCTGGACAGGAGGAACGGGCATGAGCAGAGGGACTCGCCTTGGAATGCAAACGTCAACAGATGCTACTAGAACGCACTTGTGGGAAGCTCTTGAGCGCTAGTTGATTCAGGACTTTGATGAATTGCTATTTGCTGAACACCACCGCTTTGATGAGTACTGCACTGGATCATCCATCTTTCTCTTGCCCCATGTGGAATGGGAGCGTGACATCTCGCAGCTCTGAGCTGTCCCATAGAACAGCTTGATGCCACAACTAAGAAGGATGACTCCAACGCTCATGGCTACTGATGTGATCGCTGAATGGGTGATGCAAGCAGACATAATTCTCTCTGTTTTATCTTCTCCTCAGATCCTGTTTATTTGCTGCATGGCTGCTAATGGCGGAAATGTAAGCTTTCAATGCCCGGTGGATTCTCAGGCAGCACAGCTTATCCAGGATTACACCTTGCCTGCACTTATCCCCTTGTAGATTGATGGCTGCTATTGTTTGGCCGATCCTCGGATCCTGCTCCATTCTCGCGCGACTGCAGCCGTTTCTGCTGTGTCCTTAGACCTGCACTCGGCGACTAAAGCTTCTTCTATGCACAGCGCTACTGCTTATAGATCTGGATCGGACTGGCACTACAATTTGTGTGGCCGCCATTTGCACCAGCTATGAAGTGAACAAAGCAAAATGATAATACGTACATCTGTTTTTTCTGCCATATAAACGCACACACTTACTCACCTTCAACATGTGCGAGTGACATGCTTTCTGCCTCTCTGTTGGCTGTTCAATTCTGTTGTGCCACAGTGGGGAGTCATTGTGCCTGCTGCTGCCTTTGTCAGTTCTTGAACTGGATTCATCGCTTGCCTCAAAATTCGGCAGCTGCTATTGCTTCGCCTGGTCCACTGCTCGGCTGCTATGCATCGCGCTGATGCAGATGAAACTGGATCTTGCTGGCGTCCCACCTTGTGCTGCACTCGCGCTCACCTGTTTTTTTTAAGGGAATAAATCAAAATGTCGTTATATGCATTTTGTTTTTCTGCCATATCCACACACCTGCTACATGTACGACTAACATGCCTCCTGCCTTGGGATTCCTGCGCGGCGGCGACCTATTTAACTAAATTTTTCTTTCCTACAGATAGGAAAAATATTAGCTTGTATAAAAATATATTAGAAGCATCAGTCAGTGTTGCTAAACTTTTGAGTGCAATCAGCTGTGCTGAGCTGCATGCCAATATGCAACACTGTAACAGTGGTTCATGTCATACCAAAAATTATTTTTAGCAAATATTGTATTTAATTATATTTGTAATATGCTTATGTATGAACAAATAAAAAAAAGGCCTTGGCCCTTATTGTGTGAGTACCGCTCCACCACGCTGAAATGTGGTTACGTAAATACGACCAACAATAAGCTATTTATATTAAGCCACACAGCGCTCCAAATTCAACTATGCAAATAATTCATTATCATGCAAAGGTATGTATGCATTTACTAATAGACCCATACCTCGCTTTACGAAACTTGACCGCATAGCGAAAAGCCGTATAAGGAATTAATTATTCTAATACAAATTCATACAAATTCAATGGGTTCCAAATTTGCTAAATATGTAAAATTGCTTATCATTCAAAGTGCATTTTATCTTTTTATTTCATTTAAATCAAAAATACATACATAACAAGTACATACATTTGCACATAAAATAATAACAGACTCCAAAATCCAAAAACAATCTATAAACCAAAATTAAATAACTTCGTGTTACATAAAATTTGTGTATGTGAACAAACATAATTTTTTTTAAAATGGCTTTAATCTGAAGACGATGAAGAAATGGTATCCTGTAGATTACAGATCGAAAACGTGCTTTAATTGAAGAGGATCGTTATAGCGAAATACCGTATAAAGAGCGGCCGTATAGCGAGGTATGGGTGTAGTCGTATTATTTTAAACATTCTGAACGATTACATCGGTCTGGTTTTAAAATATTATTAGTCGATCAATCGTATGCGTTCGATATTTTCCAAATTTGCAATGGTCATACTAGCCTGGCTCTTATACAATTACTTATCGATTCATCGCACGCAGTCGATTTATTACAAGTTCGGTAGAATAACACTGGACTTGCGAGCGAAAGCTTATATAAAACGTGCTTACAGATCATAAAAAGTTATCAACAATTAAAAGTTCAACATAAAAAAACGGTCGGTTTAGAGACACCAAAACTGGACTCCACACTGTTAACTCACTGTTGATTGTACGGATTTTGTAAACAGCTGCTCGATGGTGTTAAAGTAATGAATTTGATATATTTTGAGGGTGGCTATCGGCAAACCACCATTAAACGAAGTGAATTTTAAGTGCATTAAGATGGAAAAGAAAACTGTACGAAAAATATGTTCAATTAATTATTTTAATGGGAAAAAATAAAACTTATAAAGGCCGTAGAAGCGAGCAAACAAATATGTGTGCTCACGCACAAAAACAGTGTGACTTCGTTGCAGTAAAGAGTTCATGGAAAGAAGTAGTTACGGAGCTGCAAGAGGCAAATAAGTTACATTAAAACATGCATACATTATAAAAATTAATTCACTTTTATTTGACTTTTAGCCAATTAATGCAAATTCGCGTGGGTTTCTTTGCGCGACAGCCAAACTTACTACAATAAAATGTGTACGAACAAGCGCGCGAAGAATGGTGCTTGAGCCATTTTGAAGTGGCCCACAGTGAGCGATGCTGACTGGGAGTCTGCGGTTTAAATGGCAGTTTTGCCCCCGACGTGTCATCCTCTTCGAGTAAAATAAGTGGAACTCGTACAACACATATAGAATTAAATTATTTTGACATTTTAATTTATAAACCAGCCACATATGTAAATAAACCACAAGAGAGAGTGAGTGTTTTCCTTCACATTAGTTTAATTAAAACTTTTGAAGCCGTCGAATATTATCCATAACTAGTCACTGTTTAAATATCTATGTACGTGTGTAATCAATTGTATTTTTAAATTATCTTTGATACATTTTGTACCTTCATTTTTATTTAAATCTAATATGCAAGTATTTTACATATAGTTTGAATTTATGAGTTAATCTTATTTACTAGTTATGTAAGCATGTACATACGAAAATAAACCAGATCGCGCCATCAGAGTTCTTAGCAAATACAAAACTGTACATCTACATCACTGTAAGCATCAAGGAGACAAAAAATTACATTTTACAAAAGAATAATTAAATTATTACAATCGTTTTTCTTTCTATTTTTTGACAGGAAGTAAAGTTTGAAAATTGATCATATTTTACTGTTATGCTTATACTTAACAAGAGCAACGTCAAACTTTACAGCTGAACATATTTATTGTTTCGATATTGTTGATGTGTGAAGAAACAACTGTTTGGAGCCTTACGGGCCGTTTATGCTTAATTTTTTTTTCTAAAATTGCATTTTTACTTATTTTTAATATGTTAAAAGTAAAAAAATGATTTGATAGCACCATAACAACAGAAACGTAGTGTGAATTTTATGAAACAAAAACTTTTATTTGCTTATCAATGAAAATGTATGTAAAGTACTAAATTTTGGTTAATAATGTTGTCAAACTTTTGTAAAAGTTATTTTGCATTTTTCAATCTTTTGAATAAATTTTCTTATTTGGTTGTCATAACAAATAGTCCCTTGCATTATTGACGCAGCATCCCAAGGTTACTGTAAAAATACAATTCTGAAAACCTTCGTGCGAATGCAGTTATTGCAGAGCACTTATTCTTTTTTATACTGGGAATTCTTCAAATATGAAAGGTAGATAAGAATTACCTCCGAGGATAGGAAAAATATTTTCCAGGAAAACATTTTTTTCCTTGATGAATTGCTATTTGCTGAACACCACCGCTTTGATGAGTACTGCACTGGATCATCCATCTTTTTCCTGCCCCATGTGGAATGGGAGCGTGACATCTCGCAGCTCTGAGCTGTCCCATAGAACAGCTTGATGCCACAACTAAGAAGGATGACTCCAACGCTCATGGCTACTGATGTGATCGCTGAATGGGTGATGCAAGCAGACATAATTCTCTCTGTTTTATCTTCTCCTCAGATCCTGTTAATTTGCTGCATGGCTGCTAATGGCGGAAATGTAAGCTTTCAATGCCCGGTGGATTCTCAGGCAGCACAGCTTATCCAGGATTACACCTTGCCTGCACTTATCCCCTTGTTGAGCGCTGCGACTCCTGGATCTGGATCGGACTAGCACTACAATTTGCGTGGCCCTTGTGTGCACCAGCTATGAAGTGAACAAAGCAAAGTGAAATTTGTACATCCTGTTATTCTGCAATGTAGACACACAAACTTACTCACCTACAACATGTGCGAGTGACATGCTTCCTGCCTTGTGATTCCTGCATCGCGTTTCTGCGCTGCATGGGTGTGCCTCCCTGTTGGCTGCTCAACCCTGTTGCGTCATTATAAGGAGTCGTTGCGCTTGCTGCTGCTTTTGGCAATCCTAGAACTGGATACTTCGCTGAGCCTCAAAATTTGGCTGCTGCTATTGCTTCGCCTGGTCCACTGCTTGGCTTCTATGTTTTGCGCTGATGCAGATGGAGTTGGATCTGACTGTCGTTAACTTTGTGTGCCCTTGCGTGCACCAGCTTCCAAGGGAATAAAGCAAAATGTTGTCACTAGCATTTTTCCTTTCTACAATATCCGCACACCCACCTGGAACATGTATGAGTGACATGCTTCCCGCCTTGTGTTTCCTGCATCGTATTTTAGCGCTGCATGGGTGTGCCTTTATGCTGGCTGCTCAATCCTATTGCGCCACGCTCAGGCTTCTCTGGCCCAGATATTCCGCCCAACTTGAGTGATTCCTCAGAAAGCAGCTGATATTGCAGAAACGCCTCTTGCAACGCATTGAGCATTAGACACTGCTACTTCTCTGCTTCGGCTGGACAGGAGGAACGGGCATGAGCAGAGGGACTCGCCTTGGAATACAAACGTCAACAGATGCGACTAGAACGCACTTGTGGGAAGCTCTTGAGCGCTAGTTAATTCAGGACCTTGATGAATTGCTATTTGCTGAACACCACCGCTTTGATGAGTACTGCACTGGATCATCCATCTTTCTCTTGCCCCATGGAGCGTGACATCTCGCAGCTCTGAACTGTCCCATAGAACAGCTTGATGCCACAACTAAGAAGGATGACTCCACCGCTCATGGCTACTGATGTGATCGGTGAATGGGTGATGCAAGCAGACATAATTCTCTCTGTTTTATCTTCTCCTCAGATCCTGTTTATTTGCTGCATGGCTGCTAATGGCGGAAATGTAAGCTTTCAATGCCCTGTGGATTCTCAGGCAGCACAGCTTATCCAGGATTACACCTTGCCTGCACTTATCCCCTTGTTGATTGATGGCTGCTATTGTTTGGCCGATCCTCGGATCCTGCTCCATTCTCGCGCGACTGCAGCTGTTTCTGCTGTGTCCTTAGACCTGCACTCGGCGACTAAAGCTTCTTCTATGCACAGCGCTACTGCTTATAGATCTGGATCGGACTGCCACTACAATTTGTGTGGCCGCCATGTGCACCAGCTATGAAGTGAACAAAGCAAAATGATAATACGTACATCTTGTTTTTCTGCCATATAAACGCACACACTTACTCACCTACAACATGTGCGAGTGACATGCTTTCTGCCTCTCTGTTGGCTGTTCAATTCTGTTGTGCCACAGTGGGGAGTCATTGTGCCTGCTGCTGCCTTTGGCAGTCCTTGAACTGGATTCATCGCTTGCCTCAAAATTCGGCAGCTGCTTTTGCTTCGCCTGGTCCACTGCTCGGCTGCTATGCATCGCGCTGATGCAGATGAAACTGGATCTTGCTGGCGTCCCACCTTGTGCTGCACTCGCGCTCACCTGTTTTTTTTAAGGGAATAAATCAAAATGTCGTTATATGCATTTTGTTTTTCTGCCATATCCACACACCTGCTACATGTACGACTAACATGCCTCCTGCCTTGTGATTCCTGCGCGGCGGCGACCTATTTAACTAAATTTTTTTTTCCTACAGATAGGAAAAATATTAGCTTGTATAAAAATATATTAGAAGCATTAATCAGTGTTGCTAAACTTTTGAGTGCAATCAGCTGTGCTGAGCTGCATGCCAATATGCAACACTGTAACATTGGTTCATGTCATACCAAAAATTGTTTTTAGCAAATATTGTATTTAATTATATTTGTAATATGCTTATGTATGAACAAATAAAAAAAAAGGCTTTGGCCCTTATTGAGTGAGTACCGCTCCACCACGCTGAAATGTGGTTACGTAAATACGACCAACAATAAGCTATTTATATTAAGCCACACAGCGCTCCAAATTCAACTATGCAAATAATTCATTATCATGCAAAGGTATGTATGCATTTACTAATAGACCCATACCTCGCTTTACGAAACTTGACCGCATAGCGAAAAGCCGTATAAGGAATGAATTATTCTAATACAAATTCATACAAATTCAATGGGTTCCAAATTTGCTAAATATGTAAAATTGCTTATCATTCAAAGTGCATTTTATCTTTTTATTTCATTTAAATCAAAAATACATACATAACAAGTACATACATTGGCACATAAAATAATAACAGACTCCAAAATCCAAAAACAATCTATAAACCAAAATTAAATAACTTCGTGTTACATAAAATTTGTGTATGTGAACATACATAATTTTTTTTAAAATGGCTTTAATCTGAAGACGATGAAGAAATGGTATCCTGTAGATTACAGATCGAAAACGTGCTTTAATTGAAGAGGATCGTTATAGCGAAATACCGTATAAAGAGCGGCCGTATAGCGAGGTATGGGTGTAGTCGTATTATTTTAAACATTCTGAACGATTACATCGGTCTGGTTTTAAAATATTATTAGTCGATCAATCGTATGCGTTCGATATTTTCCAAATTTGCAATGGTCATACTAGCCTGGCTCTTATACAATTACTTATCGATTCATCGCACGCAGTCGATTTATTACAAGTTCGGTAGAATAACACTGGACTTGCGAGCGAAAGCTTATATAAAACGTGCTTACAGATCATAAAAAGTTATCAACAATTAAAAGTTCAACATAAAAAAACGGTCGGTTTAGAGACACCAAAACTGGACTCCACACTGTTAACTCACTGTTGATTGTACGGATTTTGTAAACAGCTGCTCGACGGTGTTAAAGTAATGAATTTGATATATTTTGAGGGTGGCTATCGGCAAACCACCATTAAACGAAGTGAATTTTAAGTGCATTAAGATGGAAAAGAAAACTGTACGAAAAATATGTTCAATTAATTATTTTAATGGGAAAAAATAAAACTTATAAAGGCCGTAGAAGCGAGCAAACAAATATGTGTGCTCACGCACAAAAACAGTGTGACTTCGTTGCAGTAAAGAGTTCATGGAAAGAAGTAGTTACGGAGCTGCAAGAGGCAAATAAGTTACATTAAAACATGCATACATTATAAAAATTAACTCACTTTTATTTGACTTTTAGCCAATTAATGCAAATTCGCGTGGGTTTCTTTGCGCGACAGCCAAACTTACTACAATAAAATGTGTACGAACAAGCGCGCGAAGAATGGTGCTTGAGCCATTTTGAAGTGGCCCACAGTGAGCGATGCTGACTGGGAGTCTGCGGATTAAATGGCAGTTTTGCCCCCGACGTGTCATCCTCTTCGAGTAAAATAAGTGGAACTCGTACAACACATATAGAATTAAATTATTTCGACATTTTAATTTATAAACCAGCCACATATGTAAATAAACCACAAGAGAGAGTGAGTGTTTTCCTTCCCATTAGTTTAATTAAAACTTTTGAAGCCGTCGAATATTATCCATAACTAGTCACTGTTTAAATATCTATGTACGTGTGTAATCAATTGTATTTTTAAATTATCTTTGATACATTTTGTACCTTCATTTTTATTTAAATCTAATATGCAAGTATTTTACATATAGTTTGAATTTATGAGTTAATCTTATTTACTAGTTATGTAAGCATGTACATACGAAAATAAACCAGATCGCGCCATCAGAGTTCTTAGCAAATACAAAACTGTACATCTACATCACTGTAAGCATCAAGGAGACAAAAAATTACATTTTACAAAAGAATAATTAAATTATTACAATCGTTTTTCTTTCTATTTTTTGACAGGAAGTAAAGTTTGAAAATTGATCATATTTTACTGTTATGCTTATACTTAACAAGAGCAACGTCAAACTTTACAGCTGAACATATTTATTGTTTCGATATTGTTGATGTGTGAAGAAACAACTGTTTGGAGCCTTACGGGCCGTTTATGCTTAATTTTTTTTTCTAAAATTGCATTTTTACTTATTTTTAATATGTTAAAAGTAAAAAAATGATTTGATAGCACCATAACAACAGAAACGTAGTGTGAATTTTATGAAACAAAAACTTTTATTTGCTTATCAATGAAAATGTATGTAAAGTACTAAATTTTGGTTAATAATGTTGTCAAACTTTTGTAAAAGTTATTTTGCATTTTTCAATCTTTTGAATAAATTTTCTTATTTGGTTGTCATAACAAATAGTCCCTTGCATTATTGACGCAGCATCCCAAGGTTACTGTAAAAATACAATTCTGAAAACCTTCGTGCGAATGCAGTTATTGCAGAGCACTTATTCTTTTTTATACTGGGAATTCTTCAAATATGAAAGGTAGATAAGAATTACCTCCGAGGATAGGAAAAATATTTTCCAGGAAAACATTTTTTTCCTTGATGAATTGCTATTTGCTGAACACCACCGCTTTGATGAGTACTGCACTGGATCATCCATCTTTTTCCTGCCCCATGTGGAATGGGAGCGTGACATCTCGCAGCTCTGAGCTGTCCCATAGAACAGCTTGATGCCACAACTAAGAAGGATGACTCCAACGCTCATGGCTACTGATGTGATCGCTGAATGGGTGATGCAAGCAGACATAATTCTCTCTGTTTTATCTTCTCCTCAGATCCTGTTAATTTGCTGCATGGCTGCTAATGGCGGAAATGTAAGCTTTCAATGCCCGGTGGATTCTCAGGCAGCACAGCTTATCCAGGATTACACCTTGCCTGCACTTATCCCCTTGTTGAGCGCTGCGACTCCTGGATCTGGATCGGACTAGCACTACAATTTGCGTGGCCCTTGTGTGCACCAGCTATGAAGTGAACAAAACAAAGTGAAATTTGTACATCCTGTTATTCTGCAATGTAGACACACAAACTTACTCACCTACAACATGTGCGAGTGACATGCTTCCTGCCTTGTGATTCCTGCATCGCGTTTCTGCGCTGCATGGGTGTGCCTCCCTGTTGGCTGCTCAACCCTGTTGCTTCATTATAAGGAGTCGTTGCGCTTGCTGCTGCTTTTGGCAATCCTAGAACTGGATACTTCGCTGAGCCTCAAAATTTGGCTGCTGCTATTGCTTCGCCTGGTCCACTGCTTGGCTTCTATGTTTTGCGCTGATGCAGATGGAGTTGGATCTGACTGTCGTTAACTTTGTGTGCCCTTGCGTGCACCAGCTTCCAAGGGAATAAAGCAAAATGTTGTCACTAGCATTTTTCCTTTCTACAATATCCGCACACCCACCTGGAACATGTATGAGTGACATGCTTCCCGCCTTGTGTTTCCTGCATCGTATTTTAGCGCTGCATGGGTGTGCCTTTATGCTGGCTGCTCAATCCTATTGCGCCACGCTCAGGCTTCTCTGGCCCAGATATTCCGCCCAACTTGAGTGATTCCTCAGAAAGCAGCTGATATTGCAGAAACGCCTCTTGCAACGCATTGAGCATTAGACACTGCTACTTCTCTGCTTCGGCTGGACAGGAGGAACGGGCATGAGCAGAGGGACTCGCCTTGGAATACAAACGTCAACAGATGCGACTAGAACGCACTTGTGGGAAGCTCTTGAGCGCTAGTTAATTCAGGACCTTGATCAATTGCTATTTGCTGAACACCACCGCTTTGATGAGTACTGCACTGGATCATCCATCTTTCTTTTGCCCCATGGAGCGTGACATCTCGCAGCTCTGAACTGTCCCATAGAACAGCTTGATGCCACAACTAAGAAGGATGACTCCACCGCTCATGGCTACTGATGTGATCGGTGAATGGGTGATGCAAGCAGACATAATTCTCTCTGTTTTATCTTCTCCTCAGATCCTGTTTATTTGCTGCATGGCTGCTAATGGCGGAAATGTAAGCTTTCAATGCCCGGTGGATTCTCAGGCAGCACAGCTTATCCAGGATTACACCTTGCCTGCACTTATCCCCTTGTTGATTGATGGCTGCTATTGTTTGGCCGATCCACGGCTGATTCCTGCTCCATTCTCGCGCGACTGCAGCAACTTTCACTTTGCTTCTTTTATGCACAGCGCTGCTACTCCTGGATCTGGATCGGACTAGCACTACAATTTGCGTGGCCCTTGTGTGCACCACCTATGAAGTGAACAAAGCAAAGTGAAATTTGTACATCCTGTTATTCTGCCATGTAGACACACATACTTACTCACCTACAACATGTGCGAGTGACATGCTTCCTGCCTTGTGATTCCTGCATCGCGTTTCTGCGCTGCATGGGTGTGCCTCCCTGTTGGCTGCTCAACCCTGCTGCGCCATTATAAGAAGTCGTTGCGCTTGCTGCTGCTTTTGGCAATCCTAGAACTGGATACTTCGCTGAGCCTCAAAATTCGGCTGCTGCTATTGCTTCGCCTGGTCCACTGCTTGGCTTCTATGTTTTGCGCTGATGCAGATGGAGTTGGATCTGACTGTCGTTAACTTTGTGTGCCCTTGCGTGCACCAGCTTCCAAGGGTATAAAGCAAAATGTTGTCACTTGCATTTTTCTTTTCTACAATATCCGCACACCCACCTGCAACATGTATGAGTGACATGCTTCCCGCCTTGTGTTTCCTGCATCGTATTTTAGCGCTGCATGGGTGTGCCTCTATGCTGGCTGCTCAATCCTATTGCGCCACGCTCAGGCTTCTCTGGCCCAGATATTCCGCCCAACTTTAGTGATTCCTCAGAAAGCAGCTGATATTGCAGAAACGCCTCTTGCAACGCATTGAGCATTAAACACTGCTACTTCTCTGCATCGGCTGGACAGGAGGAACGGGCATGAGCAGAGGGACTCGCCTTGGAATGCAAACGTCAACAGATGCTACTAGAACGCACTTGTGGGAAGCTCTTGAGCGCTAGTTGATTCAGGACCTTGATGAATTGCTATTTGCTGAACACCACCGCTTTGATGAGTACTGCACTGGATCATCCATCTTTCTCTTGCCCCATGGAGCGTGACATCTCGCAGCTCTGAGCTGTCCCATAGAACAGCTTGATGCCACAACTAAGAAGGATGACTCCAACGCTCATGGCTACTGATGTGATCGCTGAATGGGTGATGCAAGCAGACATAATTCTCTCTGGTTTATCTTCTCCTCAGATCGTGTTTATTTGCTGCATGGCTGCTAATGGCGGAAATGTAAGCTTTCAATGCCCGGTGGATTCTCAGGCAGCACAGCTTATCCAGGATTACACCTTGCCTGCACTTATCCCCTTGTTGATTGATGGCTGCTATTGTTTGGCCGATCCTCGGATCCTGCTCCATTCTCGCGCGACTGCAGCCGTTTCTGCTGTGTCCTTAGACCTGCACTCGGCGACTAAAGCTTCTTCTATGCACAGCGCTACTGCTTATAGATCTGGATCGGACTGGCACTACAATTTGTGTGGCCGCCATGTGCACCAGCTATGAAGTGAACAAAGCAAAATGATAATACGTACATCTTGTTTTTCTGCCATATAAACGCACACACTTACTCACCTACAACATGTGCGAGTGACATGCTTTCTGCCTCTCTGTTGGCTGTTCAATTCTGTTGTGCCACAGTGGGGAGTCATTGTGCCTGCTGCTGCCTTTGGCAGTCCTTGAACTGGATTCATCGCTTGCCTCAAAATTCGGCAGCTGCTTTTGCTTCGCCTGGTCCACTGCTCGGCTGCTATGCATCGCGCTGATGCAGATGAAACTGGATCTTGCTGGCGTCCCACCTTGTGCTGCACTCGCGCTCACCTGTTTTTTTTAAGGGAATAAATCAAAATGTCGTTATATGCATTTTGTTTTTCTGCCATATCCACACACCTGCTACATGTACGACTAACATGCCTCCTGCCTTGTGATTCCTGCGCGGCGGCGACCTATTTAACTAAATTTTTTTTTCCTACAGATAGGAAAAATATTAGCTTGTATAAAAATATATTAGAAGCATTAATCAGTGTTGCTAAACTTTTGAGTGCAATCAGCTGTGCTGAGCTGCATGCCAATATGCAACACTGTAACATTGGTTCATGTCATACCAAAAATTGTTTTTAGCAAATATTGTATTTAATTATATTTGTAATATGCTTATGTATGAACAAATAAAAAATAAGGCTTTGGCCCTTATTGAGTGAGTACCGCTCCACCACGCTGAAATGTGGTTACGTAAATACGACCAACAATAAGCTATTTATATTAAGCCACACAGCGCTCCAAATTCAACTATGCAAATAATTCATTATCATGCAAAGGTATGTATGCATTTATTAATAGACCCATACCTCGCTTTACGAAACTTGACCGCATAGCGAAAAGCCGTATAAGGAATGAATTATTCTAATACAAATTCATACAAATTCAATGGGATCGGTTCCAAATTTGCTAAATATGTAAAATTGCTTATCATTCAAAGTGCATTTTATCTTTTTATTTCATTTAAATCAAAAATACATACATAACAAGTACATACATTGGCACATAAAATAATAACAGACTCCAAAATCCAACAACAATCTATAAACAAAAATTAAATAACTTCGTGTTACATAAAATTTGTGTATGTGAACATACATAATTTTTTTTAAAATGGCTTTAATCTGAAGACGATGAAGAAATGGTATCCTGTAGATTACAGATCGAAAACGTGCTTTAATTGAAGAGGATCGTTATAGCGAAATACCGTATAAAGAGCGGCCGTATAGCGAGGTATGGGTGTAGTCGTATTATTTTAAACATTCTGAACGATTACATCGGTCTGGTTTTAAAATATTATTAGTCGATCAATCGTATGCGTTCGATATTTTCCAAATTTGCAATGGTCATACTAGCCTGGCTCTTATACAATTACTTATCGATTCATCGCACGCAGTCGATTTATTACAAGTTCGGTAGAATAACACTGGACTTGCGAGCGAAAGCTTATATAAAACGTGTTTACAGATCATAAAAAGTTATCAACAATTAAAAGCTCAACATAAAAAAACGGTCGGTTTAGAGACACCAAAACTGGACTCCACACTGTTAACTCACTGTTGATTGTACGGATTTTGTAAACAGCTGCTCGACGGTGTTAAAGTAATGAATTTGATATATTTTGAGGGTGGCTATCGGCAAACCACCATTAAACGAAGTGAATTTTAAGTGCATTAAAATGGAAAAGAAAACTGTACGAAAAATATGTTCAATTAATTATTTTAATAGGAAAAAATAAAACTTTTAAAGGCCGTAGAAGCGAGCAAACAAATATGTGTGCTCACGCACAAAAACATTGTGACTTCGTTGCAGTAAAGAGTTCATGGAAAGAAGTAGTTACGGAGCTGCAAGAGGCAAATAAGTTACATTAAAACATGCATACATTCTAAAAATTAACTCACTTTTATTTGACTTTTAGCCAATTAATGCAAATTCGCGTGGGTTTCTTTGCGCGACAGCCAAACTTACTACAAGAAAATGTGTACGAACAAGCGCACGAAGAATGGTGCTTGAGCCATTTTGAAGTGGCCCGCAGTGAGCGATGCTGACTGGGAGTCTGCGGATTAAACGGCAGTTTTGCCCCCGACGTGTCATCCTCTTCGAGTAAAATAAGTGGAACTCGTACAACACATATAGAATTAAATTATTTTGTCATTTTAATTTATAAACCAGCCGCATATGTAAATAAACCACAAGAGAGAGTGAGTGTTTTCCTTCCCATTAGTTTAATTAAAACTTTTGTAAGCCGTCGAATATTATCCATAACTAGTCACTGTTTAAATATCTATGTACGTGTGTAATCAATTGTATTTTTAAATTATCTTTGATACATTTTGTACCTTCATTTTTATTTAAATCTAATATGCAAGTATTTTACATATAGTTTGAATTTACGAATTAATCTTATTTACTAGGTATGTAAGCATGTACATACGAAAATAAACCAGATCGCGCCATCAGAGTTCTTAGCAAATACAAAACTGTACATCTACATCATTGTAAGCATCAGCAGTCAATTATGTTCAAATTTCAAAATTGTGACGCAAGGAGACAAAAAATTAAATTTTACAAAAGAATAATTAAATTATTACAATCGTTTTTCTTTCTATTTTTTGACAGGAAGTAAAGTTTGAAAATTGATCATATTTTACTGTTATGCTTATACTTAACAAGAGCAACATCAAACTTTACAGCTGAACATAATATATATTGTTTCGATATTGTAGATGTGTGAAGAAACAACTGTTTGGATCCTTACGGGCCGTTTATGCTTAATTTTTTTTTTCTAAAATTGCATTTTTACTTATTTTTAATATGTCAAAAGTAAAAAAATGATTTGATAGCACCATAACAACAGAAACGTAGTGTGAATTTTATGAAACAAAATCTTTTATTTGCTTATCAATGAAAATGTATGTTAAGTACTAAATTTTGGTTAATTATGTTGTCAAACTTTTGTAAAAGTTATTTTGCATTTTTCAATCTTTTGAATAAATTTTCTTATTTGGTTGTCATAACAAATAGTCCTTTGCATTATTGACGCAGCATCCCAAGGTTACTGTAAAAATACAATTCTGAAAACCTTCGTGCGAATGCAGTTATTGCAGAGCACTTATTCTTTTTTATACTGGGAATTCTTCAAATATGAAAGGTAGATAAGAATTACCTCCGAGGATAGGAAAAATATTTTCCAGGAAAACATTTTTTTCTTTTTTGGACGTAATGAAAACAACTAACCCCTTAACATGTATATCGGAAATGCGCAATCTGGTTTTACTAATTGATGATGCGTGTACTTATTCATACAAAATTTGGTATGTGCTTTCTTATAAGACTATTGTATTCCGTTATCAACTAATTACATTTACGAGTACAAATACAGTTCGATGTACACACGAGCATTATTATTACAAAACTATTTCTGTATATAAATAAAATAAATTAAAATTTTAGATTAGAATGTCCCTGTTTGAACAACAGCATTTTTATTGAATTTTACTTCACTTGTTAACGGGTGATTTCTATTTTGCAGGTTGTAGTTCTAGAAGAGCGGTAATTGCTAATATTATGCAAAATATATAAGGCTTAACTCAAACATGGGTTTGCTTATATTTGTTCTTTTTGTAATTAAGAATCTAACATAAAAAATATTGCCTATGACATTGGTATAATTAAAATAACACTCGCATTCATACCATCTTTATGTACAACTATAACAAACATATATACAATTTTCCCAAGTAAAGTAATTAATGTTTACATAGATTAATCATCTATATTATATATATTTATATCTATCTTATAAAATACATAATTTAAAAGTTTTCGAAAAACTTGTATTTTTAGTTTTTGGTTGAGTTTCCCTTAGTAAAGATTTTGGTTTCAATATTTATTCTTGTTAGGTATGTGTAGTTAATAAGTAAGCCACAACATATGTATGTATGTATGTACATTTAATCGTTTGCAGTTGAGTTTCCTAATTTATTATACTCTTGCACAAGGTATTAAAATTATGTCGTGTTAAGAAAAATACGCCGACGATTCAAGCGTATCGAATCATTATTTCATATAGCTTTCACTGGAAAAAATCGGTGAAACGATGAGGTATGAACAATTTGTTTTTTCTTTGATTTCCGAACCCAACCCATTAGTTACCAGTTCAAGGGTAATTAACTACGGTGTGCCATCGTTCTCCCAAAATTATAAAATGCAATACTTTAGAGCGCTTATACGTACCTATATATAAACCGATTATTAAATGCAAATTAACTTATAGTATGAGAATTGTTCTTGTTGAGTTCAGTTCGTCTTCTTTATATCGTCCCAGATAAAATACCAACAACGGACTCTGATGTCAGACTGTTAGCTCAACTTTTTAGCATTCACTAACTATTTTTTGTCTACTTCAAGATAAAAACGTCTTAGTGTTACATATAGCTTCATATATATCTTTGGATCCCCGAAGAACTCCCGAAATTTATTGCTTTTTTATGTTCCTTCTGGACAATGTCTGCTTTATGAAATGTGTGCTGTGATAGCCGATCAGTGAAGGCACTACACAAGAAATATATCTGATGTTTCTGATTTTGTGCACGCACTACCAGTTGGTGAGGCTGCGGACACAAGCGAGTTGGCTCTTGTTGCAGCAAGAGGTGAGCGCAAATCTTGGTTAAGGGACGCCTGGTTTTGACCACCTTCATAATAGTAAGATGAATCTGTAATAGGATGAATGTGGTCTTAAAATTTATCAAATTGTATTCTTTATAGATACTTACTGATTAGACCACTACTAGTACCGTAACTGTACGATCCATAAGCACCACCATACTGTGTATATGCAGGACTATAGGCGTAATCCGCGCTTGGAACTACTGATCCACACGCTAAAAAAAAATTATTTAATTACATTCACAGCAAAATTCAAAAACATGTTTCTTTAGAAAAATAAAAAAAAAAAGTTGTTATGGATAAATAAAAATTCTTACATAAGTACACCATAACGAAAGAAATGTAAAGATATAATAAATGTAAACGTTTCTATGTTTTATTTTCTAGTACTTTCTATAAATCACTCAAGTTGTTGGTGCCTTCGTAGATTCTTAGTATTCAATCTTAATTGTATTTCAAAAAAGTGTTGACTGAAGCCAAACCTAAAGTGCCACCACCAAGTGTTGTGCGAGATATGCTAGAACAGAACTAGCAATGAGCGACGAGTGCAAGACTTGAATGAGCAACTTGCCTGAAGAGTAGTGGCTAAAACTGGGGAGCATTGTGGGTGTGGCGTAAATTGCCGTGCTGTTGGTAGCAATTGAATCAGCTTCAGACCGTCCGTCGACCGATGAGCAATTAGCGCTGGACTGCAGGAGAATTAGAGATGAGGTATTAGCTGTTGTTAGCGGGCCGGTGTTCGACATCTGTTGCTGTTGATGATCCTGGACTGTATCTGGCATAAGATGAGTTATGGGGATGATGTCGATCCCTCGATGATTTCCTAAATCATTGCGGTGACTCTTATTGTTGGCATTTTCTTCCCTCGCCAAATGGTTGACAGACTCTTTTAGATGCTGGTTAGTACTATCTATGCTTTGCTCATTTTGTTCAACTCGTAAAGCGTTAGAAGCAACTAAATTTGGTGAATTATTACAGCTCCCGGCGCTTGCGTCATTACCTCGTACCATTGCGGAACTATTGTTGTTATCCAAGCTTGTTATTGTGGGATAACTACCATTTTCAATGGCAATTGCTAATTGAAATCATTAAGAGTATTGTTTTAGTTGCTTTTGATTTATATCTTTCTTATTAACAGTTATTACGAATTCATTAAATCAGTTTCTGCAATATATATACGATTTCAATAAAAACACATATCTTTAGTTTCAAATAAACTGGTGCATGATAATGTTAAGTTATTTGCTTACCTTAAACCTAGTAATAAAGCATCAACAAGTTTATGAATTCCAATTTTTATATAATTTAGATTTCTTTTGAAAGTACCAAGTTTTTTATATTTAGATATTTAAGCTCATTAGTGCAAGGATAAATCACTCATATCTTCTAAACTTTTATAACACAAATTATCTGAAGAAAATTGAAACACAATTTACAAGGTGTACCTAGCCTGTTTACGATCAAAAGACTTTTCAAGGTGCTTTAAGCCTTCACATTACCGAACAGAGATAGTCTGCTTGCTTTAGTAGCACATACGAGACTAAACATGGTATTTGGGTATTTTCTTACCTGTATAAAAGGGTGAGATAGTTTGTTCCTGTATATTTGCATTAAATTTCATGTCTTGCAAACTTATTGGCACTAGAGGCGTCAACGAACTATTGCCTACAGTTTTTGTTCACAAAAAGGTACACAAGTGAAATGATAAAATAAGAAAAAAATCATATGCCAAAAATAATATGTAGACTAACTTACTGTAGACTACAATGCCAAAAGTATAATTTTTTTTATATTTACGTACCAATTGAGGGTCCGATAGGGGGGGTATATAAAGTGCTCTGGCTCTGTGATATCGTAGCAATGCTATCGTACAACATAGACGAATCGTTCCCGACAGCACTGCCCACACCCGCGCATGAAATTGTGCTTGTTGGAAATCCATTTGGAGCTTCATAGTAAGCGGGCGCGCTGCTACCATTATTTGTTGTCAAATTACCAAGCTCTGAGAGTAGCTTGTGTTCATCCTTGATACACCACTTACCAGACCAAATCTAAACGTGTTGAATTATATAAATTTAAATTTATAACTGTTGTAACTGTAATCATTACATTAACTCTCATTATTCATAACAGATAGGTTCATGTTCAAATATAGAAATAAAAGTGACAGGTTTAGAAAAGTAGCCTAGCTTATATTCTTACTATCTCATTTTTTAATCAATTCATCGTATACAAAGCTAAAAAAAAAAAGCAAAACTGGCCTGAACTATTCTAAAGTATTTACGCAATCAAAATATATGTTGGAAATTTTTTTGAAAAGCTATGCCACTTACATTTGGGTATATCTGATCTCCACCGTAAGCCAAGCGCTGTCGTTTAACATCGTCTTCGGAATGCATGTTAACATCCCGATTTTCATCTAAAAATAAATATTTTAAAAGTAAATATTTTAGTTAATTACTTATTATTGCATATGTATGTACTTGTAATTATATGCCTTAATTTTTATTTCTATTACTTTCATCTGTGTTTGTAGGTACTTCAGCTATACACAGCTATGGCGCAATGTCAACCCTCTCTTTGCAATGCCAATTCAATTACGGCTGTTACTTTGTTGCTGACCTGACTGCGGTAAACGCCACGTGCCTCTTAAGTGCTTTTGCGGATTGAAAGTTGACTACGGCAGGATAAAAATGTAAATAAATATGTCAGCCATGTATTAGTTTCCTTGAAAAGTTGTTTCTAAGCTCCTAGTTGATTACAATATTTTGAGTGGTCTCGACAAAATTACTGTAATAGCCTAAACTTTGTGTTTACAATTATTACTAAACACAAACACATATGTATTCATAACAAATAAGATTGCTCCTGTCGCGCACATTTTAGATATTTACAGTGTGTGTTTATATGCATGTAATCGCTTGCTGCTGTATAATTTGGTAAACATCATAAAAGTGTATTTTGGATTTTCTCCCAGAACCCAAGATAGACAGATGCACGACATGATTGTTGTAATCGTGTTTGGAGGGTGAAGCCCAATGGTCACACCTACTTTTCAACCCCAAACGTAAATTGTAACGACACTTTGACCAAATATTTCGTTTCATTCTGTCTTGCTGAAATCAAAATGATTTGAACAAATTTGCCGCAAATTCCAGCCTAAGTACAACATTCACTTTGGACTGCAAAGAAATCCCTAAGGGAATCGATAAGAAATCTGGAGAAAATGAACGAGTATGCGCAACCAAAGGATGATGGAGGTCTGGGATGATTTTGAATGGAGTTTATTGCTCTTTTATTACCTGCTGGTGCTCGCGACTCGTGTATTTCTTTAATTGTTTCAGATATCGATGGGATATGGAAAGCAAACTAAAGCAGTTGATGGAACATCGTCATTATTTCTTGAACTTTGAATCGTCAGATGCTGCCTGGGCTGTGGTAGTCAGGCAGCGATTTCTTATTTCGATATTTGTGGATATTGAAAATGACAAGTGCTACTAGTGCTCCTTTTACAAATCCATCTGATGCCATATTTTATTATAATTGTTTAATGGCCTCCTTCACCACTCACAAATAAAATACCGCTTGAGTGTATTAGATATCCGTTGTCTATCTGGGCTGCAGCACTCACATCAGCATCACCTAATTCAGATGATATCTTATTACACAAGTTTTTGGGGTTTGATTCCGTAGACACATGCAATAACGCCGACGGGTGCGGTTGGATTATACCGCTAATATCGCCACAAAGCACTTCGCGGCAATTCAACGCAATCGTCTGCAATCCCCACCCTTAACAGATTTAAAGATATGCAAATCGAGGGTTTTATTCCCGGAGCAAGTGGCTTTTGAGAGGCGGTTTCAAGAGTTCAAATAATTATTGAAATTAAAGTATGCTCACACATATAGTATTTTATAAAGCTACTTCGCATTCCGGGCATAAATTTAAATCAAAATTGGCATGGTCATAGATATATCTCTCATCACTGATTAATGTTGTCATGTGACATTAATAATTTAATCTTACCATGAACTTCATTTCGTTTCCGCTTGCAATTTGTCTCCGATGTAGTATTGTTATTGTTGTTTGTGCTGTTATTGTTATTGCTTAGATGATGGCCATGCTGTAGACCCAGAATGCCATTTATGCTATATCCTGATCCTGACGATCGCTGTTCAGTACCCTGTTGGATCGGTGCAGTTGTAGCATTGCCACTACTGCTGCTATTGTGCGGACCAGCATTGCCGACGGTGGCACCAACCTCTTGGATTGAGAGTGGACCTGGACCCGGAGTATGCGCAATGACTGTATTAGTGTTGTTGCTGCTGGAATTATTGCTGCCATTGCCGGCGCTTGTTGTGGGCTGCTCACTGCCCCCTCCCGTACTGCTGTCGAGACTCTCAGTGGCGTTGTGCCCGTTGCTCAGACTTTGTGGCATTTGGTGCTGCTGCTGGTGATGGTGTACGTGTTTTGCCTTTTCTGCTGCTTTGTTACGAACGATCCTGCAAAGATGATCCAGTAATATTGCATTGGAATGTCAGTCTTTCGACGCTCATAGATAGTGCTCGCAAATGCATTTAATTGGGACCACAAGTTTAATGCAGTCTTAGAATGCAGCGTACACATATGGTACATCCTTCTTAAAAATTGTTTAAATAATGTATTTGTATGTATAATGCTGGTAATAGGCGTATGAGAAATTCACAAATGTTTTCAGCCAAACTAATAATAAATAATACAAATAATTTGTCATTGGTCTGAACAGGAAGTCGGTATGTGGATATTCATTGATGTGATTTATGATGATTTTTGGGTTAGCTTAGATCCTTGTTCAAAAGTGCCAGGTGCCAAGATAGCAATTCTTGGCTCGATTTCCAATGCTCACTTTAAAACATCCTGATTGCTGTGATTTGTTTCAGCACCAGAAGACTGCCTAAAGCACAATATTATGATAAATGAAGTACAAATTTATGTATACTCTGCATTACTCTTGCATTAGATTATAAAATACCTAAATATATTTAGCGATCTCCGAACATTGAGGTGAATTCCTGTGCTGTTAATTGGCTTAGTTTCTTACTTACATATTTGTAAAAACCATTAGTTTTATCTGATTTCATAAAATAATTTAAGAATGAGTATACATTTATTTTGTTTAGACCGCGCCCTTGACATTGCCAGTAGCAGTATTTGTACATATGTACATACTTAATTTAGACAACACTTTGCCCTTACTTTATCACAGAGGGGTTGCAGATTGAGCGGGCAACTCAAGCGGAATCAAATCAAATTATGTATTTCAAAAAGGACAATCGCACTGGGTTGAGATATACTTAAAGAGAGCGGTGGTATGAGCTCTGGGTAGTTGGGCAGTGCACACAATCGGGACATATGTTTGGGATGCGCGGTCTTATGCTTGGCTTTCATATTTCGATTTGTTTGTTTGAAAAGGGATGGTGATTGGCTTACGTTGAGTGCTGCGAAAGTCACTTTATAAGTGCTACTCTCATGGGATTGCTTTTGAATGGGAATCAAAAACTGGACTAGCATACTTGTTGTATCTGAAAATCCTCGTATTTACTTGTATATATGACCAAAAACGTATACATGTACGTACATGATTGAATTTGTGCCCTAATCATCGCTCGAGTGGCATTGAATCACACATTGTCGCATTAGGGGCAGGTTAATACTGATTATCCATTGAATTACTCATCGCATCGGTCACATGACATGCTCTAATACTAACGCTTTGCATAGTCCCAGTCGTAATTCGCAGCGAATTGATTCTGAATGGGTGCACGTGCAACGTGTGGTTGCAGCATCCAAATGCTTAGCAACGTGTTCAGTTAAGTGATGCTTGGTGCGAGAACAGGCGTGTTTGTGGGGTGTACGAATGATGTCTGTGTTGTGTGAACAAGTGCTGAATACTTTCGCGTGTCAACTTTAGTCAAAATTTCGACGGCCGTCGCGTCGTAGCTTCCACCATTGCCGGCCGCCCGAATTGCAAATGTTGTAGTGCACAGCTAATTTATGATATTCGTATAGCTGCGGGTCTCAAACTTTGAGCAGCTGCCTGCTGGCAGCATCCTTGGCCACATAAAATGAATTATGGTCAAAGAGGAAGTGCGTTCATTACAATGCCGTAGAACGGCGGCTATAACGACAATGATGATGAGGATGATGCCAAAAATGTTACACCGGAACACGGATAGGAAGCTGGCTTTTGTGGTGGTCGTGTGTCAAGCATTGTGCCGCAATTATGAACGCTAAAAACTACTTAGATATTTTTATTAGCCCAGTGCTTTTCGAGCCAGTGCAAACGAACTGCACCCATCAACGAAAATTGTGACGGAAGCGGATTCGGAAGTAAGCTGCATGACAGCGTGCAAACATTGCATCACTAACACATTATGGTTACCAACATACAGCTGCTGTTTCATTATTAGCTGTACACATCTACTTGTAAATATTTATTAACACATTATAAATAATTTTTACAGAATATTCATAGAAGTGCATGTCCTTTACATACATGAATGTTGGCTACATTTTATATATATTATTAAGAGCAAACAAACCAAGAGTGTTGAATGAAATTTATACTCTTGGCGGATCTTAACTCGGAGAAAGTCACTCGCCTTTGAAAGCAATCTTTCTTCAACTTGTAACAATTCAAAAATTGTTTATTACCAAAATAATTTGCAAAATTTACAAATTACGTCTTTTCAACATTTACAAAAAAATTGCAGATTAATATTAAGAGATTGGCAGTTCTATATTGGGCGTAAATTATTTTCGAAAATAATTGAATATATTAGATTAAATAGGGAAACGGAACTAACTGGCAGTTTCAATTCAAAACCTATTCATGGGAATTAACGTGGGCATATAGACATCAATGACTAGATCGACTCAGCTGATCTAGAATATATAAGCATTTGTGTTTAATAATGTAAGGGTTATCTTCTTCCCAATACGATATTAAGTATTTTTAGTGAGGCCAGGACCTACAAGTGTTCGTACCTGTTTATAGAGGATACGCTGGGGACGTTATCCTGGGAGCATATTCCTTCTGCTAGCAGCCGATCACGAATCTCCCATGCGAACATAGTTGGGTTCTCTCGCTTATAGTTCGCGATTGCGTCAACTACTGGTGGAGTGGCAACCTTAGGCTTGGAGCCGCCTATAACGCCGGCCTTAAAGCTACCAGTCTCGTAATATCTATAAAATAAAAAATATACTCATTTTGTTTAAAATTCGAAGTTAGTACTAATATATAATAAGTGATATATCTTTTTATTTTTCAATGTCTCTAATTTTGATCGATAGCGCTTGGGAATAAGGCAATTAATTTTGTAACGGAACCAACAATTTTACGATTTCAATTAAAAACAATTTGAATGTCAGCCGTCGTTTAGGTACAGCACAACGATTCCCGATTTGAGGAAGCTGCAGACAGCAATATACGAATGCAACCAGTCCTGAACAAACCCAGGGACCGAAAAGATTTATTGTACTCGTGGCACTGGATGTTGAAGTACGAAGCCTCCCAACTGCTAACAGATGACATTTCCACATATACATATGTATAACAAGTGAGAGCGGTGTAGTCTGGCGTAACCGACTGACGAATACTCTGATACCAGTGTAATACCAGGTGATAACAGGTGGCAAGCAACCGTCTTGTGGGTTGAAGGGCGGGACGGTGGACACCTCAAAAAATTACTTACCTTGATAATATTTTTGAAACGCAGCCATGGCTTACTCGTAACTGGCGTGATATATCACAAGGACGGACGCCGTTGTGTGCTAACTCCACGATGCGCTGACGTACTACGTCAGGTAGGGGCCGACCGTTCACAAACACGCCACCCAATTGATTAACGCCACCGTGACCTAATTTTAAATTAAGACAATGCAACAATTTATTAAAGTTTCTGTTTTAAATTCGTGTGGTGGTATTTAAATTTTAAGTTATTCAATTATAATGAGGTGTATACAATACCGGCATCTATGATTCTAGCCTTAAAGTTTTTATAATATAAATAATAATAATTTATACTTTCATCAGACGTCTTCGCAGACTCAGGCAAATCACTTTGAAACGGGACAGTCTAACTCAGGCATACCACCAAGCCGACCACGACGGCGGCGATAGTATACTTCATTTAACTGTTTATTTGTTATATCTTAGTCTGATCGGATTATCGTAGAAATTTTTTCCCAGTATATATTGTTAGTTGCCTCTGGCACACTTTGTGATGCTTCACTAGCGTAGACTCCCGTGGTTCCCGACTGTTGTTCTTTGGTGTTATTTATTCACATTATTATTGTACTCCTAATTATTTGTTTTGCATCCCAAAACAGACGAAGCATCAAAAGTCATGCACGGGTAACCACAAAGAGAGACCGCACTGAACTGATCTGAAGAAATCTGCCCTAATGACAAACATACAGCCAAGCTGGGAGTCATTTACACATCATTAATATTTTTGCACTTATGTATATGTATTTTGCACTTCATATTAAATCGCTAATTAAGTACTGATTCAAAACATCTACCAGTACTTTTAAAACAAAATGTAAAGCATTTCTTAAAGTCTTTCAGCTCGAATATATAACTCCAACTATTTGAGAGCAATCAAAATTGAAAATAGAGGAACAAATCAGACAAGATGTTTTATCTATAAGCTGCAGCATTACAACCAGCTAACGTAGTAATAAATAATATTTTTTTTTTAATACAATTTTTAGTTTGAAAACTGACTAATGCCAACCAGGTAAGGGTCTCCTATTATTTGAACATGCGATCTTGTCGTGCGATTCCATATTTCGCGAATGCCCATGATAAGCACGATACATGTGTATAAGCAATAATACTCCAGAAGGTCAACGATGAGAACTAGAATTTTATGCTGCTTTATGGGCGCAGCGGGATACAAGCTGTAGTGTTAAAATAGACAAAGGTCTCTTTGAATGCATGACAGAATGCGATATGGCAAATGCGATTGTCGTTTAATGAACTATCCATTGACTTTCAATAGATGTGCGCATATATGCCCAGTTCAATTTTGCTCATAACTAATAGATATTGTTTGCATATACACAGACGCATACAAAAATACATTGATAAATATAAATATACACATATCCATACAGAGACCGCTCCTTTGATTCCTAACTGCATAGTCTGACCCTCATCTCCACATTGTGTTATTCTCCTTTTGTTTCTTTTTGTCAATTGTCATTGTTTGCAAATGTTGTTTTATTTAACGCCACTCTGTCCGCTTGCTACTAAGAATGAATATTGTTGCACAATTGCATCTTTTCAATTACTATCAGTTGAAATGATTGCTTTAGCTGTCTTGTTTAGAGTAATTTTAATTTTAAACACTAAGGTCTGCCAAGTTGTGAAATATGCCGTGGTTGTTATTTTAGTTTGATTGCATTGC
Source organism: Drosophila paracracens (assembly GCA_035044025.1). Lineage (NCBI taxonomy): Eukaryota > Metazoa > Arthropoda > Insecta > Diptera > Drosophilidae > Drosophila > Drosophila paracracens. Next base: position 1,131,154 of record JAWNMN010000223.1, on the reverse strand, counting down.
ATATGCTTTAGAATAGAATAAAATGTTTTTTTTCTAGAATGATTTGAATAAATTTGTCTTTTTCAAATAAAACCTCTTGACATCGTCAATTAATTTAGTTTTTGCTTAAGTCTTGGGTAGCTGGTATTATACACTTCTTTTAAGTTAAGGAATATTTATAAATTCATTTTAAAAAACTTTCATGCTGTTTGGGAAATAATACAGTAACAAAACTTCTTTAAAAAAAATTTGATACGTTAGTTTCTAAGCTGATAATGTTGATACACAGATATGGATCTTTTCTTATGAATTTACATCATAGTGCCTATAAAAATACATTTGAAAGACACAGCTTAAGTTATTTTTAAGATTACTGGTGATGATTTACATGTGTAATATTCCATCATATTTTGATTGTAACGATATGCCGTAGAGAGATCCATGTTGCCGATTCTGTTGTTAATTTTTTTGCCGCTATGTTCAAATATACTTTGCGATTGTTGTAGCAAACAAATATGTATATATGTTTGTATATTTGAAGTGTGATTCGACGGTTTGAAAGACACTAAACACACACTATATACACAGACATTGGTTAAGGTAATTGCACATAATATATTTTACATTATTCAAAATATTCGAAAAGACAAGCTTGAATACACGGAGAAACAATAACTAGTAAAGGCTATATCAATAATAATGATAACGTATAATGCCACGAGAGAATGTTAGTACTTCAAGAAAAATGTACGACTGCTTCTGCAACAGATAAACGAAATTGTAAATGCAACCGATATCAGAATTAGCATACACATCAGAACTAAAATTATACAGATTTCAAATTCACGATCCGCGATTCCGGATAGTGGCGAGGCGTTTGGTGCTAGGCTCAGTGTCGCTGTCTATTCTTGTTCATTGCATTCGTGTAAGCGCGAACCGAGTCAATTTCCTCCTTTATATTTTTGCTTGTCGTCGTCACGTTGTTTTACTTATTATACATTTTTTTGTTTCGTTTGCAGTGCCGTGAAATATTTCTAGCCATTTTTTCCGGACTGTTTGCTGTCAGCCGCAGAGATCCTGCGCACGTTTTGTTTCTTATCTCTTTCTATGCGTGTGAATCGTGCGTGTGTGTTTGTATCTGTGTGCGGGCGCCTGCGATTGCAGCTCGTGTGAGCTGCGTACACAGCGTGTCCTTGGTCCTTGTTTCGCCACCGCACCGCCCAACCACATCGGGTTGCGCATACTTCACGACTGCCCGACTACGACTTACTGCAGCGAGCCAATGAAGACGAACCAAAAGCGAGAGACAGCCACACCAGAGCGTTATTCGCTTTCTATTCTTGTACTGAGTACTGCATACACTGGGTAATGCTGCTGCTGCTGTTACGCTCGTTGGTAAAGTCAAAGGTGGGTAGAGGCGGTGTCAGTGGTATTGAAGGTGGTGTTGTCGGTAGTTGGTTTTGGATTGGCGCTAAATGTCTAAGCCCACGGCTTATGGTTAAACACTGATTTGTGCATGAATTTTTGAAAGAGAAGCGGGCATATGTGTTCTGTCTTTCGATTATGTATTTCACTTGTACTGAACTTAGCTCTACTGTGACCCTTGACTACGTTCGATAATTGACATGTTTTGTGCCTTGTTATTTCAATACAGATTTAATGAAAACTTGATAGTCAATCTATATCATATTTATTAGTGACATTAAATATGTATTTATTTTTTTAGCAATTCGATCTCACGTCTACTTGGGCGACCTTAGTCTTGGCCTTAGTGCTAAATATTCATACATATATTATTCATTCGCGTATTATACTACTTGCTTTTTTGGGAGTGCGTTAGAGCTTGCGGTCCACACTTTAAGATATAGAGAAAGAGAGAGCGAGAGAGAGCGAACAAAAAAGTGAAAGGGGAACGCAATAAACACTCAGTGGGATTTCCGCCAATCAGCACTAAGGCCAAGATGTGCTTAGCACCAATCACAGCGGGCAGTTGTCGTTTCTCGTTTCTACCACTTAAATATTTGCGGCTCTCTCTCTTACTCTTTTTACTTAATCTACCTATCTCGCTTATACACACCGCTCAGGCTTTCTTGTTGTGATTGTTCGTTTGTTTGTATAACTCTGTTGCTACTCGCTCTTATAAGAATTGTTGTCTTTTTGTATTATATGAGCACGTATGATGATGACAACATCTAGTTGGTAACATAAAGACAAAGTAATTATGTTAGCGACAAAAATATTAACAAGCGGTTTTTGTGTATAGACAGACTTACTTGTATGTAATTGTAAATATGTGTGTATGTAATGTATCATCTTTAATGTTGATTTTGTACTTTAAATATGAATAAGTGAAAAAGCCAGACCATTTTCCATAGATTGAAACTGAGACAACCACGTAGCGCATGCCCCATATATACGCGTACATACATATTTTCCGTTTACCCTCAACCTACCAAATCGTCAAGCATTTTAACAATAGCTTTGCCGCGTTGATTGAAGATTTTTATGTAATTCGATTATGGTTAACTAGCAAAGTTACTGACGTCAGGCGAGCCTAAATGTCTATGATGCTGCCACTCAGAGTTGACGGGGACTATTTTCGGGATACAGACATACTTATGTATATAGTATTTTATAAATTTACAATATTGGATTTTAGGTGGGAACTTACGTTTACAAGGTGTGCAGTAATCATTTAAATATTCGCATGAAGTATTGTAGTATCAACATATTCATTTTATGATAAGTTTTGCTTATGGTCACAGATAAGAACATTTTAAATAAAAGGCACGCTGCTCAGAACTAAACGATTTCGTATCGATATAAAAATATTTGAAACATTTATAATTGCATTAGCATAAAAAGTAATCGTAGAACATGCGGAGAGACATGGGACTTGTTAAAGGTCATCTGGTGCAAGTGCTTTGACTTCACCACTTTTGGCTCACAGCCTGGCCAGATATCGTTTCCCTTAAAAATGCGAGTTGTGTTCATTTCTGAATTCCCAATTGTATGTTCAACTGATATTAAAAAATACAAATGTTCCAAGCAGACCTCAATGACTTCTACTGACTTCATTGCAACTTTAAAAACGTAGCTCATCTATGCATTGACTGTACTGTTTATTTTAATTTGACAAATCACTTTTAACTTATGTTTTGACTTTTCTAGTAATATCCTTTGGGGATTGTTTTAATTATTACTGCGTTGCTTTTATTGTTGTTTTTGCAATAAAAGTCGAATTTCGTTCCGGTGTGGGCTCTGCTATGTAAATCACAATCACATCATTTGCATAATTCACCTGTGTTGAATAATAATGTCTTTATAATTCTTTGTGTTGTGTCTACTATGTTTATATATTTATGTATGTATGTGTGAGGACGTTTGAGCAGCAATTGCTTGCGCTGGGTGCCTTACTCAATATGAATGTAAATATAATGAACCTTGATAGTTCCAATAAATAATCCATTAAATAACTTGGCTATATCTCTAAAAGTGATGCTTTCATGAAATTGAACACAGAATTTTCTAGATTTTTGTTGTAGTGATGCAAAAACGGACCATCATTCTCCCTTCCGGTTATTGACACAAAGGAAAACGCATAAAGTAAATGGTAGGAAACTGTTTCGAATCTGTGGCTTTAGTTTTACATGCTGACTAAGGTGAACGGTAGAGCAAAATACTTTGCATTCATGCGGTTATTGGCTTGGCCTGGATGTTGCCAATACTATTTTTTCTGTTGATACCTTAAAGAATAAACTTAAAATTGTAATGCACACCATGATCTGAGTGACCAGTGGGCCTCTTGTTCTGTTCGCTTGATAGACATGTGAAGGCTTACAATAATACCCGCAATCCACAACCGGCGGATACGAATACCCAAGCCCATACGTTAGATACGAACTTATCAGCCAGGCAACATTTCGATTCAAGCAAACAAAACAAGAAAGCTTGGCAATTCGAGATGAGTGGCAGAGAAACTAAAAACACGTTTGTGGTTGGATTGCGTTTTTTTCAATTAAACACGTAGTTACTTGAGACATGTCTGACTAAACCACAACAGATTGACCGCTCGGTTGCCTGTTGCCCGACTAGGAGACTAACTAAAGAATGAAACACCGTTGTCTGTGACCATAGTTTGTCACACGGGATCGGTAGCTGATGATTAACACCCAACATAAATAACAACATTTCTTGTGTGGGAATTAAATAAAATAGTTGTATCAGTGACTAATCTGTCAAAACTTTTAACAAACGGCAAAATTGGAACTGTGTGTTTACTTACCATCTCCCGAAATGCTGCCTTGCGAACTGTGCGAATCTTCTGAAATTTAAATTGACAGCCAAATAAATTATTATGCCATGTTTCAAATGTTTCAAAATATATATCTTACCTGTGTTGTTTTGGGCATCGTTCATGGCAGTTATCCATTCAACCGTCCCTTGTGACTGCCCTAAAAAACTATTTCCGACTGAAGTGGACGGGTCTTGGATCCCCGGAGTTGATATACCGCGCACTAAACCATTTGAATAATCGTCAAACTTTTGGTCTGAAATTAATTTTATTGAACATTGTCTTGTAACGAAATGTGAACCATGCTTAAGACTCATAAAACATATACATATGTTGAGCTGTCTGCTTCAGCATTTTACATTCACTTCTCTCAATCATATTGTGTCCACAAATGTATTATATAAGCAAGACTGCCTCTGTCAACTATGAGAGCTTCGTTGCAGTTTTTATACGTACGTGTATAGGCAGGTGCTGAAAAGCTCCTAGACGTGTTTTGCGAACTAAGCCAAGCATATTGATAGCCTGTCTGCTGTTTTATTATTTTGCAAAATATGTTTCTATTTTTAACTTTCAATACCATATCTTTCAATAAAATTCAGACAGCTAAGGCGGAATTTGTTCAATAGTACATTCCAAGACTATCTATACATATCAAGTGAATAATTTTAAACAGGCAATGTCTGTGGCAGGCAATAAAAGGCAGCATCTGTCTTACTCTAAAGATCAAGCACAAATGCTGACTAAAAACACTTGCCTTTAACTTAACGCTCCCTACCCCGAAACACGACAGCGCCAAGTTTTTGCTATTGTTCTTCAACTACATTTAAACTATAGGTAAGCCTCGACTCCTTTCCGCTGATTACGTCCCTGTAAACCGCCTGTACTTATGAATGTATGATATTTGGTGGCTTTCTTTAAACTCGGAAATGTAAATGTAATCTTTTGTTTAGATCGTTGCATCGTTGTACGAATGGCAAACGTATTCTAGTCGAATCGTCGCTAAGTACACATACAGGCATTTGTCTGTACACGTATGTTTATTTTTGCGATTTTCCATTTATTAGTTATCTGTGTTTTTTCTTGACACAACATTTACACAGTGCAATAATATAGAAGATGAAAAAAAAAATCAAGATTTTTGCACCCTGTATCCATTAAAAATGTAAGAATGGCACTAAATCTAACTGTAACTTACCTTTAGACCTGTCATCCGAGTGATTTGACGAATAGACCTGGCTAGCCGCATTTTGATGGTGATGCTGATGAGTGCTGCTGCTTACTGTGAGGTGCTCATTTGTTGACGAGCTTTGAAGTGTGTGCAAAGTTGATGAGGCGCCCATCTGCTGTGGGAGTTGATGCTCTATATGCTGATGTTGCGTCGGCTGACTGCTACGTAGCGATAGTGGCTGGGTTTGCGATTGATGAACAATATGGTGCTGGTGCTGGTGCTGATGTTGATGCTGGTGCACTAGGCCCGGAGAGAGTGTCGCTAGCCCATGGCTAAGATGTGGCGACGTCTGCATTTCCATTATAAGCATTACATCAATATCTGAAAGAGCGATCGTGGCTACATCAATAACTCTGTTTACCTGCAGCGACAAGCCACAGCCATTTAATCCCAAACAGCAATCCTACTATCTACAAAATGCTGTGCTTCACAAAAATGTTTAGGCAAAATTCGACAGATACACTCGCTATCCAGACAGGCTGCTAGTTTCTGCATAATCATAGATTGCAAGCGAAAGAGTGTGCTACTTACAGCGCAGTGGCAGTTACTTTGGCGCGTGCTAATCGAAGCGCAGGGTCCAGAATCGAGACCGAGGGTGAGGATGGGTCGCAACCATTCTTCAACTTGCGCTTGAGCCACGAATACGTAACTATAAGCACCTGGTAGAAACTACTGCGGCAGGGTAAAGGCACCCAACGGCAACAGACAGAACTAGTATTGTAGCAGAAAGAGAAACAACAACAGTAACAGCACAAAGGAATGTTCTTATTATAATACGCGACTAACAGAGACCCTATATATGAGGTAATCACGCTACGATAGTATAAAATATATGATAGTATAAGAATACTGTTCAATTGGATACACGGAAAGGCAAATATATCAGCCAGATCGGCAGGTATGTTTAATATTTCCAACACATCTACTATTTTTCCCTTCGCAGACAGAGTATAAAAAGCGGTCACCAGTAGTGGTGACGTAGAGCATACTCAAATTGCAGCGCACAGAACGCTGATGTACAAGTATAAGCAGCAGGTTAAAGCTAAACGTTTAACAAGTAGTCGATGATGATGATTGATAACGATAATGATAATGATCATCATATTGTCGGATGAGAGCATTGCTGTTGTAAACCACAATGGCAAAGTTTCTACAATGAAATAAGGACAAGTAAAAATGGCAAGTCGAAAGATCCCGACTAGGACATATCCGATACATAAATACATTTTTACCTATAGTTAAGTATATTTATATAATAATATGAAAATTTGATTATCTCCCGTCACGGAAGGTAGATATAAGATTATTATTATTGTGAAGCTTAATTCTCGATTAGAAAACTTATTTTACTTTCAATGAAACAAACTCCACATTATAATATATTTACAGATATAATTAAGCTTTCAGGTAAGCAGTCAGAGTTCTAACAAACGGGTAATAGTCTACCTGAAATATGCTGCAATAAAAGACGCTAGGCGCATTTTCCCGCTTATTTTAATGCAGCCGCTTCATTTCGCTTCTTTTTGTTTTGCAGCACGCACGAGCTATGTATATTTATACACATACACACTCACCGCATACATACACACATATTTGAGAGGAGCGCGCGCTAGTTCACCTGTTCTTAATTGACCTTTTTAGGACTCCCCCCCTTTAGGGTCACTGCAGTCAGCCGGTCGGTCAATTGATGAGTCAAGTGTGCTGCACACCAAATGCATGTGAATGTGCATTTGTCTTTAGGTTACTGAGCTCGGTGTTCGGTTTGTGTGATAATATTTTTTTGGGTTGCATATGTTGCTTTATTTTGTGTGTCCTATCCGAGGCCGAGTGTATCAACGTCTACACTTACTAAACGGACCATCTGCTCTATTTTCTGTTTTAACCGTTGCACATTTAAGCTTCATTCACATGATAAGGTAATGAACTTAATTTAAAAATTTATATATTCATCGTAATACAATATATAGTAGGGACTCGATGTGACATGATGTCACATGGTTGAAATACAAAAGCATATCATAGCACAAAGTGCAGAAGTCACGGACGACCACACCCTCACTAATGCCCGCTACGATAGAGAGTACATTCATACATACAGAGTATTCTGTCTTAGATCACATTTTGTACGCGTAATACATTCAATTTGAAAAATAAAAGTGGGAAAATAAAAGCGTATTTTCACACACTCGCTCTTAATAATGGCGAAGACGGTGACGATGACGACGACGACCTAGCGCAAGACGAGACTTACAAATAAACTCCACTGAAAACGGGAAAAACAAGCTCAAGGTCAGTAGCGTGGGTAAATTTCGCACACAGCTCGTATTTTTCTTTATATACCAACATACACATTTATATGTACATATATGCTACAAAGAATTCATAAGTTATGTTGGTCTTGATCTTCAGCATTATCATATAATTTTACATTTTCTGGATTTTGTGAGCAACACTTTAGTACAATGAAATATTTGCACCCTTAAAACTTACATGAATTCAATTTCAGTGGCTAAACGTGGATGTTCGTGATCATTCGGTGAAGTAATTATGTCTATTGATAAATTATTTAAGGTATTGTTTCGATTTATTATCTTTATAAAAAAAAGTGCTATTAAACCAAAAGGTTAAGTTGAATCCAATTAAATACTTTCAATATTATATGGCCGTTTAATTCCTTATGCTCACACATTTTAATTTAATATTTATGCCATAAAGGGCCATCGAACTAAGAAGCATTGACACAATTTAACAATAGTGCTGGACTCCTGATAGTGTGTGCTTATATTTATTGTAAGTATATAATTCCTGCATGTATACATTTAAGTAATGGCGAATAGAGGCTGAATACGGGATATCTCATAGTTAGTCTAGATAGTCTAGACTAGACTACACTAACATATTTCATTTGAAATGATCTTTTTTTCACATTCAGCTTTAAGCCTAGCGTAAAAAATGGTGCTTATACAACAAATACATAATTTTTTGTCCATTTGAATGCACTCACCCGAAGAACTTCTCCATTAATTTGCAAAGCAAGGAAATAAATAAAAATTATGAATGCTTCCTTTATTCACTGAGAACGAGCAATTCACATACACTCACTAATTATGCTGTTTTTATCATGTAAGGAGGTTTCTGATTTGATTGATCTTAAAAAGCATGCGACACGGCTACATGGATTTTTGATTTGCCTGTAACGGCAGATTATATAGTAATCATATCATTATAAATGTATGCATAATACTTGTAATAGATGTATATGTATATACATATTATATATGAGTATGTGTGTACACAAAATTTTGGAAATTTAAACAAGAGAAGAAGGCGCGTTCCACTTGCTTCTTAATTCACGAACGCGCTACAGGTCCCTGCCAGGTGGATCGGTGGACCGTGTTCAAAGAGTTCTCAGGCGAAACTGTTTTTCTGTTGAATTCGAATGGTCGGCGGAAGCAGTTCGAAGCCGCTCTCACTCAACAAGCTATTTGTTATATTTATGTGTGTACGTATATATATATATATGTGTGTACATCATATATATATATATATATATATATATATATATATGTGTTTATATATACATACGTTAAAGAGTGTGTTTGTATGCGTTCTGATGCGGCTTTGAGCCGCGCTCAAAACCTGGTTTGAGCACAACTACGACTGCTGGCTTTACGGTTGGTCGGCTTTGTTTCCACTCAAACGGGCTGACGACTAATCGGGAGCGTTAGCGATACCTGCGCCTGCTGTACGAGAGAGTTTTTTATTGTACTTTACACGATCAACAGAGGCGCGATTTTCAAAATATACCTATGTATGTACGTACTTCACATATACACAAAGAGGTGCATGCAAATGTATATAAGTGCAGACAAACGCGCTTGGCTTTGTTATTACCTATATATGTAAGAAAAAATATATATTATGTATTTGCGTTTGAATTTTTGTATGAGTGAGTATATAAGATACATCCATTTGTGAATCCGCACCTGTTCACATACAAATGGATGTACTTATGCATATATGTATATATACATAGATGCATACATACCATTGAGCATTCGAGGCTAGGCCGCTGATTTCACCTTATTCGTTTGTATGTGCATTTATTATATGGTTATATACATGTATGCATACATATATATAGCTATATATATACATATATGTATTATATACATATGCATCACATATATTTATATAAGTTTGTGTACATATGCATACTAACAAGTATAATATGGTTAGGTTTTGTGTCAAAGCAATGAACGACACACAGTTCATATACTTGTACGTATGTATTCATATAATATAACTATACAGCGATATTGCCATCCAACAACAGACATACATACATATATACGTAAGGGAATTCAAGACCGTTTTACACCAACTCTACCCGGACTATTTTTTGGACATGTAGAGTCACTTAGTTGAGTTCTATAGATTAGCGAATTCAAAACACCTTCTTTTGTAAGTTCATATAGATAAGCATAAATTAAATAAGTAGTGTTTATTAATTTTGAATTATACACATGTAGGTATGCAAACAGAAATAATCATTTTATTATGTAAAATATGGATATATACAATCATTTAAGTATTAATTTGACCAATTTGGACATCCGAAAACAATCTGAAGATTGGTCTTAGACAAAAAGACACACATTCGCTGCCAAAAGCAAACAGCTTGTGTGTATTATGTATATGCAAAGTAACTTTGAATTTATATTGGGGCTGGTAACTGGGTATATTCTACCCAATTGGTTCAACAAATTTTTACAGGTAATCGGCTCTGATGGAATAAAAAAACACAGGAAAGAAATACTTTAGCATAAAAATCATCTGGATTGCTACAAGCGTTGACAGAAGTCTTTTTACATTTACTGTAATTTGTAGTATGATTATAATACAAAAGCATATTTAAATAATTTACACCTCATATATACTAGATATGTATTTATTCCAATGTATATATTTACACATTCGTGTATGTATGTATAAGTTTAAACTTAAACATAGTGCATATGTAAATAGAGAATCGTCCAAATATATGTGGCATACCTTACTCTCCGCACATACAAACACACTTTTGCAGGTGCTGGTTAGACTGGCAAGACGGCGCGTGCCAAACAAATAGCGACTACCGTTGCAAACCACAGGGGAAGGGGAATCACTGAACCATCTCCTAATCTGGCTTGCACTACAATCCGCTCATGTAGTCTTATTTCCTGATGCCGACATATCTATACTCTTTCCAAATCTGTATACCCTGTACCCAATTTATATATGTAAGAAGTGCATAAAGTAGTGAAAATTAACACAAGCAGAAGAAAGTATACCTAATCCTATATACAAATGTATTCTTAATGAGCATTAGAACCTGAAGCCGTCTAAGACAAATTAACATTATATTTGATCGATAACTATCGATAAGTAAAATGATTCTTATTTCCCTCTTCCGGTTTTTCTTAACTTCTGAAAGTCCATAATAAAGAAAGCGGGTTGATTGTCGGAGAAACTGATGGAAAAGACAGCTGGCTAAGTCTCTGGGTATGTTTTGAGCAAAGCATATATAAGTATTATTGTAAACACTTGCACACACATACAAAATAACATAGTTACGTGTAGCTTACATACATATATAAGTGCATATGTTTATTTGAGTTTATTTTCTGTGATCTCGCCTCTACAAGTGAAAACCTCTTAGTGCTACCAAAGCCCGCGCTTTCTATACAGAACACCTGTTAGATAGATGCAACCGTGACGCCGTAGCGGTGTTGACGATCAGAAAAACCACCCCATGCCTTCCGTTTTGATATTTTGCCCTTCTTCCTTCTTTACTTCTGCTTGTGGGCCAAAATATGCGCAACTAAACTCTGCATTGACGCCAGGTCAGGGTTCAACGCTCTGCACAACATTAAACGAAAAATTATATTCGGGTTGCCGAAGATTGACTACCCTATAAAATATAAAACAGTTTGTCCTCACTTATAGCTGGTCACCAAAACACAGTGCTAATCATAAGAGCTACGAAGCGCAATTGTATGCACAGATAAAATGCTTGCCTTCTCTGTCGTATGGTTTTCTCTACTCTAATATCTGAAAGTTTAAACAAATTACCATTTAAATACCATCCCAATCTTAATAACCAGTGTAATTGTCACTATTATTATACCTTTCGGACACCGTTTTCAAAAAAAATTACAGATGATGGAAGCTGGGAGCCGATCGATTAAAGCAGAAATTGTTCTGAAAACTATTTTCCATATTGCGCTGCGATACTTCAAGCGAAGAGCCTATTTCGTGTATACGCAATCATACACAATTATTTACATGCCCATGTATTTACTTACACACATAAGCTAGATCGGATGTACATATGACACTTCAGAGCTGGGTACAGGGCTTATTCGATTGAACTATCTTGACAAGGATGTTAATAATCGCTTTCGAGAACTTGATATACTCACTTATGTTATTAGATTACCGCTTTTGCACAAAGCAGTTCAGCTTTTCCAGTTTAAAACTATATATATATATATATATATATATATATATATAGATGGTTGCTTTCACATATGTGTATATATAATGTGTCCACATATCCATACATATACATACTCAAACACATAATGTTCGTTTGTCGATCGTACAACAGTATGTATGCATATGTATGTACGATGCATGTATGTATGTATGTATGTGTTATTATCTGATTTTGTACGTGTTTGCTGTAGTCATCCATACCGCTTGCTCTTTATTTGAACAATCAGTATTCATATGTTTTCGGTATGAAATTCGGTATTTCAATTGTGGCTCGTGGCTTTTCACGGTCTGCAAGTCAACCGAGACTGCTCTTCTGCCGTTTCTTTTGGTCTTTGACTGTTGCTTTTTCTGTTAATGTTGCTTTTGCTTTGGCTGCCGCTAGTTGCTATTATGTGCCACTGTTGTTGTTATGGTCGTCATTATTGTATTTTGTTTTTGTGCTAGGTCCCCAATTGCACTTTCTTGTTTTATTTTCATACCCTATACTGAAGTAGTAAAATGGGTATAATAACATTTAATCGAATCAACACCCTACGTAAAATGTCAATTTTAAGTAAACATTCGATTTTGGGATACCACACAGTAATGGTCCAACTAATTCTTTAAATAAGTACGAGTAAAATATTTGTCTATTAATGAGTATTTTCCAGAAGATGTAAGAAAATGCAATGTAACCTAACCTAACCTAGATCAGAGCTTTTTGCTCGATGTTGCTTAGATTTGCAAACAAGAAAGTAATAATTATATAGGACCAAAAGCAAACTCACAATGTAAAGTAATAAAATATTTATTGTTGTTAAATTGTTGGTATGTACAGATTTATTTACAGACGATTGTACTTTTGCAGCTATGATCATATCTGAATTGAATTATTAATTAAGTATATTACACAATGCTTCTATTAAATTTTAAAAATTTAATAAATTTGCTTTATTAATGACTTTGTTTAAGATATCTTGAAAATCAAAGACAATTTATAACTAAGAGAACACGAATATTTACCGCATACTAAGGTTGGTCGAGGTACATCTCTTAAATTAAATCATTAAAATTGTGGCTTTTATTGCCAATCAATTCTTATTGGTATTCGCGTTAAACACCTTACGAAAAAATTGCAAATTATAGTGGATTCTTAAAAAATTTCACTTTGGTGGTATTGTTACAGCGGCTTTCTGGTTTGGCTAAACTGGACCACATTTCTGGAGGAGTCGTCCCATTATACAAACAAATCGCTGCCTGGCTCATCAGCGAAGTATCAAACCACTCGAAGTTTCGTTGGTATGGTTATTAAAATAGTGCGCAAAATCTTCAAGGATGTTAGTGCCAAAACGTCTTCGAGCTATATGACAGTAAACTGTGTAACGGATAGGCGCAACATTAAAGTGTGAGGCAAAATTTATTATAGCGTCTAGAAGGGGTGGCAATCAGGGGTATTTGCGCAATCGCATCAGCCCATCGATGTTCTTCACCCCTAAATTGAGCAGATAAGAAAAGGTATCTGATGTCTACACAATTTTCAACACATCTATAAAAACAAAATAGGTTAAAAAATAACTATTTGAAATTAATATCGGATAATAACATACCTACCGCTTCCTCCATTTAGCATCGTATTTCAGCCGATTTAATGAGCAAAGTGCGTTAACATGCCCTAAATTGCACTTAGGCTGCGCAATCTTTCAATAGTTTGAAAATGTAAATACAAATTTTTTCTGCTGTTTGAATTATAAATCAAAAATAAAATCTTGTGATTAATTATTTTACATATTTTCATGATTATAAATTTTGCTGTATTTCTATTTTACCTATGTTATTTATATATTTTCGGCATTTTTAATATTAATCGAAATAAAATACCACAACAGCACTATACATGATTTTGGACTATCGATAGTTATTAAGGTAATGGAAAACAAGGTGGTAGCCCCATTTTAAGAGAACTGAGAATAAAGAGCACATTTATGCTTTTGGCCAAAGAGAATTAAAAACAATAACAGGCGGCGGTCCACAGTGCGTTAACATGCGCAAAATTGCGCTAACAGCCAATTTTCGAGTATGTTAAATTATGCCATTCTTATAATTTAAAAATGTAAATGTACAAAACGCTTTAAACAATTTGAATAGTCATTAAAAGTTTTAGTTTTTTTGTTTGTATATGAAATATAATAATTATAAGAAAATAATCATTAATAAACTTGTTTATTTCAAAATTGATTTTGTCACAACACAAAGTCACCAGTCAGCTGGATTAGTCGCACATAGTTCCTTATAGATTATTTTTAAATAATGCCCAAAGTTTTGAATATAAGCGGGAGCGTCCCTAGGTTTAGAGCAGCAAGCTTCTGTTCTTTAGCACCATCCTTAACGCATATTATCATCTGATATGAGCCAATTGCAAATTCGTCTCGTTTTCCGTTAGTCTGGGGGAGCAAACATCGCACACAGTGAACGTTCGCGGTAAAATATTGTATTGTGTAATTATATAAAAACAATTGTTAGGGGCGTTTAATTATTAGTTTGCTGTGATTACATTTCTGGAAGCTCTCTGATATTAATAATCTTGTAAAAGTGGATATTTAAGTCGTATTGTCCGCACGAAAACGTTGATCTAATAAATTATTAAACAGAACAGAAATTAAAGTTAACAAATATGTAGAGTAAACACTTAATAGTGAAAGAAAAGCAGCCATATAATTTTAAAAATATATAATAAATGCATTTAAGACAATATAAATATATATTACTATTCAAATTTAAAATTGGTGAAGGCTTTAGTGAGCGAGTACTGTATCAGCTGATGGCAGACGATTGCCAGCTCATTCGTAAAAGCGTGTTCGTTATTCAATTTTCATTTAGTCCGTTAACACCGAGCCGAATAAACGTTATTTTGGCTCCGCAAAGTGGCTTGTTTGCAATTCTTACGATTTAGTGTCCAATAAATAGTTAACATTTTCTTTTTTCGAATCTGCCAACAGTTTCAAAAGTGATAGTATAAAGTGAATGAAAAGAAATACAGAGCCAGACTGACATAATTTAATAACACCCTTCGGCAACCAGCCTAAGTAACTAAATAATATAGAAAATAGTAATCAATAAATAAATAAGTCGGTAAACCGATCAAATCGGAGATATAATAAGTACATGCATATATGTAGTATACATATTATAGATATATTTTTACACATGTAAGCAGATTCACACACATACATTTTTAAGTACATACTCAGCGACACCGACGATTACTTATATACAAACATACATATACTATTGTGTCTGTAAGTTGTGTGAATTTGCCATTTTTGGCTGACAATCGAATTTCACTCCATCTCCAACGAATGTGTTCCAGACGAAGTGTCTCCAATACTTTAGCAGTGATGGTGATTATATATAAATATATATATATATATATATATATGTATATGTATATATATGTATGTATATATAAATAAAAAAATTATATATATTTGTGAGTACGTGAATAGTTCAATGTTTATTATGTTTGATTTGCAAGTTTTCTTTAGATTATTGCCAGAAAATATTCCGGCAACAAGTTCAAGAGGCACGTGTAATTGTCTATTACTGATTAACAGAAGCTTAGTACATCTATCTAGAAATATAAATGCTTACTATTATAATTGTGGTTAATTTCGATTTTATCTTATTTATGAAATATTCTTAAATTTATTTGCAGTCAGATGGTGCAAAATTATTTGCCTAACGGGGCTAGGACGTTAATTTTCTTCTGTATAAATACACTTGTACGTTATACATGACTCTAAAAATAATGTTATGTGCGTGTAATTCAAAAAGTTTATTGGAGGGGGATTCGATATATAATAGAAATGTGAAGAAAAAAGATTGTGTCATCTTAGCTTAAAGCTCTCTAACTCTCCTATTCACTTGCCTTATACTGTAGTTGTTGTAGTTGTGTCCTGTTTGCTCTTTCCACAGCCTAAAGCTAGCATTTATATTTGGTTGCTTTTGGCGTCGTCTCGTCGCATCCTTTTGTCTGTCTGTCGCTACAAATGGTTTGTATATTAGTACATACTTTATGTACATACAAAAGGTTTGTATGCTTATGCTTAGGATTGTATACTTGTAGGCACGTACAATTCTTTTGCATTCTTTTATTATTCACATCGTTATTAGTTTTATAATTATTGTTTTAAATTTACGAGCGCACAACAGATGTATTAGAAAGTATGCTATGAAATATTTTATTCTTCGATTTCCCATCTATGATTGTACCTTGCTATTATTATTATTAATTAAATAAACTTCTTAGGCATAGTTCTTTTCCGACTGTTTTCAGCAGTTAATAAACGGAGGTCCGAATATTATGCCATTGATTAAGTTAGACAGCAACATTCCCTCTTATTCATTATACATATTTATCTTTACAGTAAAATATTGTATTATGAGGCGGTGGATTATTGAATGCGAAAAGTGCACAATATTCAGAAATAAAAACATGCAGCAGCCGCTACAAAAATAACGATGTTATTTGATTTTGACGAACAAAAGCCGGTTGTATCAGCGCCAGCAGCAGGATCCATTGATAGCAAATGCTTTTACAATTGTCCCTGTTTCTGCTGCCGACAGGGATGTTGTGTTTTCGTATGCTGCTGCAGCTGCAGCAACCTAAGTCGGATTTGTTGCAGCTCGTGCACCAGCATCTATCCGCCACCACCACCACGCAAGGGCAGTTCCTGTGTGGTCTTTGGTGCGTCAAGACTTCTGGTCATGGCTGTCGCAGTGGCTCGTCAATGGGCTGTCGCTCTGGTCACACTGCTAACTAGCTACATTACGCTGCATAAAACGGGCCAGCTTACTGTGCCTTGTGGCAGTCGGGCCTTATCCAAAGCATCCGCGATTACAGCGCCTAGCAGCTCAGTAGCAATCAGCAATGGAGAAAGTAAATTAAAGGAACAGTATGGGCACGGTCATGCTTCCTATGATATTACTAATGACCAACAACTGAAGACCAACAATTTGTGCAAAATGTTCTGCAACAATCGTAAGCGGCAAAGAAGACGTCGCCGTCGACGCCGCCGACGACGCCGCAGGCACAATAACAATGGCAGTAGACAGACGGGAAACAGCAAACTGCAACAATATCAGGATAGCATATTTCAGTTAAGTCAGAGTCACAGTCATAACACATGTCTCTCACTTGAGGCGTTGAAATCAATTAAGCAAGACAATACAGCAGAAGCTATAATACGGACACGCAATACTTCATCGGATATACGTGTAGCCTCCTTGAAGGCTTTCGTTTCGTCATGGCCATCAGCCAATTATAACACAATGCGCCATTTTTCTAAAACCAAACGTAACCGTACGAATCTTGTGTGGCTGCTTATTGGACTCTTTTGGCTGGAGATTAAACTTATCAACTGCAATGCCATTGCTAGTAGCGGTGGCTACGTTTCAAGTCTCGTCACCCAGAAAGGCTGTACTCTGTGCCAGTTTGAGGAGGGAAACTTTTACAGCGATAAGGGTGAGTTCTTCAAACTGCTAATAGTCATATACCCACATACATCAAGCCATTATATTCAATACCCAAAATTCAATACACCAATATTTATGCTTAAGAAATCACTTAAGTGAAAGTTCTGCATAAGACCTAATTGTACAGACTCCGATGTGGAAACTGGAAAATATATTGGCGTTCAATTTTTCTGTCCGTACAAGCGCAAGTTCTGAGACTTGGTGAAAGGAAGCATCTCCGACCTCTTAAAGTATTTATTCTTATCAGCATCAACAAGTCGATATAGCTGTCCGTCCGACTTTGCGCATAATATAAAGTTAAATTTAATAGGCAATATTTTGAGTCAATGCAATTTTGACCGGTGCCCCTGAGTTCGTAGAGCTCATTTAAATGTATATACATATTTAACACAGTATATATACAGCATAAATCAATACAACTGTGATACTTACATAACACTTTACAATTGTCACATTTACACAGATAACCCACACACAGATTACAATAATAACAATAACAATAACAAGTACAATAACCACAACAATTACATCTACAAAAAAACTAATCGCAATCATAACAATATTGTGCTCAGCGACCGTGTGCGTTTGGAATCGATAAAACGACAAATTCTGACAAAACTTGGCCTCACCCATAAGCCTAATGTGTCCCATCCGCTACCCAAGCAGTTCATCTGGGAGACGATCTATCGGGCGGATGGTGGTCAAATGGTAACAAACGATGCTTTTGACAGCAGAGCCGGCATTAAAAGTGCTCTTTTAAATGACCGTCAAAAAGGGGTGGGAAGAATATCCGATATTAATGAATTCCATGCACCAAACACGGCTTCTGTGAACACAGAGCAGAATCGCTCAACTAGTCAAAACTTTGCATACTCATTGAGCAGAACCAATAGGAGCACTAACAGCGTCATGAAAAGACATTTTTTAAGAAATCGAACAGCTGGAAGGGCTAGATATCATTTGGAAAAGTATTCAAATAAACACAGAAATAGCAAAAACACAAACACCTGGGAGAGGCACGGTCAACTACAAACAGGAACGATTGCTAATAAGAGCCCACAACCACGCTCACGAGTAGACGACAACACACCTTTGCGAGCTTCTAAAAAACAAGTGGCAAATAATGTTTTCAACAGAAATACCAAGTCGACTGCGTACAGTAAATCAACATATCTAATAGATATAAATCGTAGTAGTGATAGTGATAGCACCAATAACGACATAGGCGGCGGCTTTGAACACAATGATCATGTTTATTTTAACGATTACAGCGTCCTAATACAAAATAAAGACCTAAAGCACAATAGCGGCACAAAAATTCTACTCAAAAGTCCACATGAAGATGAAGAACGATTAATACACGATAGTATGACCAGAGAAGATCGGGATGGTGTTGGTTTTGAACGCGAAGATTTTTTTGGGAGCACGCAAGAGATAATTACTTTTGCAGAGGAGGGTAAGTACAACAAACATTTAAATCTGTTTTAACAACCTTTATTCGTAAATGAATTAGGTAAATGCTTAGCATAATTTGCAATATTCGCCGTATCTGAAAAAGAAAGGATTTTTAATTACAACCAATAATTCCATCTAGCTCTTATATACTTTTGTGCAACTACAAAGTACCCGTTTTACCCATGTTCTGAGCAATTCACTTTCAATGAATGTATATTTTAGAAAGCCGAAGTAAAAACGTGTAAAATAAGTAAGTGACGTGTAAGTGTGCACGCAGACCAAAAACATACGTTGGATTGCTACTTCCACTCTTCTGCCACGTCTGTGTCGATGTCTGCTTATGCGACTGCTTGACTGGCAGACTGAGTGTCTGGTATTGTTTGTAACATTGTACTACAAACCAGGAAAACAATACCAAGAGTTTACGTTCCTAATAGGGTTTGTATTAGCATAGCAAGCTATACATTTGTACTCACATATGTATTATTATACTCTGATCCCGAAAAAAACAGAGTATATTTGTTTTGATCCCCTCCACGCATGGAAGGGTATTTTCCCACTTTACAAGCTGTTATTACATACGGCTGCAACACTCTAACTTTTTTTCATGTATTCATTGAATTTATTTATGTATGGATTCGCAGAGAGCGGACAGACTCGCAAATAATACGTCTATAGTAAACAGTTCAGTGCTAGAAGGTGGACAAATTATGGAGAGGTGTCGTTACATGGTGGTATAATTGTACATAGGCATGTCTGCTTGTACATACATAGGCAGACACCTTAAGATGGCCGGGAAACGGCTGCAAGTGCAATGCTGATTTCACTCCTCAACAGAGACACCTGCAGGCTCAAGTATCTGAAGACTAACAACCATACAGTCAACTCGTAGAAACAACTTACAAACCACTGTGCATACATACATGCATACATCTACAAAGTAGCATACATATTTATATACTCGTATTTGTCTGGCCGGCGGGACTACACGACCCCCGACTACATACATATGCGTGGAAATACTGTGTTGTCGTCTGAGGGTTTATTGCAGACTGCTAATGTGCGGTGAAGTACTTTCACTATTGTCTGAGGTGTGAAACAAGAACATCAGACAGAGTAAACAATTAAAAATGCAAAACGAAAAAAATAACGAAAGTACCCTTACAGGTATTTAGCTTTTGTAGCATAAGACTGCTTTTTATACCCTGAACCCATTGAAAACGGGTAAAAAGGGTATGCTGAAATCGCGCAACAGTATGTAACAGGCAGAAAAAATCATCACCGACCCTTTCAAGTAAATATATTTTATTTTTTACCATCAAAAGCCTTATTGTATTAGAACTTAACGCGATTGAAAATAATAAAAATATAAGTTCAAAAAACATAATTTGATTTAATTTGATCAATAATCCTTATGGTATATGTATGTATATCTTATTGTTAACAATATCTTAATATATCTTTAGGGTCACAATATCGCGAGTACCGAATAGTTGAGTTTGCTCCTCAAAAATCACGTGTTCCCAACCAAAAACTATCCATAAGAAGTGCGCAAATGCATATTCGTATCGAAAAACAGCATAATGAGTGGGATTCAGCAGCTGAAGTTAATCTTGAAATACAACATTCAATCAAGAGTAAGCGGAAAAGCCACGCAAACGTACCCAGGCAAAGGATTAAAATTTGGGTATTTCGAATGACAGAAGGAATTAATATAACGGAAAAGGTAATTTTCTTAAGATGACAAAGTTAATAATATTTTAATTTCTTATACGCTTTGACAGGCTATAGATCAGGCTTTCTTATTTCGGGCCTCTTTTGAAGTAGACACAGATCACCTGGGTTGGCAAAAGTTTGACTTGACCGAAACTATTCGCGAGTGGTATAGCGATACCAGTGGAAAAAACCTACGTCTACTGATAGACTGCACTGGATGTGGTAGCCAATATTCACTGCATCTATTTCAATGGTCGGCAACAAAAGTTCATTCAAAGGTGAAGACCGCTTCGACTCACATAAATCCGAATCGTCCATTTCTTGTTCTTCATACCGAATCAACAAGGCCAAGGCGTGTAAGAAGACGGGCGGTGGATTGTGGTGGTGCACTAAGTGGACAATGCTGCAAGGAATCGTTTTATGTGTCGTTTAAGGCGCTCGGTTGGGATGATTGGATCATTGCACCTAGAGGATACTTTGCAAATTACTGTAGAGGAGAGTGTTCTGGACCATTTCGAACTCCAGATACATTTCAAACATTTCACGCGCACTTTATAGAGGAGTATCGTAAAATGGGCCTGCTGAATGGAATGCGGCCTTGTTGTGCTCCAGTCAAATTTTCGAGCATGTCTTTAATTTACTATGGTGATGACGGTATTATTAAACGCGACTTACCAAAAATGGTTGTTGATGAATGCGGATGCCCATAATGTAAGTGACGTTTTATTAACTTAACATACTTACCTACTTACACATAAAAAATACAGTATCAAATCTTATAGTATTCAAGGAAAACAGAATAAATTTGGACTGTGAGTAAAAGTAGTCTTGTCTAGATAATTTTCAATTATCCCTATTCCCTACCATATGTGAAAGCTTGAGCATGACGAGATCGACTAGTCTGTTAACACCAATCATGAATATCCCAAGAATATAGTCTGAGATGCCTTCAGAAGAAGCCTGTCAGATACATAATTTTTTATCCATCTATAAATTAAAATTATTGTATCAAAGAATGTCGTTCATACATAAATGGAAGGAAAGAACTAATTGAGTAGAGTAAAAAGTACATTGTATAAAACAAATAGCATTTAGCATTTTAGCACAAAGTATATATTAAATTAGTTAAAAACAGTAGTAAATAATAACACAAAAAAAATTGAAAATAAAATTCTTCATACGGCAACAAATAACCTTAAGTAATTATATTTTTCTCCTTCTTACAGCATTCAGTACATCTGAAAAGAGAAGAAGGATACTGGAGTTACCACACTAAACTGTTTTCCGTCCGTTGAAATTTTAAGATAATAAATTTTCACTTTCAAAATGGGCTACTCTAAATTACATGCATAAGTGCTAGTTTGCTGCACAGATATGTACATGAATTTATATTCATAACAATCGGCCAACAAAATAAAGAGCCAATAAAATTTAATTTATATAAAAAAGTCACTTAAGTGCTTATTTTAGCATTCGCCTTAGTATGGAAATTATTAAACATATATTGGCGCTGCGATTTACTTTAAATAAAATTTTAATGTGAGTAAAGGCCGGTATTTATTCTGTGTACGTATTTAACGATTTATATCTAATTAACGTTTACAAAAGTGCCTACATCAGCGAAAACAATACTAAAATTAATATCTAAATATTAAACGAATGCTAATAACAATTAGAAATAGCAATACAACAAAAGTGTCTTTGTCAAATACTTAAAACCGAGTACTCATAGGCGACAACTAGTATAAAGCTGTGCTGTAGCGTAGCCAGATTGTCAGATAGGGTTTCATATTTGTCTATTCCAAAATGGATTTCTTAGTAAATTTATAATTTGTTAACATATTTCTATTATAATTACCTATTTATTGTATTTATGTAAGCTTCAAAAATGTGTATGGCATATATTATTAGCAACTACTATAGAATAGATACGTCCGCGATTTCCGTCGAACTGCTTCAATCGTTGTTTAAAATTTTTATTTTTTTAAATTATTGTATTAACTCGTCAATTACAATAAATACACGTATATGCCAAAGCATGTATGCCTCTTAAATGCGTCTACATTAGTTGTCTTTATTTTTTCAAGATTTTTTAAATTGTGAAACAAGTTTTTCAGAAAATTTTGGAATAGGCACGATAGATTCGGTTAGCCGGATGATTAAATCTATTATAGTTAGAACAAAGGTATTTGTATCCAATAAATGTTTCATTCCGAGCCGATTTTTGATAAGTAACGCTAAGCTGTATAATTAATTTAATTCGAAAGAAGTAAAACTTTCAGCCAATTTAATATTAACCTGCATGTACTTAATTTAATATACATATGTACATTATCGCGAGTATATATGTACATATGTTTATAAATAAGAGGCACAGCTAGCTACACGCGAAGAAGTCTCTTCCACATTATTATATAAGCCATTTTTACTAACAGGAAAAAGCGTGTGATTGTTTCTAAGCATGATGTTGTACATTTACATTTACTACGGAATGACACAAATCCACACACACATACACATGGTTCTTTTAGTACTCGCACAGTTCAATATATTTACATACTTACATTCATATATTTAGATAAAAAAACACCAAAAACAAAACAAATTTAAATTTCCTGTTGCTCACGGCCAACCCGTTAAACAAACATAAATATTTATAATTTGTTAATTTTTAATCAACAATAAAACCATATTTTTAAGCTTTAAATTATATTTGTATTATATTAAAAAATGAATACGTGACATAGCAAAAACATATAAATATATTTCTAACAGGTAGGTACGAGGCAATCTCCCAGCCGAGTTGATTTTTAAAATTACGAGTTCATGCAAATAATGGTTTTCTTCTATGAACAATTTCGTTGGTTTTGATGCTACACTGTTTTTACCCATTTTTCAAAATATAAAAATCACTATGTACTTTTTGAACAACTTATAAACGACTTTCTTACGAACTGTAATTTTTTCTGTCAGGTATTAACAGCGAGAATTTGTGTGCTTATCGAACCGCGTTTTGCTTTCAAGCAACTTTTATTTAAAGATTAAAGTTTCTTATCAGGCATTAACTGCAATTAATACAGAAACATACATATTAATATATAGTGACTATACAAAATTTACCCGGGTTTGGGCGAAGCCGGGATATACTTAAAGTTTGTTTTTTTTTTTGTATTTAAGATTGTGCCTTTCAATCAGTATATAACTCTATCGTAGCAGATTTTCTATTCTTTCTGTATACATAGAACTGACTGCCGTTCTCAATGATGCTCACTGTTAATCTCTCTTCCAATTTAAATTCAACAAGAAGAGAAGAGAACAGCATTTTTAGGTACGCCGAAAATCCCTTACCCTTACATACAGGAGTACAATTGCTTACATCTAACTTTCATTAAAAGTTTAAAAAAATCGACATATGTGTTAAATGATTTATTGGAGCTATATAATATAATGTTCCAGCGTGGATGATTTTATGTTTCAGAATGTCACAAAAATCTCTTTCTTGATATAATATAACAAGAATGCAAATATCTTTCAAAAATTTTGAGCTAGAGGATCCAAATCGCGAAATTTATATCTTAAGTCTTAAGGGTAGATTCGTAAAATGTAAGAAGAATTACAGCCTTTTTCAATGGTCAACGCATGTCTACAAGCTGGCGTCCCAATCCCATCATTATCAGTTCATAACAGAGTATTCAGCAATTGGTGACGCCCCACTACAACGTTCTCATTTGTTTTTGTGTACCCAAACGTACATACACACATGTGTTTACATACAAATACAGTGTTGATAAAGAGACTGAGCTGGGGTCGAATGCGTTAAATCGCCTTCTGATAATACTAAATATTGTGCAGCACCAGCACCCTTCGATGTTAAAATTGATATTTCTATGCATGAGAGGAACCTGACCGCGTGAGAGCTAAGTGTTCCCGTGGGTGCACGCTCATCATAAATATCGCTAGTTACAAATATATACGTTTAGTTTTGTATGCATGTAGACAACACACATATACACAAGTACACATACTTATATATAGATATGTACTATGTATTTACACATATTTCTCCGCACAGGCTAGGCGATGTATTTAAGTTGTGTTCTAGTGGAAAATACGGCTTAATTCGAAGTCAGCTGTCGTCGGATCCATATCGAGTCGGTGACGTTTGTGTGTGTTTCTATGAACACAATTCAGTGAAAGGAATTGTAGTGAAATTATTTGTGTCAAAAAGGTATATCAGTCATATTTACTATCCTTCATTTGTGTAAAAGAAGCCAATAAGAAATAAGTAATTATATGAATTTGTATATGGAAAGGGATAAAGTGATGTGTACCTTGGGACTATCACTGACTATCACGGCAGACATAAATACAAAAAAAAAAAGTGAAATACAAAATACATATGTTAAAAATAAGCCTAATTATTAGTGGAAAACTGAAATGCATATAAATTCACATTAGGTTGTGTCTGACAAATATATTTTTCTAATGGTGTGCAATGATCGTTTAATTTTTTGTAGGCTATCCCAAAGGGGGCCGGTACAGTGCAAATGATGGCTAGTCCCAGTCATTTGGGAGGAATTCTGATATATCTGCTTGTAGTGGCTACAACAAATGCCGGTGAGTAAATATATATCCAAGAAAAAAACGTTTAATTCTATGTTGTCTAAGTGCATGTTACAATGCAACTGTGTGTTATGACTGCAAGATATATAATGCTAAACATATTATTCGATTTTTAATAACAATTCCCTTGAGATGTGATCGAGGTTATTCGAAAAATCGTATCTTGAGCGAAAATATATTGCCAACGTTGTATTTTCAAAAATTAAATAAATATTTCGTAGGCTTCAATTTGCATTGCTTTACAAACATAAAAGTTATAAGCATTACATATATTTGCGTTTCTTAAGTCAGTGCCAAGTAACTTAAGTACCGCGTAAAGTAAGATACATAAATATGTGTGCTACTCAACACAGCTTATAACTCAACACATAAAACACAAATACATGCATAAAAAAGTAACTACATTGTAGGCTTACGGGTTTGAATACATATGTACAATTTAAAAATTATTGATAATAATGAGTGCCTGTGAGCATTGTACGCGTTTTATTGAAACTAATTGAGTTACCCGTTGCTTGCATTAAAAAAAAATGATTTTGAAGTTGGTTAGCATCCGCTGTGCTTGAAGTGTGCATGAGAAAAGTATAGTACACAAAAAAACAATGTTTGATGTATGAACTTTTGTACAAACTTCCAAAACTTGGCATGACACAGCTATTGAAACTTTAGCGCGTATGTGTTATTTATTCTTTATTTTATTCTCTTCACATTTCATTTAATTTTATTAATTTTTTTTTTTCAGATAACTGCAACAAGGGATGCCCCCGTTGTAAGTTAAATTTAAATGACACAATGTAAACCGATTTAAATTCAGGCTTGACCTGTTTACGCTTTGGGCATTGTTTGACGACCCAAAACCAAAAAGAGCATACACATTTTTTTAAATAGTAACCTTCTTTGAAAATGTTTATTTTTAAGTTTGCCTAATTTTCTTACGAAACTATTTGAGCAAACTAATCTAAGACCGAAAGTCAAATAAATTTACCAAACAGTTAATTTTTTGTAGCTTGATCTACTTATTGTAATGAATAAATTCTTAGATATAGTCAAGAAGGTTTATTAAACGAGAAAGTGGTTATGCTAATTTATGGGGTTGGGATGCTAAACTATGTGAAATAACTATTCTCTGGCAAATAGCCTTTTTATTCTGATTTTTGAGACATTAAGCAGCGCAATAACAATTTTACAAAAATACTATTTTCTATAGCTGACAATGGCCTTCTAAAATTTACGCCTGGAAACTTTTACGAGTACGCTTTTGACAGTATCTTAACGATTGGATTAAATTCGGGCGTTGTTAGTGAGGCTGATGACTCCAGCCTCAAAGTAACTGGCTCTGCTAAAATCTTTGCGAATGGTAACTGTGGCTATACATTACAAGTCGGCGCTGTTAAAGTCATTAATACAAAAGAGTCGGTAGAAAGAAAGATACTGAACAATATCCAAAAACCTGTGCACTTCACTTTGGTCAATGGGCAATTGCAATCACAGATTTGCACCGACGACAGCGATTCAGCATACTCACTAAATGTTAAGCGCGCCATAATTTCACTATTGCAATCAGAAACAGGATCCGATGTTGCAAGCGAAGTTGATATACACGGTCTGTGTCCGACACATACCTCATCATCAAAGTCGGCCAACGCAGAAACTGTCATAAAGGTGCGCAACCTGAACAACTGCGCACATCGTGAACAAATTAGCAACGGTCTGCTGTCTGGTGTCGTTAATGAAAAGGCTGGTGTCACATCAAGCTCACTCTTCCAGTCCGACTATAGCAAGGAAACGAAAATTGAACAAGGCATTGTTGAAAATGTGCATCTTGTGGAAACATATAAGTTCGCAGGCATTGCAAAGGGTAACTCTGATGTAACTGCTAAGGTGGTTACAACACTTAAACTAAAAAATCCTGGTGGCACTTCAGGTAGTTCGCCTTCAAGTGGATC
The DNA here is from genome assembly GCA_035044025.1 of Drosophila paracracens. Lineage (NCBI taxonomy): Eukaryota > Metazoa > Arthropoda > Insecta > Diptera > Drosophilidae > Drosophila > Drosophila paracracens. The sequence continues at coordinate 1,103,862 of JAWNMN010000223.1, read as the reverse complement.
CCATGCAAGTAGCATAATTTTTCAGAAGTCTGAAACTTACCCATCGAAGAATATTGCAGCCCTTAAAGTAGCACTTTCAGATCTTGTAGACTTAACAAGCGATTATGTTAAAAAGGATAGCGCAAAGAAATTTGTTGAGCTTATACGCCTATTACGCCACTCAGATACTGACACTTTGCATGAACTTTCCACATTCCCACATCCAAATAAGGTGCTGGCTCGCAAGGTTTACCTGGATGCACTATTTCGCACGAATACAGCTGAAGCGGCTAAAGCAATTCTAAAGCAACTTAACAAATTTGATGAAAAGGAAAAAATTATTGCAATATTGTCGCTCAATTTGATTGAGACAGTTGACAAAGAAACGCTAAACCTAGCGGCTGCCCAACTTTCTCCGAATGTGCCAAAAGAGACTTATCTGGCTGTTGGGAACCTTGTGAGAAAATATTGTGCCAAAAATGGTTGTCAAGTCAGTGATATTGATTCCATTTCCAAAAAGTTTATTGATGGCCTTAAGCACTGTAAGCCTAATACTAAGAAGGACGAGGAGCGTATTGTGTACATCCTAAAGGGTATTGGCAATGCTGAAAATTTGGCCAATAATGTAGCCAATGCATTGAGCGAATGCGCCTCTCCCGGTCGATCTAATCGCATACGTGTAGCAGCCTTGCAAGCTTTCTCAGCAATTAGTTGCAATGAAGCATTAAGAACTAAATCCCTGGACTTACTAAAAGATCACAACGAAGACTCTGAGTTACGCATTGAGGCATACATGGCAGCCATTAACTGTCCAACTGCAGAATTAGCTAACCAAATTTCGGAAATTGTCAACTCAGAGAATGTGTATCAAGTAGGTGGCTTTATTGAGTCTAATCTGAGGGCGATACGAGACTCAACAGACGCGACTCGTCTTCAACAAAAGTACTATTTGGGCAATATTCGAGTAACAAAGCATTTTCCGAAAGACTATAGGCGTTATAGTTTCAACAACGAATTCTCTTACAAGCTCGATACTATGGGCATCAGTGCTAGCTCAGATTATAAGCTGATATATTCGCAGCATGGATTCTTACCACGTTCGGCACGTCTAAATGTAACTACTGAAATGTTTGGTACCAATTTCAATGTGTTCGAGGCAAGCATACGCCAAGAAAATTTAGAAAATCTCCTTGAATATTATGTTGGACCCAATGGATTGCTTAACAAGGATTTCGATGAGATTGTGAAGCTCATTGAAGTTGGCAACAGTGCTGGTCGAGTTAGGCGCTCTATTGCCGATGATGCCGCCAAAACTGCCAAGAAATACAAAACCTATGGCAGCAAAAATGTCCAAGACGTCAACTTAGATCTATCTCTGAAACTGTTTGGCTCCGAGATGGCCTTTTTAAGTCTGGGGGACAACATTCCGAGCACTTTGGACGACATTATAAAGCACTTTTCCGAAGCATTTGACAAGGTAAAAAAAGAATTGTCCTCATTCGAAAAGCAGTTCGCCTCCCATCATCTTTTCCTTGATTCTGAGTTTACGTATCCCACTGGTATTGGTGTTCCACTAGAATTTGCTGCCCAGGGCTTTGCTGCTAACAAAATCGACTTCGCTGTTAACATCGATGTCAATTCCATACTGGAACAGAATTGGCAAAGGGCCAAATACCGTTTGAAATTCGTGCCAAGCATCGATGTAAATGTCAATATTCAGCTTGGCTTTAACGCCCAAGTTCTATCCACTGGACTTCGAGTTGTATCAAGCGCACATTCAGCAACTGGAAGTGATGTGTCCATTTCGCTGATTAATGATGGAGATGGCTTTAATGTCAACGTTGATCTACCGCGTGAAAAGATTGAGCTCATTGATGTTCAAGTTAACACCGAATTTTTCGTTGCGGAACAGGACAAGCCTCTAAAATCAGTTCCTCTAAAGAGCGCAAAAAAACAAAAAAGTTTAACACCAAGCGAGTTGTGTTTTAATCAACTAGAAATTGTTGGCTTAAATGTGTGCGTAGTAAGCTCAACCAGTCTCAGTGATATTAATGCAAGCAACACCAATAAGGGACATGCCTTAATTGATGACGTTCATCTTTCACGCCCATTTACATTCGCCATATACGTGACAACAGAACGAAAATTTAACTTCAAGGGAACGCACTCAAATCTTGAATCTGGCAGCCAACAGTGGAAACTAGAATATAGTACGCCAGGTTCCAAGGTTTCTCATGACACCAGCGTTGCTTTTGAACTCGGTACCAAGCCACGCACGTACGGCCGACTTTCTCTTGATAATCCCCAGTTTCATCTCGGCCTAGAAGCTGGTATTACCAATGACAATCATGAACTTGTCATTTACGGTCAATATGAACAGGATCAAAATATCAAAAAAAGCAAAATTGGATTTGCTAAGAATGGTAATGAGTATAAGCCGGTTATTGAAATCCAAGATAAAAACGGTGTAAGAAATAATATTAACGGCTACCATGTTGATGGTAAGATCGTCGTTCAGAAAACCGGAGACAAGCTAGCACGTTATAACTTTCAAAATTTGCAATTATTAAGTTCTAATAACGAACGTGTTGTAATCAATGGTTGGGCCGACGTCGGACCATCTTCACTCAACGCTGAGCTTCGCATTGCACCCAATCAACAATCATATCTCGTGAAAAGCAACTTCATACTTGACAATGGTCAGTACGCTCTCGGTTTCTTTGTAAATGACGAACAATCACCAGAGAATGTTTATGGTAGCTCGGCCCAACTGTCAATTGGCGACAAAGCTTATAAGCTGAAATTGACTGGCAAGGCTGTTTCCTGGGCTATCAATAGTGAAACACAGTTTGAGTATATTAATTCAGAGAATTCGAATGCGTTGCGCTCCGGAAAATTTTCACAGAATGTTAAAATTGAACATAAGAATAAGCCCGTTGGCTCTGTGAAAGTAATTTCCACATTCGATGTAAACAAATTCCAATTTGATGCGGAAGCAGTACGAGACCAGAAGTTAGCTTCTCTTAATGTTAAGTATCAATCCCACCAGCGATCTGTTCACGACTACGAATTGTCGGCTCAAGCTAAACTTAACAAGCATTCTATTGATGTTGTCTCTAAGTGCGATTTTACCAGAAATATTTTTGTTGTAGATAATACCATTACAACAAGCTGGGGCACTTCAATTATAGCCAAGGGAGAGTTGGGACAACGGTACTCTGCACAGGATGTGCACATAGATCTACAAGGCACTGCTCAGCTAGGCGGCAAGAAGCAACCCATTCAATGGATTCTTAAGGTTCTAGGCACTCCAGAGAAAACCAATAGCGAATTCCGAATCAGCAGAGACAATGCTGAGCTGGCCAAGCTGACCAGTGAATCACAACATCCGCAAGATAAAATTGCAGCCGCTAAGGTTAATCTGATCGTCAAAAATTTGCTAACCGCGAAAGGCGATTTTAAAATAGCTAAAAATGGTAAGGGTGAAATTAAGGCAACTATTGACAGTCAAAAAACTGAACAAAAGCATAAGATTGAAATTGAATCTAAATTTCATGTGCTGGCCCCGAAATATGATTTTGATACTAGTATTATATTCGATGGCGACAAGAAGCTACATTTCAAGACAGAAAACAATCTTGACAAAGTCAAATTTTCTACCAAAAACATTGTCGAGTCTGACGACAAAAAGTTTTCTTTTGATGCCAGCGGTAGCGTGAAAGGGGAGTGGCGGACAAACGGCGATATTCAGGGAACTTTTACATTGACAACTCCAGACGGTCGCATAGTCGATGGTAGCATCAATCGTCATGTTACGACCAACGTCAAGACATTCTTAACTCAAGGCACACAAGATGTCCAAGTTAATGACCAAGAACCAGGTTCCGGTAGAAAGCGATCACTTGCGGTCAAGGGTAAGCTGGACCGTATGAATATTAAAACGAAAGAGTTTTTAGCAAACACTCAATGGGTATTCACAGCCTTTAATGGACAAAAATCCGAATTAAGCTATCATGTGAAACATCAACTGAAGGGTCAAAATAAAGCCTTCGATTTCAGTGTGTCCGCGCATGGTGACTTTATTAAAAAGCCTATCGAGGTTTCTGTTTTGATTGATGAGTATAGTGCCCAACATGCGATTGCACACGTTTCTGGCAAATATGGTGACATTTCAGCCGACCTGAATGGTAAATACAATATGGGGCAGATCACCGTGCCTGCAACGTATGAGGTTCAAGGTCACCTGCAAGTACCCGACTCCAAATTTAAGAGCTGGGAGATAAACAGCCATGGCAAATTATTAAAATCAGCGGACAGCAATGGTGCTCACAACCTAGAATTTGTCTTTGATACAAAATCTGGAGATGGGCAATTCACACGAATCAATACTATTTGGAAAGGCAGCTCTCAGCAGGGCAGTTATACCTTTGATGCCCAAAATAATAATTTGGACAATGCTCTAAAATTCGATGGCAGCTACCAGCGACAACAATCCGGCAGTTTTAAGGAAGGGGATGCCAGTGGTAAGCAAAAGTATGGCATTTTTGCTCAATATGGCGATATATACATTAAGACCAATGCGGATATAAGCTATGGCGAGGCCAACACAGACACAATACACTACACATTGGACTCTAGCTACGAGGCTGCCAAGGACGTCACTGTCGATATACGCAACCAGAAGATTGACGAAGGAAGTCACATATTTACCGCTAAGGTTAAACAAGGAGACAAGACCTATGGTTTGGACACTAAGCTATTTGGTTCAACGCATAAAAAAGGCTTCGATATGCGAGCTACTCTTCCATCATATCAACCCATTGTTGTAGTGGCTGTTTTTGAGGTCTTAGGCGACCGTAAGGCTAAACTGACACTAGATATAGACAATCTGATCGATTTAGACTTTAAATCAAACACGGAGGCATCATATACTAACAATGATGAATTTTACGTCATTGGAAACTGGAACTCAAAGAAATTGCAACTAGATAGTTACGCCTTGGATGTAACAGCTCACGGCAAAAACATCAAGATTAACCTCAAGAGTGGACCGACACTGGTATTCTTAGGCACTGCTACATACGCCTTGAAAAAAGAGCAAAACAAGGCGATCATCGAGGGCCAAGGTCAAGTGCAGTACCTTGGTAAGGCGCACACTGGCAGCTTCAAGCTCACCCGTCAACACTTCGACCTTACCACAGAAAAGGAAGTTGGCTTTGCCTACACCTTCAACGGTAACTTCGGACCCAAGAATGGCGTTTCCATGCTTAAGATAACCAACAAGGAATTCAACACTAAACTTTCTATATGCGAAGAAAAGAAGCAATGTTCTAATATACAGGTACAGTCTTCCATTAATGTAGACGAACAGCAATTGGACTCTGTGCAGCATGATGTTCTTATACTAGTTGATCTAAGAGAACTTGGGTATCCCTATGAGTTACAGCTAAAATCTAAGAACAATCGTCAGGGTTTCAAAAACCAATACAATCTGGATGGCCATATTCTTTCCGGCAATAACCTCAAATATCAGCTCACTGCCAATGTAATGCCAACTTCCTCAACCATTAAACTGACACTGCCAAAACGCCAAATACTATTTGAGTCTACCCAGCAGTTACCTACCGATGGTAAGCTCTTTGGGCACTATGAACAGTCAGCTGCCTTCTATATCGACAAGCTGCAGCGCCCGAATGATGTGGCACGCGTTTCGGCAGTTATAGACATTTCAGGTGTTGAGCAAGTTGCTCTTAACGCCCTTGCCCATTTCAAGGTTGAACATCCAACAATACGACCGCTGAGCATTAGCGCCAAGGTTGACGCGCACAGAGAGCAGCAAATTCTCAACACCGAAATTGTATTTGACATATTCAGATCGCCAGAGCAGAAGGTGATTGCAACTAGTCAAATACGTGCCACTAAAGCACAATCCGGTTTCAATATTACATCCAATCAACAAATTCGATCCTCAGGATTACAATTTCAATATGATTTGAACATGCACTCAGCGTTAAGCCTAGATACAAGAGATTTTAGTGCCGGTACAGAGCTGCAAAGCAGCACAAGTGATCTTAAGTTTGAAGCTCATATCTATGGTAGCAAAGATCGAGTAGAAGTTTCAATCAACGCCTTGAACGAAAAAATACTTTATGTAGCTGGCGACTTTGACTGGCAAAAGCGTGCTGCAAAGATCAACTCGAAACTTCAAGTGTTTGGTCAAAAACCTGTGGAAGTTAATGGCGAACTGCAATCAACCTGGGCCAAGGTCACACTAAGGCGACAAAATCTTATTGATGCTAATGCTGAGGTGAAACTAGGCAAAGAAATCAAGTTTGACGTTGTAGGCACGGGTAAGCCTATATTTAATGGACGCATAGCTCTAGATCCAGCTAACTTTTTACAAACTACCTACACAAGCAATGACGATGATGTTTCAGCATTCTTGGTAAGATAACTATATATACTGATCCATCAACAATACACTGATTTTATTCTATATTTACTTCAGACCTCAGTTGAAACGGAAATAAAAAAAGAAACTGATGCAATCACCGAAAATGTAAAAAAACGTTTTGAAAATGTTCGTCAAGGATTTGATGAAAGGCTCAAATTGGTCTCTGAAAGCACCCCAGATTTCTCTAAGCTTAAGAACAACTACGGGGATCATATAAATACAATAATTAGAGAGCTTGAAAGCGATCCGTCGCTAGCACCCATTATCGATGCCATGTAAGTGGAAACAAACATGTACAAAAGTCAAATAAATTCAGTTGTCGCCGCTCCAATAAGAACAGATAATGTATCCTTGCAGACATATGATAGAATATAATATAACTCCTATATTAACAATCTGTCTATTTTTCAAACTTATTATGAAATTTAGATGGATGCAGTTGGACTGGTCTGCAAGGGTATATAACGTTTGGCGTGAGAGCTGTTATTTTTGCTGTATATAAAATATTTTTGTTATAAATTCTAAATCTTATTAATCATTAAATATCTTACATTTTAGACGAACTCTCTATGAGAAGATCAACAAAGTGATAATCGAAATAACAAAGACCACATCAGAAACTTATGAGAAATTGCACAAGTCATTTGTCGAACTTCATGAAAAGTTGAATGATCTGTGGAAAAACTCATTACTCAAAGCATGGGAGCAGTTCGTTGTATCTATGACTAAGCTGGTTGGACAAATTCGCATTGAGATTGTCAATGTTTTGACAAAGGCATTCAAAGATGTGATTGCTTCTCTCGAGAAATATGGACCTGCATTAAGGAACTATGCAAAAGCTATAAATGAATCACTTAAACCATTTCAAGAAGTAGCACAAGACTTAATTAATGTAATAATGCATGCCGTTGAAGAACTAACTGGCGAGATTAAAGAATATATAGCTAAGTTGCCAACATTCGAAAGTATTCGCAATGAGCTCATAACAAAACTAGAACAATTTAAAGTTATTGAAAGAACTTTAGAGCTCCTGAACAATATATTTGAGCAATTACACCTTTTGCCGCAGACCCCGGAATCTGGTGAGTTCCTGCAAAAATTGAATGAATATCTCCAAGCCAAACTTAAAAAACAGCCGCTCGATGATGAAAAGTGGCTAGATGAGCTGTCAAAATTATTAGTCAAGGCCGCGCGTTCCCTATGGGAATCAATCAGGAGTAACACACCAGTCAGCAGTCTCCCAGCTACCGACTTGCAAACTACGTTTGGTTTCTGGCCTCATTCAGTTGATGCGTTTGCCAAGTTGCCAGCTCTGCTTTCATTTCGATCCAGCGTCATAAATTTTCTGTTAAATGAGAACTGGGATCGTATTTTCAACAAGAACTTGTTCTCTTCTTGGCTGTTCTTCCAAGATTTTGAGTTGCATGGTCACATTATTGATGGCCAACACATATTCACATTTGACGGACAGAACTATGCCTACCCAGGTAATTGCAAATATATACTTGCTCAGGATAGCGTAGATAACAACTTTACTGTGATTGCTCAGCTTAATAACGGCAAGTTAAAAGGAATTACACTTGTTGATCAAAATGGAAATTATATGGAAGTCAGCGATACTATTGCTCTTAAGGTAAATGGAAAACCCGTAGAATATCCGCAACATTTGCCAGGCATTCATGCATGGCGTCGCTTCTACACAGTGCATTTACATTCTGAATATGGAGTGAACATAGTTTGTACCACAGACCTTAAGGTCTGTCATGTAAATGTAAACGGATTTTACACGAGCAAAACTCGTGGCCTCCTAGGTAATGGTAACGCCGAACCCTACGATGATTACTTGCTTATCGATGGAACTCTCGCCCCCAACTCCGCGGTTTTGGGCAACGAATATGGTGTGGGCAAGTGCAGTCCCGTGGCATTCGATAAAACTCAATTGGATAGCCCTGCACGCAATGACATATGTAGCGATGTCTTTGGCATCGAATCACCATTGGCTCTTAATTATTTGGCATTGGACTCTAAGCCATATCGGCAAGCATGCGACTTTGCCGTATTACATGTCCCTGATAAAGATAAGGAGGCAGTGGCATGCACCTTTGCCTTGGCGTACGGCTCAGCACTAAAGCTACAGAACAAATGGGTATTACTACCAACTCGTTGCCTTAAGTGTGCTGGAGCAGCTGGTCAGCGTGAGCTCGGCGAAGAGTTCACGGTAAAGATACCGACGAACAAGGCAGACGTTGTCTTTGTTGTTGATGTCAATGTAAACCCCGTTGTTATGGCCAACCTTATTGCGCCTGCAATAACCGAGATCCGCGAATCACTTAAAGTTCGTGGATTCACCGATGTCCAAGTTGGTGTCGTTGCGTTTGATGAAACAAAGAAATATCCAGCCCTGTTAACGAGCGACAATGGTAAAATTAACTATAAGGGAAACGTAGCCAATGTTCAACTTAACGGTCCAAAGCACTTCTGCGAAAACTGTGTTGAGCAAATCATTACTGACAAGCGAATATTGGATATATACAATGTACTAAAGGTTTTGATAAAGACGATTGTTCCTGAATCTGATGAAAAGGCATTTGATATGGTTCTTGGTTTCCCATTCCGTGCCGCTGCAGCTAAAAGCATTATTGTCGTTCGCAGTAACTCGCTGGATTATAATAATTGGGTAAGTTCATTTCATGTATATACGCATTTTAATTTACTTTACTTTATCGATTTCTACAGCTAAAGTTCGTCCGTGTACAAATAATGGGAACTGTTTCTAAGTTCGATGGCGCACTTCTCCACTTAATAGCGCCCATAAAAGGACTAGCATTGGAGGGTGTGCCAGCTGAAAAGCTAGTTGGTAAGAATTCGTTAAAACTAAACAAACTCACATTTAATACATATGTGCACACTCGTCTTAAATTCAGGTTTTAACGCTCGACTGGTCGCCACCTTAGATGGAAAGGATAACAAGAAGCGCGCGAAATTGCAATTCGTAAACGACATGGGCATTGATTTAGTTCTCAACAATGGCGGTTGGGCATTCGACACCCAGAACTTCAATAAGCTGAAACCCGCAGATCAAAAGAAAGTCCTCAGTCAGGTCACATCATCCATTGCCGACACACTTTTTAAAACCGAAACGGTCAGTGATTGCCGATGTCTAGCAGTGCATGGATTACATGGTCAGCACAAGTGCGCAATTAAGTCGACGAGCTTTGTGCCAAATAAAAAACCGAAGTCCACATGAAACCCAACTCCATTTATTCATATAAAATTATATAATATTAATTCTTAAATGAAGTTTTGACCAAATGTTTAGATTGTAGACCTATAATTCAGATAAGTTATTAAAACAGTTTGTGTCTAAAAATTAAAATATTACAGCACGGAAGCCTTATTAAAACGAGAAAAAAATATATCAATATATGTTGTTATTAAGTTATAATCGTTCCTTTTACTGTTTATTGCTTGTCGAACCGTAATCGATAGTTGCAGTTGTGCGAAAGTCTCGACACCATCGAGCATCGGACACATAACATCGATACTATCGATAGTAGATCGCCAGCTCTCAGTTATTGTTGTGTATTTGTTAATCAATTGCCAGCTGCAAAAAATTATAAGTTAGCTGTGTTATGGATATCAAACAATCAAGTAGTTTTACAAAAGTCTATTCTTTATTGGTAAAGTTCAAGTTTTGCAAAGAAATGTCAAGCCAATTAGAAATTACACACAAAGGGTAATTTGTGCTGGATAGAAAAAATTTTTGTGTTTATTTCCATATTAATATTTTAAAACGACAAAAAGTAATTACACTCCAAAAATTAACAGAAATACGCCCACTTCTGGTTAATTTGTTGTACTTTTTACAGTTTTAAGTCATAAGACACCAAACTACACCTTTAACTTACATTGGTTAACAGAGGAATGTATACAATGGAATCGTCAGATGAGCAACTAAGGCAATTAACATCATTAAATATTAGGAACGATGATAGATGTGTACGAACCGGAAAAGTAGCAGCTTTGGTAGACAACTTGCAACAAAAAGCGAGTGCTGCATTAAGTGACGTACACAACAGGGCGAAAGCGGCACCATCCATTCCACCTAAGCCATTAAAAAAAACAATTGAAATGCCTCAGGTAATTAAATTTAAATATCACATTTTTGTATTTTAATTACAAAATTTTTAAGGTGCCACTCAGCAAACTGGTTACGGACACCCGAGAACCGCTTTATTCCCAACCCTTGCAGAGTTTAGAATTTTCTGGAACCAAAGGAACTGCGAGCGGTTCTAGTCTTTTACGTAAGCAACTCATATATTCAAGTCAACCTGGTGAAAAAGCTGGCAACAGTCAAACGAATTTAGACAACCCAGCTGTATTAGAACAGCAATTGGAGGCTTTGGCATATCACAAACAGCAAATGGAAAAGAAAGGGCTTTTGGGATCACAATCTCAATCAACGAAACAAAGCCCTAGCATTCCAAAACAGTCCTCGACATCTCTGAGTGGTCATACTTTTTCGAACAAAATTACTTCACTTTATAGCAATCTGCCTTCATCAACCGATGGCGTAAGTAACGATTCTAAGGCTGCATTCATGCATATATCTACGCAACCAGAAGATAGCATATTTTACTCTAATGTACAACATACATGCCCTCAAAGTAAGTTTATGCCACAATCTCTGCAGTGCTTGCGGTAATATATTATCAATATAGAAATAAATAAAAATGAGTTTATTATTACAGATTCAATTCTTGCTAACGCTAATGTTGGTTCAGAACCTTTGCCTAGAATGCTTTCCATTTGTACGAACCCAATGTCAGAAAAGGAGCTCGATGAAGATTTACCACCACCACCTAGCCCAGTGAGCTCTTCATACAGTGAACTGCGACGAGCAAGTGATGTCTTCAACAAAGCGGTAGATTTCCAAGAAAATAGTGCAAATAAACAGCCCTCACCATCAATTTCACATACAAATTACGCCGATCATTATTCTTCACATACGCCATCTCTTAAGGTAAATTATTATTCGGCATACCGAATTAACCTTAGAAAAACGTTTTTTCAAGAAAATCATTTCTCTAAAACTATACTACTCTTATACACACGCCTAACGTTTAATATATATTACAGGGATATCAAAATAAAGTGTGTACGGATTCTTATGGCTATGGCGCATTATCTCAGGTATGGTTGAACACAACAATTTCAAAAAAAGAAATTATAAATTTGTATTAGTAGTTTTGAACGAATTAATACAGTACAGCATAACTTAGCATGTTGATTACAGTAAGGTAGCAGAGTATTATATACTGGTTTAATATCATTTATACCTTAATATTTTAGCGATCAGCATAAATATCAAACTTCTTAGACTAGTTAAAGAATTTTATATGTAGCCTAGCGACAGGCCCAGTTTCTCCGGCACTTTTAAGGGCGGAGTTCAGTGTATTTCGTAAAAAGGCACTTTCGACTTTAGCAGTATTAATAGTTTTCTTAACGTTTTTTCTTGTAGAGCTCTTCCACATATGATTCGATATATGAGCCCATAAATCCACGTCCATCTACTGATATGTCGTCACGTACCAATTATAATATATATGCATCGTACGTAAATCAAAGCAATATACCCAGCAGTTCGACAAGCGGAGACAATGGACTTTTAGTAACCGGTGGTGCCACTACTCCTTTATATTGTAGTGGCGAAAAAGGTATTCCAAATGGTATAGGATATTCTAAAAGAAATGAAAATATCGAAAGCACGAGCCAATTCAATTTAACCCCGATTAATTCTGCGAGCGAAATGGAGAGTTATGGTCAGTAAATCAAATATAATCATAATCATTCTTTAACTCGACAAATATTTTACTGAATTTTAATTATTTTACTGATAATAGGACGATGTTATAAATGCGGCGAACGCGTATTAGGTGAGAACAGTGGCTGCACAGCAATGGACCAAATTTACCACATTTCCTGTTTCACTTGCACCGAATGCCAATTAAATCTGCAAGGCAAACCATTTTATGCACTTGAAGGAAAACCATTTTGCGAGTATGATTACTTACAAACACTCGAAAAATGTTCTGTTTGCTTGAAACCAATTTTGGAGCGTATTCTTAGGGCCACTGGAAAACCATATCATCCACAATGCTTTACTTGTGTTGTATGCGGAAACAGTTTAGATGGTAAATACATACATAGATACAGTGGCTCACAGTTCAAAGAAAGCAGTGTCAAAGAAAAAAAAGTAATTGCCTGCCATAAGCTAATTATTCATTATTTTTCAGATATTCCAAAGACCGATGGTAGGTAGGCTTACGGCAGGCAATTACTTTTTTTCTTTGACACTGCTTTCTTTGAACTGTGAGCCACTGTATTTAAACCGAAATATTTTTAAAACAAACAATAAGATTATTATCGTTTTACAGCAATTCCATTCACAGTTGATGCCACCAATCAGAATTATTGTATTGCTGATTTTCACAAGTGAGTTAAACCATCTAAATATAACATAAAAAAATATTATTTAAAAAAAAAAAATTTTAATATAGGAAATTTGCGCCTCGGTGCTGTGTTTGCCATGAGCCCATTATGCCAGAGCCGGGACAAGAAGAAACAGTGCGAGTAGTTGCCCTCGACCGCAGTTTCCACCTAGAATGTTATAAATGCGAAGTGAGTACAACAGATTAACTTGCTACCGCATTATACTCACAAGTAACTATGTTTTTAAAAAGGACTGTGCTCTCTTATTGTCGTCAGAAGCTGATGGTCGTGGATGTTACCCTTTAGATGATCATGTGCTTTGTAAAAGCTGTAATGCTCGACGTGTTCAAGTTTTAACAAATCGTATGACCTCAGAACTCTAAAAAGCTTGTAATAAAGATACTCCTAAATTATATACATTTATTATTATATTATTGCATAAATACATGCATTTAATTAAAAACTTACAAACAGTATCAAACTCATTCGAATATTTATAAGCAAACGATTTCATTCCATACTATATAAAATAAAGCAACTTAATACCATACGAAAATATATGTATAAAGTGTATAAGCATTATTAAGATAGTCCCCAAAAGTAAGAGTGCAGATTGCATAGAAGTAGACAAACGTAAAGACAATGCGTTCCACACTTCACTACAAATTAAAATGCTCTCCGAAAGGGTATACTAATGCTCGACATGTATTTTATTAAAAGCATTTGTAGCTATCGATAAATCGATAAGCACAAGCTTAAAAGCTCAAGGTGGTCTGAAGGAAGAATAATTTTTTCGGTCATGCGTCGAAATGGTGGAGACTTTCTCTCCAAGTTGGCGCTTTGGAGACTTTCGCTTCCAATTTATCGCTCAGAGAAAATACAGAAAAGAGGCGAACTGGGATACAGAAATATGAAGCACAATACATGTACAACATATATGCAGTCCTATAGCTGTTCCTGATGCTGCTTGGTATCGAAAGCCATCAGTATTGAATTCGCTTTGCTATACAACAGACGTTTAACAAAACAATACTTAGTATATACATACAAATAAAAGTCGCGTGTCGCCTGGTCCCGTCAACCATGTACATACTATAGTGAAACACATTTAAAACACAATATATGTACAGGCATACATACGTATGTACATATTAATTCATTTAATAGATACAAACTTTATACGTATACCAAATATATACTTGGGTTTGAATGTACCACGCTATATATATAAATACATACATACGTATATACGTTCATGTATGTAAATATTTCATGGCATTAATGTATATGTTAAAAGGAATCAATTTATGTATATATTTATCAAATCGCTGATGGAACTGTCCCGTGCAAATCTTTATACATACATATATAAATATCTATATACATAAGTTAATATCAATGTATATACATATTTACATACATACAAAAATTGGTTTAAGTTTGCATATAATAGTAAATCTATTGAATTTTGAAACGCAGCTAGCGCTATTTAATGGAGCGGCACACATACAAGTTTTGCTTACATATATTTTTAATCTATATTTATATATATATGTACATATACAAATTAATATATATATATTTTTATGTTCGTATTGATACGTGAGTTTTCTGGAAAGTGTGATAAGTTTGTGAGCTTGTGCAAAGTAAAAAAAAATTTCGTTCGTATTTTGAAACATGTTAATTATAGGTATCTATATACATGTCTACAAAAAAAACTTAAATCACGCATTATATGGACCAGTTAAATATGTGAAAAGGTTTTTTGCACAAAAAGGTTCCCAGATATGTAGATGAAGTTTGCACTTTTTTGCCTCGCCCAATTTCCAAAGAACATTAATATCCTTAAAAATATTCGTGTACGTATATATGATATGCACACACCATCTACGCATGTGTGCACAATTACGCTGTATATTACATGCAATTGTATGATTTTCTTGCAAATAAATCAGCAGAGATATTTATGTGCGTGCTTAGAAACTTACATATTTTTATGCATTTCATACATACATAATATATGTATATATGCGCTCAACGACACACATATAAATATATATTACATGCTTGTTCTTGTATATAAAATTGTCGATATGACCAATTTTTTGTACCTAACATACATATTTATATTCATATTCAATGTAATTATTATATGCATACATGCTTGAGTAAACATTATCCAAATAATTTACTAGGAAGTGCATAAGATTTGTGACATGGTATTTAGATAAAGCTCTGTGTACAAATGAATTTATGCACTCAAAATTCATACATTAACTTTATTTACATAAATGTTTCAAAAGGCATGCGTAGATTGTATACACATATATATACAAAGTAAATGTGTATGTATTCTTATACCCTCCCTGCAGTAGACATTACTGTCAATTGGAAAAACGGTGGAAAATTCATGCGCAGCTATAATGGAATGTGGAAGCAAGAGAAACATGGACACAAAGACACCTAAATAGCTATGTATGTACATATATATACATGTATAGCTACGTATGTACGTATATTTTCATGTATATGTGTGTATCAATTGCCATGTATACGTTAAAATATAGAAGAGTTAGTATCAGTTAACCGAATATTGCCATAAATGTATGTACGAACATAGATACGTATTTATGTATGTACATGTGTATATTAAAAACTTGTTGCAATTTGTAATGAAAATGCAAATCATAAAATAGTAAACACAATGTATTTTAGATGGTTTACTTCAGAAATATCTTCTTTTATCAGTTCTTTTATCAGTTTTATAATTATTGTGGAACACAGTGCACATATTGACTTGCTAGCGAGAAATAATTTAAAACAGTGGCTACTGGATTTTTTTTGGGTTTTTTTGCGTTCCCAAATTACATACGTTCACATAGAGAAGTAAGTAAGCTTGAATGGATCTTTTATTATCTATAGCTTTTTAGTTGCTGTGTAAAAAAAATACACTGGAGATAGACTCTATTAATTCGCTACCATTAGCTGCTTTCCAGTCAAACCCTCCGCTGGAATACATTTTTGTGGGTATAACTAACAAATAGCTACTTCTATATTTGTATATGTGTACATATGTACGTGATAAACAATTTATCGATAATGAACGGCGACCAAAGCATGCATTACCTACATTTGTACATACATATGCATGTACATTTTTAGAAATGTTTTGCTCAATTTGTGTGTGTACATATGAACGTACGTATTTAAATAAATTCTCTCATAAATACTGAATAGTATTTTTCTGGTTCAAAACATGTGGGATTTGACCATCTGTTGAATATGCTAAAAACGCGTTGCAATAAAATTTCTCCTTGCCTGTGCATGTCGTTAGTCTTACACATGTTCATATTACTAACCGTTCGGTTATATACATATGTATGTTTGGACATAGCAAACTGAAGCCGCACATGTACACATTTATTTTTTGGAAATTGTTTTCATAATCAAAATCAGAATATGTATGTATGTTATATGTTACAAGTTGGACATAGCAATTGTTATTCCAAATGATTAGATGGTCTATGCGATTAGCGTAAGTGCGAGTAGCAAAGTATTGAAAGTATTCATAATAATTCATAACAACACATTTTAATTAATAACTTTCACCGACCATGCTTTGAGCAAAGATTTGTACGTAAATCTATCATTTGCAAAAGTAATAAAACCAGCTGTTTGCAGTGTGGCCGTAAAATTTTGTGATCTTACTTAAAAATCGATGGGGAAAAATCGATTATATTGTTGTAAATTACAGTATGTAATTTTTATAAAAAAAAAGAAATATGGAAATTATCATCGTTGTAAAATTAATTACATAAATGTATATGAATCAAACATTTTTATGAATTAATATTTCTTTCGTATAGAAGCACCATTTAATTGGACAAGCAAAAAAGTGAATCGAAAAAAAACAACAGTAAATAAAACGGAAGCCACAACATATTAAACCATACACAAAGACACAAGGATTGGTCAAGTTTTCCTGCAAATTTACAAGCTTGGCGGCTAAGTGCAAAGCACTTTTATAGACACACACACACGATAGATTTTCTCAAGTGTGCCATCGCGATGGCTGCTCCAGCAGCCTGTACGCGTTTTTCGGACAATTACGATATCAAAGAAGAACTCGGAAAGTACGTAAACACGGTGGACACCCATAAGAAATGAAATAAATCATTTCACATGAATTTATGCTTTTCCAGGGGCGCCTTTTCAATTGTAAAAAGATGTGTCCAAAAATCAACGGGATTCGAGTTTGCGGCAAAGATTATAAACACGAAGAAGCTAACAGCAAGAGGTATGAATATATGCCCTTTACATTTGATGTATTAAACGAATATTTTCTTTCAGATTTCCAAAAACTGGAGCGAGAAGCTCGGATTTGTAGAAAACTCCATCATCCTAATATTGGTATGATATAATACGATAAGTTCCATTTTCCAGGCGATTGTAGTCGGTTGAGCCATGGCCGTCTAATTATATATCTGTTTGATTTTTTCATTGCTTTATAACTCAGTTCTGCTGATAAATATAGAAAACTTTCGCGCTACTTATTTACAAGTTTAAATCTGCCGAACCCAATAGTCCAAACAAAAAAGATATTCTTATACATAATTTGAAGCTACATTTTTATACCTGGTATAATTAAGTTGTGCAAATATATAAATTTTTAGGGAAATAATAAGTGTTGCTTATACCTAATACAGTTTCTTTTTCACTTTTGTCACTTTCAGTTCGATTGCATGACAGCATACAGGAGGAAAACTATCATTATCTTGTTTTTGATCTGTAAGTAGCACGCTCACATTTTTTTAGTTGTACATGTACTAATATGTTATGTACATACACTGTTAATAACAAAAACTAAAGAGAGTGTAACTGATCGTTATTGTGAAAAGCTCTTGGGTCTCTTTGTGGATAAAGCAATGACTTGACTATTGTTTATTGAGATTCATAGTTCATCCTTTCCCCTCCGAGTTCTTATTTACTCACATATAAATCCCAAAAATATGCACACTTACTAATTATGTACATTGTACTAACACAAAGTTGTAAACAAAAATTAAATTACAATTTCCGAATGAAAGCAATCTACCAATCAACAAAATTGACTATACTAAATACATTTACAGTGTAACTGGTGGTGAACTTTTCGAAGATATTGTTGCACGTGAATTTTATTCAGAGGCTGATGCATCACATTGTATTCAGCAAATATTGGAATCGGTCAATCACTGCCACCAGAATGGTGTGGTGCATCGAGATCTCAAACCTGAGAATTTACTATTAGCTAGTAAGGCAAAGGGTGCAGCTGTGAAACTCGCTGACTTTGGTCTAGCCATTGAAGTACAAGGTGATCACCAAGCCTGGTTTGGATTTGCTGGTACTCCCGGTTATCTATCGCCGGAGGTATTGAAGAAGGAGCCATATGGCAAATCGGTAGATATATGGGCATGCGGTAAGCAGATGAAACTATCCTATATTTTTAGTACTTATGTGTGTATGTAGTACAATGATGTAAATTTTACTAACACTCCAATAATATTAACCCACATATGAAATGCTTTGTATACGTAACTAAACGTATATATTATTTATATGCAGGAGTTATTCTCTACATACTGTTGGTTGGCTATCCACCGTTTTGGGACGAGGATCAGCACCGCTTGTATTCACAAATAAAGGCAGGGGCATATGATGTAAGAATAACTATTTACTTAAAATCAAAATGTTATTATTTAAATATTTTTCAATACCTTGCCGAGTTGATATTCAAATATTCGCATTATGAACATATCGTAAAATATATTGTTTAAGAAAACAAATACACTGACGGATACACCTAGATAATATATGCTCTACATTGATAATCTTTATTAAGTATACACTTTGTCTTTTATTATAGTACCCTTCTCCAGAATGGGATACTGTCACGCCAGAGGCAAAAAATTTGATCAATCAAATGCTCACAGTGAACCCCAATAAGCGAATAACAGCAGCTGAAGCTCTTAAGCACCCATGGATTTGTGTACGCTTGAGCTTATTATTTATTATTCTTTTCAATCTCGTGATTTATTTGTTTTAACATTTATAGCAACGAGAACGTGTGGCTTCTGTGGTACATCGTCAAGAGACCGTTGACTGTCTTAAGAAATTCAATGCTCGCCGCAAGCTTAAGGGCGCTATTCTGACAACCATGCTTGCAACTAGGAACTTCTCTAGTAAGTCGATTAATTTTTTTATTCGAAAAAGTATAAACTTGTGTATATTCGTTTGTAGGTAGAAGCATGATCACCAAAAAAGGTGACGGATCTCAAGTTAAGGAATCAACTGATTCTTCTAGCACAACATTAGAGGACGATGACGTAAAGGGTAAATACTTAATATCCATTAGAAACGTAGTCGGGATAAATAATTCTTAACGATTTCATCACGGATGCCAGTAGAGGCTGATTTTTTTCTTAGATGAGTTGAACTTGTTAGGTAACAATTTACAGTTGAATGAATGCCCAGCCAAAATCCAATTTAAACACACAAAAAGATAGTGAATATAAGCATAAGATATATAAAATCTACATGTACATAATATTTATTTACAAATATATGTATAGATATTATATGAATACATATTTTTATATATATCTTATTGATGTATTTAAAATAGAAAATATATATAGGCTCTCTACCACATTATAACTTAATAATGTCATTTTCTGTAGTCGATCTAGCTCGGTACTTTTATTAATGCATAATTTTAAATTTACTTGAATTTTACTCTTTTAAATCTGCACGCTTATTGTGTTTTTAATCTTCAGTGTCGTTTTCGTAGCTGTCGTACCACGTTCTAAATGTGCCTGTACATAATCATGTTTTTCATGTTTAATTATCGTTTTGTACATATTTAAATTTTCTTTTAATATCTGAGTTATTAATGCTAACCACAATGAGCCTTATTGATTATTTAAATTAAAAATATTACATTGTATAATTATAGTTCCATAAAAATGTTTGGTTTTTCTTTATCCTGTATATACTGAAAAACGGTTATGTAAAAGTATATAACTGGCATAAGCAATCTGACTTCATAAAGTAAATATATTATTGATTGGCATCGACAGTCAAGTCGATCTAGCCATTTCACTAAATCCGTCTGTCCGACTGACGCACGCGGCTTTTCGATACTATAGAAAATACAAACATCCCATTTTCGAATATAAGTTCTCGTATTCCATCCGCAGATCAAGTTTGTTATATTTAATCAATCCATACTTTCTATGTTTTGCCAATATCAATAATTATCGATCAATACCAAAAACCAAACTACACTCTTTTTTTTATTGTGTTTGTTTAAATATCTAAGACGTGTACGACTTAAGATAGGTACAAATGTAGGGCATCTATTAGTCAAAGTCTCTCGACTAGAGTATTCTTGCTTTTTTAAAACACCCTTATAATTGATATACCTTCACAACCAACTAGGTATCCTAGCTCTTATAATCTTTATTATGTTCTTAACTGAGTATTTGATATAATTGTTTTTCTTTAATTTGCTCTAAAAACATACATAATCGTGAACTTAAACTTATATACTTAAAGTCCAACATTACAAATCTATTAATTACACGGAGTAATGAAAATATAAAGCTCATTGTGTATTTGCGTGCGTATAAAGCTATTTGGTAATATATCTATATATTTGCAAATATGTTGCTATCATTTTACGCTCGGAATTACACACTGAACATAAAAATAATAACAACTATTGGAATCAACACAGTTGCATTTTCAAATATGAAATTTGTTTTTTTTTTTTAGAAGATAAAAAAGGAATCGTTGATCGCAGTACCACAGTCATATCAAAAGACCCTGAAGGTAAATTTTCATTTTCATTCTTCGTTTTAAAATATTTTTTATAACAAATAAAAAAAGTGTACAAATATATTCGTGTGTGTATATTTGTGTACTCTTTTTTCATTGAGTTCTATAACACGCTATTCTCAAAATCATTATCATGTGTAACTTTGTGTCCCTTTCCATCAGAATGCTTGGGTAATATATCATTTTACGAAATGTTTTTCCCGGAAGTCAGTTTGGGGAATGGATTAAATGAATGCTTTTGAAGTAAAGATTAAAAGGGATTTAAAGACAATTTCGTGGTCAAGTTAGAGCTGTCAGTTGTTAATCAAGACTTGTTATCATGCAACTAGCTTAAAGGCGTCATCTTGATGGATTTGATTTTAATTTCAGCGTTGGAGATGCTAAGCTTGGATTAAATTGGAAACGGTACTTAACATACATTCGCCTTTTTCAACATTCGACCAGATCTCTCAAATGCTCAATTTATACTACCGTGACTTTTCAAAAAGGTTAGAATTGTTTGTAGAATATTTGTTCTCAACATTTTTTCAAGACAAAAATATTTGGATATTACAGCCAGAATTATCATTACAAATAATGCATAATTCCCCTTGCAAAATTAGAAAGTGCAATTGTAATGAACAAAATCCTTGTAATTAAGTTTCAACCGTTGTTCGTGTTCTTGTTCTCTACAACAATTTTTCAAGAATAATATCGGTTTTATTTGTCAATTGTCATACTATATTTAATTGCACAACAACCATGCAGTGGTTCAATCATTAAAATCAAATCTGTATAATATTCCTCCAGTTCTAGTCGCTTCACGCTGCAATCAACTTTTTTAATACTAATTCGTATTCTATAAAAGGGCCGGGGTAAATCAATATTTATTGCTCTGCTATGTTGTGCTGACCGTACACATTATTTATGTAAATACTAGGCGTCCAATCACAGGTCCAAGCAAATCCGACGATCAACTATTCGTTCAACATTAACCACTACGGGTCGGCGTGTACACCTTCGCTTCCAGTGCCATTCGGCGTAGTAGATGCCCACAAATACGTCAGTACAAATACCAATACCAAAACCAATACAAATAGAATTGATGGCTTCGATTTAAAATGTCAAAGTCACGATTTTAGCAACCAAATACGATCAAACTCCCGCCTCAGAGGTGAGTATGCTCCAGTATGCCAGACATTTTCTACAAAACTGAACAGTTCATTTGCCAGTTTAATATGCGGCCTCCAAATAAAAGCATAGCAAATGGCGTCTATGTATTTCATTCGATCGCTAATATTATTGTGTGTACTTATATGTATATCTATGTATTTTATTCTTTCTGATCTATTGCAGATCGCATGCTAAATTTTTGCTGTTTATCCAAAAAAGGAAGCTTCTAATTCAGCTGCGAATGCAAGCGTACGTAGGTATCGTTATCTTGTCAACTCACATATTCTGTAGCTTTTTGTAAGAGTGTCTGGCATCGTATTATACAATAGTCGTACCTGTATTTATCTCAAACTAGCTGATGAGTCTGTTAGTGTTGATAGTTAGCAAGGTGCTTGGCGCTCTATCTTACTACAGTGCATATGCGTACTTTTTAATAAACTTATGTAAAAGCGATCCGTCCCGCGTATTTAGGTGAGGTTAAATTGAATTGATATTATATACATTTGGTGTACATATATAAAAAAAAACCAGTCCAACTGTTGCTGTATTAAAAGTGTCGGTCTTCATTACTCCCTCGTTTTGAGCTAGGAGCATTTTAAAGCATCTTGACGTTTTTTATGCAAATCAATTCACTTCACCTATACAATCTGATGTGTATTAAAATCATACTTGCCATATTCATATATTGATCTACATACATTTTATATGAACAGCTCGAGTCCTCATTTATACATTTAATTTTGTCTTATTTATTGTGTTCACATATATGTATACATATATATTTAAATATAAAAATATATATATATCTATAAAAATGTGAATTTTAGAAATAAGGATTGTGTGTCCTGCTAAAACTTGCCAGCAAATCTCAGGAAACTCACAATGCTCTTCAGGTACGTATGTCAAGGTGCCTTTTCCTTAGCTCACATTTTCTGTTAATCAATTTCTTGCATGCTCTCACTTATCAGTGTACCATACACATTGTATTTTGTACTTCAATGAATGCTTAAATGTCTTGTCGTATGAAAATATACCTTATGATTTATTATTAGGAAAAGGGTTTTCGATACACATTGTGTGCCTTTTTCATAGATCTTCTGTACAATAAGATGTACCAGATTATCTACATGATAAGATGAATCGAGTGTAAGAAGTGCATATATATTTCCAAAGTGTAGTGAAGAGGGAAGGCATTCTTTTGTTAAATTAAATTTAAAAAATTAATATAATAAGGAATGTTTGAATACAAAGTCTATATATCTTTTGGTCAACATTTCATTTAAACTTCGATCTTATCGAAAGAAATAATATTAATTAGTGAATTAGAAAATCCATTTAATAAAATTATACATCCTCTTCAACTATAAATTTTTAATTTCAAGTACAAGTACGGTTTTGCTCCATACAGCGCAAAATGATAACATGGACTTTACTAAGCAGCAGCGTATAAATTTGGCACTTGCATCAACTATTATTATTATAACTATGGACTTCTTAATTCAATTTATCGATATCTGTTAAAAGCCTGTATTTGGAAGCTCTAGTCGAGAGAGCCCACCTTAAATATACTCTACACAAGTTTTTACCTATTATCGTATGGATATTCATACCCAAATGTTATGGGCATAAAAATGGTGAATGTTTTAGTATAAATATCTATGACGTCAGCGATTTATAATAATTTAAGACTGGGCAAGAGGGTATTTCACAGTCAAGCGCTTTTAACTATCGCACTCTGTCTTGTTTATGTAGTAAATGTAGTACCAGAGTAGATAATTATTTAGATACAAGTGCCACTGTTTTATTTACATTCATAAGAGAACGCGCTTTCAAAATGCTCTGCAGTTCATTTACATTTTAATCATTCGTAATTGAAATTAAAAACAATACTCCTCAATGTGTAGATCTGTATTTTTGTGTTTATTAATTGGGAAGAACTGCTCTTATCCAATAATAATTTGGCATATACATACATATACCAATTTGCGTACGCCCATAAGTGTATATGTATGTACATTCCTATAGCTTATAATGTACCTGTTTGTATATGACTTACATATACTTCATATATATGTATACGATTGTCGTATCGCCATGTACTTTAATTTTCAAGAGTTTACCGAAATACCATTATATACATTTAGTTGTGTTATAATTGTTCTGTTGCGCTGTTCCACTGGTGCGTTGGTTGGATCGTTCAATTGTATTTCTCATCCTACTATCGCTCGTAATCGAATTTCATCCGTGGTTGTAATTTCTGTACAACTATGACTATAAATTTTATACACTATTAAATATAAACTGACTTGCTTCCCTGATTCGCTATAATTACTTAACATCATGGAAACAAATATATATATACAAAGCAGCCAGACGACAGGAGATAATAAAGATCACAGAGCAGTTGATTGAGGCTATCAATAGCGGTGACTTCGACGGATATACGTAAGTTAATCATTGATACTGTGAATTATCCAAAATTAATCTATTACTTTGTGTTGTTATATTATTGAAAAATTTTTCCTTGCAGTAAAATTTGTGATCCACATCTCACTGCGTTTGAGCCAGAAGCATTGGGTAATTTGGTCGAAGGAATTGATTTTCACAAATTCTACTTTGAAAATGGTAAATATTTCTAAGGCTAAAGGAAATTTTTGTATTGCATAATGTTAATATTTTTATTTTCTAATAGTACTTGGCAAAAATTGCAAAGCCATTAACACTACAATATTGAATCCGCACGTCCACTTACTAGGAGAAGAAGCCGCTTGTATCGCATATGTAAGACTTACGCAGTACATTGACAAGTGAGTGAATTTATGTTAATTTTAAAAATATGTTTAAGCTTTATTTCGACATAAGTATGTTACTGTTTTGGTAACTTGTTGTTGACTTACGCACAGTTTAAATCGTCTGAGCAAGACAAACTAAAATGGAGGCTTGAAGATTTCTACCCCCATGGTCTAAAATGTTATTATATATTATTTAATTTTTTATTTTTCTCAAACACGTTCTAAAACTCAATTAGGCAAGGACACGCACACACTCATCAATCGGAGGAGACACGTGTATGGCACAGGCGCGACAACAAATGGCAAAATGTGCACTTTCATCGAAGTGCATCAGGCAAGATCAGCGGGGCAACGACTTTCGATTTTGTATCCCAGAAGTAGGCGGACCACCTATGCGAAGAAATTAAAATATAGCATCAATAATTCACTCCGAACGCTTAACATGATTTATGTTTATAAAACATTATAAGAAACAGCAACAACAACAAGAAACACTGTTGATGTGTGGTTAAACAAAACGAAAATTTATTAGTTATAAAAAGAGAAAATTAAAAAGTGTTCGTTTCCTCTTATAAAATAATCTTTAATTTAATTACTGATCATATATGTTGTCTTCTGCATTATATTATTGAATATTGTATGTATGTGTAACTGAAAGTCAAAAGCTTAATGAAAGCGAAATTACTACAAATATGTACTGTATAAATGGATGAACGTGTCCAGGAAATAGTTTACAAGCACTCAGAAATATTTTAGCCAAATGCTTTAAATAAATTTAAAGGAAAAGAAAAATGAAAGCAAGCGGAATAAAAAATTTCTCCAGTTAAATGAAAGTGGATCGAGAGGATTTAACCCCTTACCAGTATACATATAAATATATATAAATATTCGATTACAACAATCAAATTCAATGTTTATATAATAACCCCCTAGAGGGTTTCTACTATATATGCTGAACATGGAAAGAATATTAAAACTATATGCTACTGACAAGTAGTAGCACATCCATATACATCCTAACACTTCTTTGCTATTGAACACACACGCATGTGCATACGAAGATAATTTTACAATGTGAATGCAGTATCAATAGAAAATTACTTATTTGAATGGATCTCTACTAGCACACATATATACAGCAGCCTACATATAAAGCTTTAGCGAGCTATCCACTTGTACGCACTTACACAAACATGCATAGAAACATATATGTGTATCAGTATAAAAATATAATTGTATATGAAAATGGTTATACATGCCGACGTACTTATCTAAGCATAATAAAAACTTCTTATCATGTTACTTACATTCAATTTGGATACTACAAGTGTGAATATATGAAAAAACAAAAAAAAAAAAAATTGAAGCAAGAAAACGGCATACAAGCAAAAATATTAAGATCGGAGTCACGATATTGCAAAGCATTAGTTAAAGAATAAATTATTAAATATTAAGCATTTACAAATTAAACTATACCAAAAATTACAACCAAACAAAATATGAAACATTAAAAACTATAGGTAATTCTTAAATAAAATTCTAACTGCAAATGATTGGTATCTGACAATTTTGAGCCAAATCTAAAATAAGTACTGAATTAGGAAATAAAACTGGGCCAGCTCAGATTCAGGCTTATCCTTAACAGATCCCGGTTACAGTTGGCCGCTTCCATTACTACTCATCCTAAAGACTTTGATGCGGATACCTAAGTTCTTGTATAATATACTTACAGTGGTTACCATGCAGCCACAACAACCATATGCAAACAATACTTAAATACAAAACAAAAGTTTTATTATGCTTATTATTATGTGTTTTTATAATACGTTTTTTTCATATTAATATGCATTTTTCAATAAAAAATATATTTAACTAGAAAAACTGAATACTTACTTTGATTAGAAAATCAAATCAAAATGATCATCTTGATACTTAATATGAAATTGTCTCGAAGCCAGTGTGCTAGGCTAAGTCTCTATAGATATGTATTTAATTCAAATTATACTTTTTATGTATGTAATGTATGTGTGTGAGCGTGTTTTTTTGTTATAGTAAATGTACATTTGTAAATGAATGTTTTAATAATTTAAATTGTTGATTTAACCATAAATTGTAATTATTAAATACAAATTTAATACAATTCTGTATGTAAAAGTATACAAATAATTTTGGAGTACAAATTTGTGTCAAGCAGTCTGCATAAAGGAGTGTTTAATTATTATGTGCATTCAGTAATTTATAATATTTTACTAGTGTCAGTCTCTAAATATAACACCAAGGTGTTACCTGTTTAAATCGTACCCACAATCACGTAATACATATGATACCAAACATGAATGAATCAGGTAAAAAGTTTTGTTGTTTAAAATAATCATTTATGCAGACTGTTACTCTAATCTTCAAACTACAGAATATATCTTAAGTATTTTAATAAATTAAAAAACGAAATTCATCGCAGTAATCTTAGAAAAAATAACTTAAACAATTAAGAACATCCAAACAAAATTCAAATCTATTATAACAAATTTAAAGAATGTACTTAATGTGCACAAATATTGTAATACAAAAGCAAATTCAAAAATGCAGTGATTAAAATACATAATGAATGCTTAGATACACACATACATATGTACATAAATATTTGTCAAAAATAATGAGTACTCACTGGACCCATAATTCACAAAAAATTATAAAACTGACCTCGTACTAACGTTAATGTGGTTAATGTTGTGTATGCATGTTCAATAAATCTAAAGCAACAGGAATAAATTTATTATTAACAATTTTCTAGTATTTAACATGTTTTCTTAAATTATCTTCTAAAACATACTTATGATATGATAATATTATAAGAAAAATCTATAATACAAATAAATTCAAATAAATTTATAAATCAATCGAAGAGTTGTTATGAACAATGAAGCACATTAAGAGATAGAACGTAATAAATTGTTTATCGAATGCCCCAAAAAGAAAACCATTAAACAACCACAAAGAATGATTGCCTATTCGAATTACATATTTGCTGTAGTTGATGTCCTCAAGATACTATAAAGAATACATGTTTAAATTACGGTAATAACTCGAAAACCCAATATTTATTATTAAAAATTTATGATTTATGAACTACAAATACATACTTAATAAAAATTATTACAAATATCATCATTTATATATGTTTATCGCCTTTAACACTGACAGATTTCCCATCAAATGTGGAAAGTGCACAATAAAGCTGTTCAAATATTTCTATCAAACATGAAGACACACCCAGAGAGATCAATCCAAAAGTTTTGAGTCGTTTCTACAAGCACTTTTTGGAATTATGGGGACAGACAGGTAGTTGGGGAGTGCGGCCAAACTGTCGCGTGTTCATGCGAAGGCGATTTTCAGTCGATTATAGTTCATCATTCGTCACGACAGTTCTTCTATACGGAATCAGAAAGAATGGCTACATTTTCTCAAAGTAAGATCAAATAAAAATAATAACCGAGCCATGTATTTCATTTTCTCTGCGCAGCAGGCAAAATAAGGCAAACACGCTGAAATAGCTACAATGCTTTGGGGATTGCTATAAACAGAATTGTTGTATAAATTGTCAAAAATAAATAAATCTTGTACCTTGCGTTAGAATAAATTTCACAATTATAAAATCTGATAGATTGGTAGACTCATGTATATTTAATTATGTTTATTTTTTCGTCTGACTCATGACAAATTTAATGCTTAATTCATTTGAATATTATTTCGCACAAATAATTTTAGTACGGCCATTTAGGCTGCTTCCTTGGCTAGACGGTCGGCTTTTTCAACCACTTCTTCGATTGGACCAACCATATAAAACGCAACCTCCGGCAGATGGTCGTATTCGCCAGCCAAAATCTGTGAGAAGCCCTTAATGGTTTGCTCCAAAGGCACCAGTTTGCCTGCATGACCTGTAAAGACCTCAGCGACCTGGAATGGCTGCGACAAGAAGCGCTGGATCTTGCGTGCACGTGCGACGGTCAATTTGTCTTCCTCAGACAATTCATCCATGCCCAAAATAGCGATAATATCCTGCAGAGATTTGTAATCTTGCAAGATTTTTTGCACGCCACGTGCGACATTGTAGTGTTCCTGCCCGATGATGTTTGGATCCATAATACGGGAAGTGGAATCCAAAGGATCCACAGCTGGATAGATTCCCAGTTCGGCGATGGCACGCGACAAGACAGTGGTAGCATCCAAGTGAGCGAAAGTTGTTGCTGGAGCTGGATCGGTCAAATCGTCAGCTGGCACATAAATAGCCTGCACCGAAGTGATAGAGCCCTTCTTGGTTGTTGTAATACGCTCTTGCATAGAACCCATATCAGTTGCCAAAGTGGGCTGATAACCTACAGCCGATGGAATACGACCCAGAAGAGCAGACACTTCGGAACCGGCCTGGGTGAAACGGAAAATGTTGTCAATGAATAGCAACACATCTTGTCCCTCCTGATCGCGGAAATACTCTGCAACAGTGAGACCAGTTAAAGCAACACGAGCACGGGCGCCTGGAGGTTCATTCATCTGGCCGTACACGAGAGCCACCTTTGATGTCTTATCCTTCAGCGAAATGACGCCAGATTCAATCATTTCGTTGTACAAATCATTGCCTTCACGGGTGCGTTCACCAACCCCAGCGAAAACAGAGTAACCACCATGTGCCTTGGCCACATTGTTGATCAGCTCCATAATGAGAACAGTTTTTCCAACTCCAGCACCACCAAAGAGACCAATCTTACCACCCTTAGCATAGGGTGCCAAAAGATCTACCACCTTAATTCCAGTAACTAGAATTTCCTGCTCGACCGACATTTCCACAAATTCAGGAGCTTCAGCGTGAATTGGAGCCGTCTTATCAGTTGGAATTGGGCCGCGCTCATCAATGGGTTCACCTTTTAAGTTGAATTGTTTCATATACTTCATACTTAAAGTAATAATGCAGCTAATCTAATTGAGTTCACTTACCAATCACATTAATAATGCGTCCCAAAGTCTCAGCTCCAACTGGAATACGGATGGGATAGCCAGTATCGAGAACCTTCTGTCCACGTACTAAACCCTCAGTACCATCCATAGCAATAGTTCGTACGGTGTTCTCACCCAAATGCTGAGCAACTTCCAGTACCAAACGTGGCGAACGGTTGTCAACTTCCAAGGCGTTTAGAATTGGTGGCAAGTTATCATCGAATTGCACGTCAACGACGGCACCAATTACAGCCACTATCTTGCCATTGGCTCCAGCAGCCGCCTTAGCAGCTGCCTTGGCGGCATGACCGCGAGCTGCAAAAGAAAATCAATATGTGCATCATGTGGGCTTTTATAACCTTATAACTGATTGCATACTATATCTTTTCTGTTCATATATGTGCATGTATGTTCTGTGTGTATACGAAGATTACGTCACAAGAGCATTTCTTAACAATTTTATTGAAATTTTCATAAGTGAATATAATATATATGAGTAAAATAACTTAAAAAAATTTTTTTTAAACCAATACAAGCACCGAATCGTTTTTAAATAGATATGTACACATCCATAATTGCATGTACAATCTCACTTTTTAAGAAATGTATGGTTTAACGAAAAGTTTGGACAAATACCAATCTGGTTTTATATTTTCTGAAATATCTTATTCACAATTGCGTATGTACAATAAGTCAAGTATAACTATTGATATTTTAATTATTATGCAATCAGTTCTTCATTACAAGCACAATTTAGGTTATGTCTGGTTTTCCAATTCTACATCGACACAGTTTAGCAGCCCATATTTAAATAAGCACTTATGCGGTAGTATAATCATATCCCAAATTGCTGATTTAAATTCTCCTAATAATTTATGTACTTACACAATTGCCCCAAAAATGGCAGCAAATTTTTATCAGCTTTAGCGGCAGCACGTAACGCGAACATTTTTCACCAACTGACGGAGGTTTGTAGAAGTAGTCGCCTTTCGTCGTAAAATGAATACATAAC
Organism: Drosophila paracracens; assembly: GCA_035044025.1. Lineage (NCBI taxonomy): Eukaryota > Metazoa > Arthropoda > Insecta > Diptera > Drosophilidae > Drosophila > Drosophila paracracens. Next base: position 1,073,114 of record JAWNMN010000223.1, on the reverse strand, counting down.
GTTTACCATGGTCGCATTCACATTTGTCGATAGTGATTGCGGCATTAGACTATGAATCGATAGTCTGTTTCACAATCACTATTATGATTTTCTTTCCTTCGTTGTAGCAATAGATAGATAATGCTTAACCGTAACATTCTTATTTAATTAATTGCTTATAGATATATTTTGAATATATATTTGATAACTTTTTATACCATTGCGCTGACTATCGGGTTGTGATGAGAATTCTAGTGTTTTTTAATACCACACTCTCGAGGCGAATAACTACATAAATGAAAGATTGACTTTGTTTCTTATTTATATTTAAATATACGTATTATTTATATATATATTTCTCATTTGTATTCCACCTTTTTTTGTGCGTGGTTCTATTTCATTTCGTTTCACTCAGTGTAATTACGATAATTTTCGGCTCACCATTAGATTTAGACATTCACTGCGAAAATTTAAACATACTTAACGAAGAAGTTAAAATTCTAAATGTTTGTTTATTTTTTTTTATACATATTGACACTTTTTTTAAAACCCATAAAAATGTTTACGACTACAATGTTGTGTTGTTTGTCTAAAACTTCACATGGCTTACAATTTATGGCACTTGTTCCAATACCTATTCGCAATGTTGGTCGACGAACTTTTGTTTATTAAATTATCAACGTTTTCGTCGGAGCACCATTAATTTCTCAATCGTATGGGATACGTATTTTGTTTAATATAGGGCCCTATTCTGTTATACCATTGTCGTGTTGCTAAAATGGAGTTGGTTTCATTGGCAGCAAATTTTTGCGATCAATTGCAGAGAATTTATTTTCGCTGTATTTAGGTGAAGCCAACTTTTTATATTTTTGAGATTTACACACATACAAGTTGGAAAATAAATAATAATTAATATAATTACTACGTTTAAGATCAGTCGATTATATTAGATACTGGCAATATGCCTGCAAGAGTAATTACTTTTCGACGCATAAAAAATATGAATTCATTATTCATTTGAAGCCTACATGCAGAACAAAAACTTTTGTATTTGTATGTACAGACACATTTGCAGACTACTTGTTTGTATGTATTTATTACTTTAATTTCCTTTCCATCTCACACTGCTATATGCGAAAAATGCTCAGATTCGCATGTTGACAAATTGTGCTTTCTCGCTCTAACCAAGGCGCTTTTCTATATCCATTAAAGAGTCATCGCTAATAAAAATAAGCAAAGATCCACGTGTTTGTGGATTTTGCGATTTTAAATTCAATTCAAATAGGTTTGCCTAAAAGTGCATATAGACAATTGAGCTTCCAGCCCAATTTGAGATATTTATCTGGAAACTACTGTATGTGGCGAAATGCTGCAGCTGGAATATATATTAAAACAATTCAAGCAAAATAAAAAACATGTACAAATGTACATATACAAGTTTGTACATATGTAAGCCATTCGTGTTTGTATTTTTGAATCATTTAATTGATATTACTTCAATATATCATTACACTTTTCCAGTATCAGGTCGGTGGATGACAATTACCCCGATCAGCTAGCTTATTTATCCAAAGCAGTATTATTTTTGATGGCAATAACGCACTCTTCGCCGCAGGCTCCCAGCACAGTGCACAAAAGATCCTTGCCGGCATCGTAGTCGGCGCGCAAAGAAGCTCCTAATGCGCCCTCTGGAATCTTAAGATCCTCGCGCAAGCCTCCGCTGTCACTCATCAAGGTGAGGTAGCTATCATCGCTTATATCGGTGAGCTGAAAATCCTCGCGTTTTACGTGCGGCACATCCATGTTATGAGTGGAGGGACAAATATCCTCGTACTTTTTCTGTGTAAATATGTCGATGCCAACAAGATGGACTTTGGCGTGGCCATGCTTGCCTGTCTTCGAGGTAGACATATCCACGATCTTGCAAGGGCGTCCCTTAAGCATCACATATCCGTTCTTGCGCAGCGCCGAACATTGCATCGGGTAGGTTTTGGATGCACCCGACTCGCCGCCACCAAAATGCTCCCCTTCAGAATCCGACATTTTGACAAAATTTTCTTATTAAAAACTTTACACGCGGCACGCTGTGAAGAAAAGGGAACTGAAAGAGTGGTCACACTATAGAGATGGAAAAATATCGAAACAACGCTGCTTTGTTACAAATATCGATGTATTGGGGCGTCGCAACGGGTTGCACTACTATTTTAACCACATTGAACAACACTGAAAGGCGGTCAATGTGCCCATCATCGATACACTAACTAATCGATATATTAATGTATCCGACATTTTGAAAATGGTAGGGTTGTCTTTTATTAAGTTGGTTGTGTGTTTGTTTAGCATGTGTGTGTGTGCGTGAGTCGTTCGGGTGCCATAAAAAGTGTACATTAATTTGCAATAGCCCAAGTATTGAGTGTTTCTTTCAATTTAAGAAGTCTGTCTTTGAAATTGTAAACATAGACTAAATATTTTGTGCATAAGGGCGCACACATCAACTCGCGTACACATACATAATTCATGTAAACTTGAAACCATTGTTCATTTGTGAAAATCAAAGCATCAAATAATTAGAAATAAGTACATTACAAAGTTACTACTACATATATACGTTCTTTGTGTACGTATTTAAAGATGTTGCATATTGCAAACATTTGTAGTATGAACAAAATACGTGATCTACAAGGGTAAGTAATTTTCCTATATTGCTAGAAAAGAAAAAGAAAAGGATAGAAAAAAAAAACAACTGCAGTTGCAAAGTGCGCATGTATGTACATATGAATGTACACATGAATACATATCGATATGTATGCATATGCATATCTGTAAATATCTAAGTGTGTATGTACTCTGATGCAAAGAATTTTGAATTCGTACGACTTTTAACTGTTTAGTGTTATGATAAATAAAAATCTTTAAAATTCAGAGTATATTTGAAGAGTGTATAATTGTAATCAGCCCTTTTAACACGCACACCCACAAACAAAAAAACACACACACACCGCTCTTAATGTATGCTGGGCGTAGGCTTCGTCGCAGTAGACAAATCACAGTCGTCATATGCACTATGCTGCAATTGGAGGCCCATAAAGATCCTGTTAGCATGTAAAAAATGATTAATGCTGGTAGAATATATATGTATGCATGTATTTATGTATTATACATTATTATTATACATATTTTCGAACTTCGTTCCCTATTTTTTGGACATATGGATATGTACATACATATGCAGATGGCATAAGTTGATTATAAAACTTCATCAGCCTACGCTCTAAATAGCAACGTCTATTTTATGGTTGTTTAAATGATTTTTGTTTTGGTCTTTGTATATTTTTACGATAAATTGAGTCCAACCAATTATTGTTACACTTACACACGTACATTCGTACAATTACTTATAAGTAAATACATACATAAACACATAGATGTGTTTGTACAAACTCTACAGCTTGAAGTTTATCCGAATGCCGTGCTATCGGTAGTTATTTTTCATTTACATTCGTACTGTAGCACAAGTTAACTGAAACGCCTTTTTCCTCCTGCACTCTAATGCAAATAAATATCAAAATAGTTTTCTTGACCATTAGCTGAACAAAAACATAAAATAGTCATATCTTTCTGCGGCAGATTTTATTTAGCAAATGTTCGGCTTTAGGTTGATAGCTGTTTTTTACTATACGATACACTTCATACAATTATTTGTTACTGTGTACAGTTATACAGAAAATTTATGACTATATATGCATTATCTCTTTCCTCTTTATTTTGTACTTTTATATTCAGCTGCAGATAAGACCATAATGTTGCAGCTCGTAACTGGAAGTGGAAGCTGATGCGATACAAGTTGTAAATTAAACATATGTGTATCTGTAGGTCTCATGAATATGGATAGAACAGAATTCGCTATTTAAAAAGTAGCAACCAATGCGTCACATATCCACACATTAAAACATGCTGCAATTTGTTCTTTAATAAATACAAATATTTCAAGAAGACGTAATTTGGGTGCTAACTGGATTACGCTGGAGCATAATAACGAATTGTAAATCCTTCGCAAGGGATTACCATCTATTGTTCGCATCGCCATTTTGGCGATTAGCCTGTGACTGGAAATGAATATTCTAATTTGTTTACTGTTAATAACAATTGTGGGAAATCCAACATCAAATTCTGCCTACGGTCAAATACAATACACATCCAAAAATCATAATGACAAGCTCCATTCTGTATCGGCAAACGAGCCATCTGTACTGGCTCTTCGAGTTGACAGGATTGGACGCAATGAGGCAGCAGCCCCCAAGGTGAATTTAACCGAAACTGATTTGAATGGGCTGGCCAGAGATGTCTCTAGGAACTTCAGTAGCAGCATAATTACACATGTTGCCAAATTTGATACGACGCTCAATCACCTTCTTGTGGACACAATAACCGGACGAGTCTTTGTTGGCGGTGTGAATCGACTGTATCAGCTATCGCCAGACTTAGAGCTGCACGAAACGGTGAGGACGGGTCCACAAAATGATTCTGTAGAGTGCACCATACTTGACTGCCCGCTTAATGCCGTGCGAAAGCCCACGGATAACTTTAATAAGGTGCTGCTTATAGATCGTGCAACGTCACGGCTTATTGCGTGTGGCTCCTTATTCCAGGGTACGTGTACGGTCCGCAATCTTCAAAATGTGAGCATAGTTGAGCATGAGGTGCCGGACGCAGTTGTTGCCAATGATGCGAACTCCTCAACGGTGGCTTTTATTGCACCTGGACCTCCCCAACATCCAGTGACAAACGTAATGTATGTAGGTGTAACCTATACCAACAATTCACCATACCGAAGCGAGATACCGGCAGTTGCGTCTCGATCTCTGGAAAAGACTAAAATGTTTCAAATTGCCTCATCGGCTGTAACAACTGGCACGCGCACCTTCATCAATTCATACGCCCGCGAAACATATTTGGTTAACTATGTGTACGGGTTTAGCTCGGAGCGGTTTTCATACTTTCTCACCACCCAGTTGAAGCACAATCATCACTCGTCGCCCAAAGAGTATATCACTAAGCTGGTGAGGATTTGCCAAGAGGACTCCAACTATTATTCATACACTGAAATTCCGGTGGAGTGTATTAGTGACGCTCAGGGCGGTACTAAATTCAACTTGGTTCAGGCTGGATTCCTGGGCAAACCTAGCTCGGATTTAGCTCAGAGTTTGGGCATCTCGATTCAAGATGATGTCCTTTTTGCTGCCTTCTCAAAGGGTGAAAGCAACATTCCAACCAACAACTCGGCTCTTTGTATATATTCCTTAAAGTCAATTCGTCGCAAATTTATGCAGAATATTAAATTATGCTTCAATGGAGTTGGATTGCGTGGCCTCGACTTTATCTCACCCAGCATGCCCTGTGTTTTAACGGTATGTATGCGTTAAATCTTTGCAAATGTATACGTACATTCAGATAATGGAATATAGATATATTTTGTGTTTATATATGTAGAATATTTCTTTCCACATGCATAATTTAAAGATTTATAATTCAAACTAACTGACCAAATCAACCGTTTAGTTTAGAAAATAACGAATGAAAATTTACTTTTTTTGGGATTGAACAATAGAAAATAAGTAATATTAATTATGTCATTGCAGAAACTACAAACAATCGGCGAAGACTTTTGCGGATTGGACGTTAATTCGCCGCTAGGAGGGGAGCAGCCAATCACAGCTGTTCCAGTGGCAATGTTTAATACGAGGCTTACGTCAGTGGCTGCGACCAGCACTAGCGGCTATACGGTGGTCTTTATTGGCACAGCCAACGGTTATATTAAGAAAGTAGTCGTTGAGTCTTCGACAGTTGCAAACGAATATGCAAGTCTGGCAGTGGATGTGGGTTCTCCTATAAAACAGGACATGCAGTTCGACAACCAGAACCTTTATGTTTACGCCATGTCCGAGCGCAAAGTGTCTAAAGTAAAGGTGTATGATTGCGCCGACTTTAAGACATGTGGCGAATGCCTGGGCGCCAAAGATCCATATTGTGGCTGGTGCTCACTGGAAAATAAGTGCAGCCCACGGTCGAACTGCCAAGATGACGCCAATGATCCATTATACTGGGTCAGCTACAAGACAGGAAAATGTACAACAATAACAAGTGTGGTGCCGCACCAATTGCAGCGTACTACCGCTCGCACCTTGGAGCTTATCATCGATCACTTACCGCAACTCAAAGAGAATTTAATATGCGCTTTTACCACCGAGGACAAGGCCTTATTCACCAATGCCACTAAAAAGCGTAACGGTGTTAACTGTACCACTCCACGTACGGATATGTTACCACAAATTGAGCAGGGCAAACATCATTTTACGGCGAAGCTGTCTGTACGTACAAGAAATGGCCCAGACCTTGTCTCTACGGACTTTACGTTCTTTGACTGCAGCACACACTCATCGTGTACACGTTGCGTATCGTCAGAGTTCCCCTGCGACTGGTGCGTCGAGGCTCACCGCTGTACGCACGATACGGCCGAGAACTGCCGTAATGATATACTGGTGACTGGCGTTAGCCGAATAGGTCCAAGCTATCGTTCGGGTCCTGGCTTCTGTCCGACCATTAACGCTACAGGAGATGGAAGTGAAGTGCTCGTCGCTGCCGGAACTAGCAAATCGATTAAGGTGAAGGTTCACATAATTGGACAGTTTATTGTGCAGACACGATTTGTTTGCCAGTTCAACATTGAAGGCCGCGTGACCAGCTTAAATGCTCAATTGCTTGGCGACACTATCTACTGTGACAGCATGGAATTTCAATACACATCGAGATCTCCGAATTTAACTGCAACTTTTGCGGTCATTTGGGGCGGCTCCAAACCTCTTGATAACCCGCATAATATTCACGGTAAGTCGTTGTTTAATTAAGTATTGTTTTAAGTATTGTATATATGTATCCTTCATTTGCAGTTGTTATTTATCGCTGTCGCGACATGGCTGACAGCTGTGGGATATGCTTAGCATTGGCTGAGAAATACAATTGTGGCTGGTGTTCATCTACAAACACATGTGAGGTGGTAGAACAGTGTAATAAGAATAATGAAGGCAAAACGGATTGGCTGAATCGTAGCGAAATTTGTCCAAATCCAGAAATTCACTCTTTTGGTCCGAAAACTGGGCCGTGGGAGGGCGGTACGAACATAACGATAAAGGGCATCAATCTTGGAAAAAACTATAACGACATCTACTCGGGCGTTAGAATCGCTGGCATTAACTGCATGCCCTTTCAACAGTTTTACATAGACACAAAACAAATTGTGTGCACAGTGGATAGCCCCGGTGAGCAAATGTACAGGAATGGGCGAATTGTGGTTCAGATAGGTGACTACCGTGGCGAATCAAAAGAAGATTATGAGTTTGTTGATCCGAAAATATCGAATTTTTATCCTCGGTTTGGACCTACCTCAGGTGGTACAAGAATACATATAATTGGCAAACATTTAAATGCCGGTTCACGTATCCTGGCATTTATAAATGATCATTTGCCTTGTAAAATCATTAGCACTGACTCATCACAAGCAATTTGTCGGACTTCGCCGTCTCCTGGTATTATTGAAGGTCGACTAAAAATGTCATTTGACAATGGACCCCGAGAATTTAACGATTACAATTTTAAATATGTACTCGACCCAACTGTTGAACAGGTCAGTTCCGGACCCAGTGCCCAGATTAAAGTGCCAAAGGGCATTCCGGCTGGCGGAATCCGAATTGCAGTTACTGGTACACAATTTACCAGCATACAAGCACCAAGCATTTATGTATTTTATAAAGGTCAAATGTATGTGAGTCAATGTCGAGTTCAGTCAGATTCAGAAATGGAATGCCCGTCTCCAATTATTGTAGCTGATAGCCAAATCTTAGACCCGGAGAACCCCACGTTGCTCGAATACGGCTTTCTAATGGATAATGTGCTAAGAGTGCAAAACTTATCAAAGACGCATAACAATCATTTCGAGCTTTACCCCAATCCTGAATATTTCACGTTTGAGGAACGAGTCAAATACTTTAAAAGCGAATATCTAACCATAAATGGCCGCAATCTTGATCGGGCTTGCAAGGAAAGTGACGTCGAAGTTAAGATTGGCAATGGTTACTGCAATATTACGTCGCTATCACGACAGCAATTAACATGTCGGCCACCCACTGAAGCGGCTGCTGCTAGTAACAGTCCCGGTGGGCCAGAGGTTATTGTGCGTATTGGATCATCATTGCAGTACCGTATTGGCATACTGAGCTACGAGTCTTCGAACTTAATCACGGATTGGGGAGATAACGCTGTATTTTTTGTAACAGCCGGCTGTGTAATTCTGTTGTTGTTCTTTGTTGCGTTGCTTGTGGCATATAGAAAGAAAACGTCGGAGTCTAACCGTGTACTTCGCAACATGCAGGAACAGATGGATATTTTAGAATTGCGTGTGGCTGCCGAATGTAAGGAAGCCTTTGCCGAACTCCAAACGGAAATGACAGACTTAACGGGCGATCTAACTTCGGGTGGCATACCTTTCTTGGATTATCGATCGTATGCGATGAAAATACTGTTCCCAAATCATGAAGATCACGTCGTCTTGCAGTGGGAAAGGCCAGAACTGTTACGCAAAGAAAAAGGATTGCGCCTATTCGGTCAACTGATAATGAATAAAACGTTCCTTCTGCTTTTCATAAGAACGCTAGAGTCGAATCGTTATTTCTCTATGCGCGAACGCGTTAATGTAGCTTCATTAATAATGGTCACATTGCAATCTAAACTAGAATATTGTACGGATATTTTGAAAACACTATTGGGTGATCTTATTGAGAAATGCATTGAAGGCAAGAGTCACCCAAAACTATTACTTCGTCGCACCGAAAGTGTTGCAGAAAAAATGTTGAGCGCATGGTTTACGTTTCTCCTGTATAAATTTCTGAAAGAGTGTGCCGGAGAGCCTCTATATATGCTATTTCGGGCGGTTAAGGGCCAAGTGGATAAGGGCCCTGTAGACGCGTGCACACACGAGGCACGCTACTCTCTAAGTGAAGAGAAACTAATTCGGCAATCCATCGATTTTCGACCAATGACTGTGAATGCCAGCATCACACAGCAGCCAATATTTTGCAACAATTTGGACATGTTGCCATCGCACACTGAAAACGTGTCAGTTAAAGTGCTCGACTGCGACACAATTGGCCAAGTTAAAGAAAAATGCTTAGAAACAATTTATAGAAATATACCATCCAGCCAAAGACCACGCAAAGATGATTTGGATCTGGGTATGTAACCAGTAATTAGTTGCTATATATTTGTACAAACTACTATATATATACTTTAATTAGAATGGCGAACTGGAGCAACAGGGCGTGTTATCCTGTATGATGAAGACGCTACTTCGAAAACGGAGAATGAGTGGAAAAAACTAAATACATTGCAACACTACAACGTGCCAGATGGAGCTGGTCTGAGTTTAGTACCAAAGCAAAGTTCCATTTATAATTTTAGTATATTATCGGATAAAAACGAGAAATCTCACAAGTAAGTAAAAACAAGAAAGGGCAGTTATCTTCAGGATGCCGATGTTTAAGTATTTTTTCAGACGTGTTTTAGATGAGCGAAATAAAAATAAATAAAAGATATAAAAGCGCCCCACGTATCGTGTCAAAGTTAAAACATGTTCTGAAAGGATATGCAAACTGTATACTGCTTCTTTGTTGAATAGTTTGAATTGTGGCAAATTAATTTTGCATTTGTGCCGTTTAGGTATGAAACTCTAAATATATCGAAGTACACCTCCTCCTCACCGACATTCAGCCGCGCCGGCAGCCCTTTGAACAACGATATGCATGATAACGGATTAAAATATTGGCATTTGGTCAAACACCATGATAGTGACGTCCAAAAGGAAGGAGAACGTGTTAATAAATTGGTCTCCGAAATATACTTAACAAGACTCCTGGCGACTAAGGGTACTTTGCAGAAATTTGTAGATGACCTTTTTGAGACTATATTTAGTACCGCTCATCGTGGCTCTGCCTTGCCCTTGGCAATTAAATATATGTTTGACTTTTTGGATGACCAAGCCCTATTGCATGGAATTACAGATCCTGAAGTCGTGCACACTTGGAAAAGCAACAGCTTGCCTTTGCGGTACGTATACACTTGCACGCATCATGAATGTCTTTAGGAATCAGTCTTAATAAAATTGTTTCCATTCTATTTTACAGTTTTTGGGTCAATTTAATAAAAAATCCAAATTTTGTATTTGATATACATAAATCGAATATTGTGGACTCCTGCCTGTCAGTTGTAGCTCAAACATTTATGGATTCTTGCTCAACTTCGGACCATCGTTTGGGTAGGTTCTTATTGCTGGCTAGGTTTCCTGTTTGACACCGTGCTTTAATTAAACGTTACCTTTCCTAATACTAATGAGATTGCTTTTCTCCAGGCAAAGATTCGCCAAGCTCAAAGCTATTATATGCTAAAGATATACCCGAGTATCGCAAATGGGTTGACCGATATTACAGGGATATTCGGGATATGTCCTCAATTTCCGATCAGGACATGAATGCTATGCTGGCTGAAGAATCAAGGGTAAGTAATGAGTATATGAAATAGAGAAATGTGAGCTTGGCGGATTCTGGTGGAATATGGTTTATTATTTATTTAATAATTTCAGCTTCACACCACGGAGTTCAATACAAATTGTGCATTACATGAACTCTACACTTATGCTGTTAAGTATAATGAACAGTTAACGGTAACGCTGGAGGAGGATGAATTTTCACAAAAACAACGACTTGCTTTCAAATTAGAGCAGGTTCATAACATCATGTCGGCTGAATAAATCACAATACTCAAAAGGATAGAAATCATGATTTATGACTAAGGGAAAGAACGGTATCAACGTTTTGTGTGTTACCCAATTACGATTAAACAGGAAAGACAATTCTTTATATACATTTACTCGTACATAAAAAAAATACCACCTATGCAAATATATAAATGTACGTGTGTGTAAGTTCCATGACTATAGTGTCTGAAAATTCTGCTTCGTACTTTATTTGTTCCAATTTCATCTAAATAATATAATATGTATGTGATGCAGCCATAAACATTTACAGTTGCAAAGTAGTACTGCCATAAAAACATCAACGTTTCACATTCATAAACTTACACTAACAGCATTCCATTGAGAACACTACATGGAAATTATTCAAAATTTTGTTTTTTTTCTGTCATATGTGTAATTTGCTCATTGATATAGTATATGTATATGTATGTATGTTTATTGTACTATACTGCATGTCAGTAAAATATTATCTAAGAATCGATATTCAATATATAATATAATCCAAACGCAAGCGCAAAAATCGACTGATTTTAATATACATGAAAAATAATTAATATTTTAGTTTCAAAAGTGTATGTATCTATGTAATATGTAATTTATAAATATGAATCTGCATCAAAATTGATAAAGATTACAACTACAATGTCATGTGTAGTAAAACAGACGAAATTTTGTATTACATAAATTCTTCTATCAATGAATACTATGTTACCTGGTAACCCTGCGGAAACTAAACGTAGCAATACTAACCTAATCTTACCGTAAGGTCACTCGGGGCAAAACGGTTTTGCAGTGAATTGTATGGCATCCGCTACATTTGTATTACAAAAGAAAAACATCATTTTAATCGATTGTCAGCAGATTCTTCGTAGATAGATTTATACATAAATATAACAGCACTTGATGGAATATGAACACTGTTATATTGTTTCATTTATTAATTATACATTATACATATATGTGCATTATTGTTATAAGTATGTAATTACATTTATTAATGTCTGTGTGTAATTATGATTATTTTTTATCAACGTGTGTATTTCATAACATTTGTATGTAAATTATTTATTTTTACTTCAAGAAATAGGATACTTTTAGACAACTATTGCTTACAATAAATTTTTTTTAATTTAATTTGGCTTTGGAGTTTCTTTTGTTCATTTATAGTTTCAATGTTAAAATTATATACATTTTTTCATCTGTAGCTAAAACTGTTCCCAACATTAAACATCAGCTTTCAGCTTGCTAAACAAGCCAAAGTGATTGATGATCCATATATAAGAAGCAACGGCTGCATACTTACTGTGTATGTATGTGTGTATTCTGAGAATGCGTAATTTTTCCTTCCATTATACAACGAGCGGGATTTGGCTTAATTAAGCCCTACACTTTATGGGTGTTTATATAATTATGTGTGTGTTCTTTTTTAAATTAAAATAATGGTTCATCTGGTCAATTTGATAACTATACAACATATACATGATATGTACGTATAAAGGCATAAATATGTATGTATTTCATATTTATAACAAAATTGTAGAAAGTAAATGTCTTAAATGTATGTTTGATCAGTAAGAATTACTGATCTACAATAGTTTTATGCATGTAGACCGACGTGTAGTTTTTTGATTATAAAGGGTATACTAATCATTGTATTAGTTTTTATTTTGTCTTGTATTGCTCTTTTTCACTGCACTTTATCCCAATAATTTTACGCAAGAAATAATATCGACCAAGGTGTCTATCCTCCGAATGATAACAGAATCACGATTTCACAATGGACATCTCCAGCAATCTAACGGGGTGAAGAAAATAATAAGAACTGTTGCTTGCAGTAATTATGTCTAATTTAATGAATAAATTGAACTTAATTTTAGGCGAGCCGAGGATTTATGTTTTTTCTTATAATTACCATTTCGGTATTAAACGTGCGTACTCCATCAGAATATGCATAGAGTCTAAAGTAAGCTACACCTACGTATAGTATGTATGTACTATTAAACCACCGATACAGGACCTGCACACACAAGTTACAACAATATCCGACTAACGGTACATAAATACGGGACGTGTAAGGTACACACTATTTTCTCATCTTTTTATTTTGGCTTATAATACATTTTACTTTCAATGCTTAGGACATATATACAAAGACAAATTTACATTATAAATAGTTATTTAAATTAAGATTTTATTACTGTACGGAGGGTACACTTTGTTTTGTCGTGAATCGTGTAACGCACTGAAGGAACCATCCCCGACACCATTGAGTTATACGTCTTAATTCTTGATCGATTATATATTGTATTACATGTCTTATCGACTGACCGTCCGTCTGTTTGCTTCGCCAACTTCGGCTATTCGAAAATATGAGTTCTTGTTTTTAGTTTTGGAAAATATTTTGGTTTTCATGTTTTAGTTTTCCAGTTGTCAAATAATTACTTATACTTATGGGTAAATATATATGTGTACATAATATATACATAATATATTTATACATTTTTGTGGTTGTGCGTAAAAATATAACGATAGTCCATAAAATGTTGTACATTAATGTCTAAGTACTCTAGCAATCGAATACTAAAAGTGGAAATTAAGAATAACAGATTAAATTACCACTGTCATCTAGGTGTGCAAAATCATAAAAGCATTACAACAAAAATTATAAATAAAACTGCTAAAATAACTTGTGTAAACAATAAATAAATTCATAAATATTATAAAGCTTCCGCTATTATTAACATATCTGTTAGACATTGTACCATAAAAAAGCATTTATTTGAAAAGTACTTCTATAAATATACATTTAGTTTACGAAACGAATTATTTTTATTTGGATTTTATATACCTAAAGTGAAGTTTTCTAGCTACATATGTATGTATTGAACAAATAATAAATGCACACCATTTTGTAAGGTAAAATTCAACGTAAAATTAATTATAACGATTTGTATGTTCTAATGCGAAATATCCGAAAGAATTAAGTATGTTAAGTATATATGTGTATTTATACTTAATTCATTCGGATTTATCACCACATTATTATACAAAATGTAATTGACCTAAGGCGACTGAGTCATTCTCAAACCTATGTAACACGTATCAGAATATGATTATTGTATTTGCATCTATGTGTGTGTGTGTGCGTGTAAAGTATTTTAAAATATACGAATAAAATTTGTGAGAAACTGTCAATCCATGTCTTACAAGGACGCTTTTTAATTTATTATGTTTCCCTCAAAGATGTAATCAACGTTTCATATTGGTGACTTCAGTTGTTTCTATTTGCTGGGGCGAACGTGGGATTGGCCTTAAGTCTTTAATAATTTTACCAGTACTTGGTAGGGTTTATTTGCACCGCATGGATTCCAAACGTAAAAGCGATGTGCACAGCTTGCTAAACCAGACCCTCAAACGTTAAACAAAATTAAGTATAATTGGGTGCTGCAAGTATTTAATTATACTTGTCGTGTTTGTGTCCATATATGAATTTATTATTTACTTTGTTGACATTATCAGACTAATACTAAAATGTTACATCGACTTGTTCTACATGTAAATTCGAACCATAATTTAAATACAATTGGTACATAAATATCGATTTTATAATTAGCTTTATTCAAATTAAGTCTTATTCTAGGGAGGTTTTTCCGGATCAATGGTTGGTATGGTTATTATTGTTGGAATTGGAATTCAAGTTTCGTTGCAATTCTTTTCGATTTTATTTGTATTTTGAAGACATTCCATCTCTGGAGAAGAATGATCTATTATGTGGCTTAACATTATGTAAGAGTATAAGAGTTATGACCGAGAAATAGGCTTAAGTTTCAAAGCTCCGCACAGTTTAAATATTTGGGAAAAGCCCCCGCCATACATTTTGTAATTTGAATACAAGTAGCCCAAGTAAATTGAATTGATACAATTTTCCGGAAAAAACAATCCTCATGCCATTTAATATGTTATCATATTTCTATTTATAAAATATTTCGATTAGTGGGTGGGATTCATGACCCGAAACTACTTAAGCTATTTTGACGAACCTAAAAATTATTATAATTTAAAAGCCTCTCGTCTATTGTAAGTTTACGTAACAAAAAGTGGGTGAATTAATAACAAGCTTATCTGATAAAAATAGAATCCGCATAATTTCGAAGTTATTAAATTTAAAACCTATCTACATAGTAGAGGTTATCCAAAAGGATACGACCGTTTCAATGAGTTAAATAAATAAATAAATTCTAATCAATAAATTATTAGAATGTAATTTAAGTTGAAATTATGAGAAACTGTCGTTAAATAAGTTTAAGCAAACGCCTTGTTGCTTGTTTGGGAAGAAATTTATGAATGACGAGAATAGAATTTCATTAGGCTATCCACATCTTAGAGATGTGAATGCAAAGAGTCAATCCATATAATACTTAAGAAGCATCGTGCTAACGCGTAAAAGGATCAAACAAGAAAAAGTTACTGTGCGTTAATTTTTACATATACAATAGTATAATTTATGATAGAAGATATAATGCTCTAACTCGATCTACATACATATATTTTTATGCATGCAAATAAACTTATGATGTCTTGCTTTATCCTCGAATTATTGTTTTCGGCCTTATTGTTGGGCTACTGTGTTAAAAAATTGGATGGCAATGGGATAAAGAATGAAACGTTTGCGGAAATACTTGACATTGACTGTTAGAATGACAAGTCGAGCCCGAACCTATATACTTTGGGGGTGGAGATGTTACAGTTGATGACGTGGCATGTGGCGTTAGATTCTGCCCTACGTACGTCTCTGGCAAGTTCAAGTATAGAGGTGAGCTTGGCGCTACATGTGGTATAACAATTGGTGGGTTATCCATAGAGGGTTTACTGGCAACTGTATGAGTTTGTTGTCCTTCCACAACATGGGCTACAGCGACAGCAGCCACCGCTGCCGCTTTTGAAAGCAGATCTGTTGGCAAGTTAAAGATTGAGGATCACTGAAGTCGCGGCCAATAATTGCTGCCTGCCAAATCCGAAACATTTTGAGTTGCTATTTGTACAGGTACCGAAACGCCAGCAGATATTACGCCTGCAAAATAACATTCTCATTAGTTAATTACCGTAAATGGAGATAGATGCACATATACCTGTGTTGGCTGCGCCTACTGCAGAGGCGTTTCCATAGACCCCGTGTTGTGGCGGCTGCTGGTGAGCCGCTGCTGGGTTGCAAGCTGTATTTCGAGGGTGGGCAGCATAGGGAGATCCCAATGACAGCGGATCATGAAACATGTATGGATAACTGTCCCTCTGTTGTAAACATGTCGGCGTCATTGAACTCAATGATTGTGTCATCGAACTGCGCAAAAATTAAAAAAAACAAACATCATTAGTAGGTTAAACTGTAATTAATTTACAAAATATAATAGAGAAGTCCTATTGCTAAAGTACTCATTTTTTGAAGACTTACTTGTAGTTTTCAGCCATGGTGGCGATAGGTTGCGGGATAGATGAGTACATTGTATTGAAACCAGTATTTAAGGGTAAACGGGGCGCTACAGCTTGCAAAGGTGGGCTCTCGGAATTAGGATGTACATTGCTCGCATCACCGCCAAGTATCTATGAATATTTTATTTTGTCAGGCAATGTTTTGTTTGGAGCTGAACTATTTGTATTCTTACTGTCGGACCATTGGAGGTCTCGTTTGGGTTGTTGCTGCCTGCATGTACTGTTGATGCTCCCTCTGAGCCAGCTGTTGTACCAATTCCGGGCGTCGAATTGTTAGCCGTTGTAGCATTTGTAGGGACACTGCTTCCGGAGGGATTGTTTGTGCTTGTACGTCCGCTGGTTCCCCCAACATTGTCGACTGAGCGTCTTTGGGTGCGCAACTTTTCTTCTCGACGCCATTTAGCCCGACGGTTTGAGAACCAAACCTAATTATAAGGTTGTTAATACTCATATACAAATACACACATAAATGTACATATTTATCATTTAATCAACACAAAATGAAAGCACTTGTAATAGCAAATATAACACCAATTTCTGTTGCTATCCCATTTTCACATGAACGGAAAAACATTAATAAATGCTGAAGAGACGAATCAGTTCCACTATGCTTGAAATTATCGTCAACATCATACATCAATAAAAAAAAAATACACAAGTAAAATCTACCGGTTGCTTAATACTATGTTTGTTGTATATGATAGTTAAAAGCATGGATAGTCGCTCCTTAATTATGCAATTGGGACTAAAAGGAACTTGACTTCTGCTTTAAAACTGCATTAGATATAGATTTGCGGACTGTTTCATTTGAAGTGGCCGTTGGTATACGGAAGACGGTCTAGACCACAAAAGCAGTATGCTCGTTTTCCGTATGCGAACAGAATTCAAAAGAATATTCAGCCTCATCATGTAATGAAGCTTAAGCCTCACCGCTGCAGTTGAGGGCCGCGTTGGCTTGGACTGCGACTATTTATTTATGTTCTGGTGACAAAGGGGTGACTGAGGATTACAATATTTGTTGTGCCTTCATATTTTCATCATGACATTTATTACTTTGCGTTATTGTAGCCGAGACCACTCATCAGTTGGCGCGCTTGACAGAGCTCTTCAACAAATTTGCTTCCCCAGCGCGACGGCTCAATGTGAAAATCGCAAGTAGTTTCAAGTGTTTTTACAGTCAAATTGTTTTTATTCACTTATACAAATAATCATAAGCTGAACGAACCAAGCATAAAAAAGAAGCATTAGTAGCAAATAGTAACACAGGGGTGCATTTTGGGGGTTGACATTGACTTGCGACTCTGACTTGCGTGGCTAAAAGCCATGGCAATCATTTCAAACAATCGGTTACAAAATTCATCACCCCCGTTGATGCGGCCCGAGGTTAGAGGGATAGAAGAATTCCAAATAATTATGACCCTTAGTGAACGGCTTGTACAATGCATTTCCCTGGATGTCTCGAATGCAACTTATCAATACTTTAAAACAAATAAAAATTTAAAAAAACGAATAATTAAAAAAAGAAATAAAATTAAAAAGAATTAAACAAAACTGAAAGACAAACCTGAATACGTGCCTCTGGCAAACCAATTTTTTCTGCTAGCCTCTCCCGTGCAAAAACATCAGGGTAATGCGTCCGTTCGAATTCTATAGTAAATATCAAATTTTACAGATTACAAATATTTAAAAAATTAATGTTGTAATGTGGAGCAATATGTATATTGAAGGTCCACCTTTTTCCAGGCTGTCAATTTGTTCGTTTGTAAATGAGGTTCGATTTCGCTGCAGTTTACGCTTCAGTCGCAGACGCATCTGTGAATCTTCGTCGCCCGAGGAATTGTGATCGGAATTACCGTCTGATGTACTCTCATGTGAATTGGGATGAGAAAGATCCCCTGGATAAAGATCTACAATTTGAATTACATGCACAATAACGGATGATTTGGATAAATTTGGATGATTATTATTATAAATATTATTATTGTAATTATAAATAATGGGTTAAAATTGTATAACAAAGCTACATTGATCAGGACCAACAGCGTTTATTTTGCCAAATTGGACTATCCATCTGTCTTTGTGTCTATCCTTTCGTTCAGATTACGCGAATCATTTCATCTTTGTACATTTAGTTAATTTGCAGTGCAGTGGCATTTGTAAACTCATTTTACTGATTGCTTTTCCTTATCTTTGCGCAACATTTGCCTCACACGCACAAATACCTATTTATATGTATTTGTATGCTTTCCCAGCCACATAGAAGAATATTTGGGTGCGTATGTGGTTGAAGCGGTAATGGGATGGGATGACATGCTGCCTTATAGCAATGGGACATATGTCAGCCTTATTTATTGATCGGAGAATAAACAAAAACAATTGAAGGCAGCAAAGCCTTCAGAATTGCGCTTCTCAATTAGATTTAATGGCAAATAACAAATGACCAACAAATTAACTATTTGTTTGTCCTGATGTTTGATCATCTGTGACAAAATGTTTTCAATGTCTCGAGTACGATTTGGGGTGGTTTTTTCTTTTGCTCTGTTGATTTGGGTATGCTGTTCTTCAGTGGTAACTACACTGGAATTAGAAATAATTTCCAAATTGTATCGAAATAATTTTGGACTCTTGTGATTTGACAACAGCCGGTTTCTATAAGATAAGTTAATTTAGTTTCGACATGCAGATAAATTATATCCAAAACCAAAAGATTTCGACTTGTTCAAATTAAAATCAGAGAAACCGTATCGCATTGAACATCGTTAAACCCTAAACATCCATAAACTCTGTACCGTACAAAGTACAAATACATTTTGCCGTGTCTAATGCTTTAAAATTAATATATGTATAAATAACATAAATTTAATATATAATAAACATATTATATATGTTAATGTTAATTAATATCCCGAAAATGAAAAACCAATATTATTTTTTCTAATTGTAAACTTAAATATTTTGTAAATTGACATTTTTAACTATTAATATATGCATAAACATAAGGGAAAAATAAAATGATTTAGCCGTTCCCGTTGTGCATTAAATAAAAATGCAAGCAACGGGAGTTTAAAGTTAAAAATGGTCTACATTTTACCTCGTTTTTGAACTTCATCACGGGTTATCTGCCCAGCTAAATTCGTGGGGACCGTCGTGGGCGTAGGTGGTAGTGCCAAGTGGGCCGTCGTCGTATTTCCTGGATACCAGGCCCAGCCGCCAGTTTGTCCATTGAACATTCGAAGCTTCTCATAAACAGACTCGTTTTGCTGCTGCGCCTGCTGCTCCTTTTGTGACGCTAAATTGCGTAGCACCCGATTAATAGATGAAACCTGCAATTAAAGCCGAAGTACACAGGCGTACATTTGCACATATTGTAAATACAAGTACACGAGTATAAGGTAGTGTTAGTACTAGACATGCTATGGAAATGTTTGCCATCATGTTTACTTCTCATTTTTACCCTAAATACTAATGCAATGCAAGCAGCTGCCATTGGCTATGGAGTAACAACCAATCACGCGCTGTTGTTCAAGAGCAGGATGGCAATACAACACTGTTGGGTTTTTCATATAGCGTACGCAGTGTACTACACATACATACACATACACTCGCACTCACACTCACATAAAACACTTACAAATAAGTCTGACGATTTTACATGCATACAACTGTCGACCTGAGCAAAAATATGTATGTACATATATATATATATATATATATGTATGTATGTGCATAAATACAAACATGCACATAATTAAGTTTTTGTTTTATTAAACTGGCATTTTACAAAAGTGTGGGTTAACCTAACTTCAGATAACTAAGCACATACATAAATTAGTATGTTTGACATTACAGAATGAATTTTATTATTTTAATTACCAATTTAAACTTTCTGAAAATAAATACTACCTAGAAATCGATTTTCAGTAGTTACACTAATTATTGTGAGGGGTTGGACTTTGGAAATATTGAAATTGCAAATCCAATATTTTAGTTAATTGAAACTCGAATAAAAGGCAAGCGAACTTTTTTTTATCTGCTTTGAATATACATTAAAATGTATGCATTTAAATACATATGCTGTATAACTGGCTAAGTGGGTTGCGGTGACCCCACACATGTACCTAAAATACAGATTTTTGTGAAAAACCTTTGATGTCTTTTGAAGTCTTTATGTTTAAATACAAAACAGCCCGTAATTCATTGTAATCGCAACACTGCATCCAACATCAATGAGGGAGACCGAGCCGAGCATCCAATGCAAAGAAATGTCAAGACCAATGCGCCAGACACGTGCCAACACTTAAAGTCCAAAGTGCCGTTTCCATGTTCTTGTTAATGGGTGCAAACAGAGTAAAAGAACATTTTCAAACCATAATCTCGTCGTATCGCAAAAACCCCACACACACCATACAAGCTTACTTATATATATTAATGTACTTATTTGCATGTCCTTCTGCACATAAGTATACTGATCATTTTCTTAAATTGTACTCAATTAAAATGAATAAATAATAAAAGAGTTATTATGAAAAAAATATTTATTTTGCATACAAAGCTGGATTGAAGCAAATAAGCACACAACATTTGACTATTTCCAATCGCATTTCGTGATTAAGTATAAATAAATGATTGTTTTAAATTATAACACTTCAAGAAAGGAATAAAGCTTATTCAAAGAATTTCTTGAACTCCATGCACCCAGGTCCAGTTTGCATCCAAGCCGGGAGTCACCATCCTGGCATTCTCATACCACTTGTTCACATTCGCATACTTGCTGATGTCGAAACCAGCCACCTCGAGGTGGACACACTGGCGACCAAGGCAATGTCGGAAATACTCAGTGAATCACCAGCAGCATAGGTCTGACCCTCCAAAAAGTTGTTGAGGTGCTCGTAGGCAGTCTCGATCTTTTTGAAGGTCTCGGGATCGGCGGGCGCCTTTGGCGAACACTTGGGATAGTAGTAGTTGGAAAAGCTTTGGTACAGGGTGCCCATGTCGAAGTAGATTCGCTGGTTGATGACGGCGCGCTTCTTGGGGAACTTGGGGTAAAGAGAGTCGGTCTTGGCGTGGAGCCGGGCAAATAGTAGAAGTCAGCCATTTTATTTTTATATTGTAGTACCAAGGTTCCAAGTATCAAGCAACAGTGATGATCATGGTTGCTTTATTTTATCGATTAGCTACCTCAGTTTCTCGAATATCGATACATTTCGATTTCCCATGCCGCAATTTTAGAAGCATTGACTTCTTATTGATATATAATGTGCGTTGACATATTATTGATAAACTGAACAAATTTAATCAAGATCTCATAGAAAATATGCAAATTATTTTCGAAAAAATATTCTCATATTGATCTCATTACGATCAGCAGTCGCAATCTCTTTCTGTATGCATAAAATTGCGCGAACATGTGTAAGAATGCGACTGGAAAATGATCGCCGCGAGCGTAAATATGTTTGAGTGTATTCTACAGAGCCCCGTTTTGTTCGATTACCTGTACGGACGTTTGTATGCATATGGAAATGTTTGTCGCTAGCCGGTGATCTCAATTCAGGCTTGTGGATAAAAACATGCGCTGCCTCGCCTTGTATACCTTGTATATTGTATTAATATATTGGTTTTGTGCAATTTCCATCATGCTGTCTGTCTGTCCGTCTGTATGAATGCCATTTTTTTCGGCAGAGATAGAGATAGAGACTTGAAACTTGGGGCATATACTGTGCCGGCGTCAAAGTGTAAAAACTACAGTGCTACTCCCATTAATGGGCAAGGAAATCAATAAGATCGATATTTGCAAATCGGTAATGCCACATATCTCCCACAGTTTAAAGGCTACACTTCTCAAATTTGGTTGGAAGGTTGTTGGAGATGCCCTTCAAGGATCGATTACAAATTTGTAAGGCCACGCTCATGTATTTCGGAAAATGTAAAAAGAAAGAGTGACCAACCTTGAAAGGTAACATGCTGGTAACCTCCACCAAAGATCGACATATAAATCCACGCCCACACCCACCGCCCTCAGGAACTGAGGCTCTAAAATTCTGAAATGCGCATATCTTCCATAATTTATAAACTAGAATCACCAAATTTGGAAAGTTATTGGTAACTCTCCAAGGGATCGATACAAAATTGGAAGGCCGCGCCCACTCCGTCTCCTTAAACCGTTACACCTGTTAGTATAAATTTTTAAAGCTGGAGTTACCAAATTTTAAAAGGCATATTGCTAGTAACACCCTTCAAAAATCCAAAAATTTCTACTACAGCGCTCGACTAAATGTTTTTTTTTGCTTAATGGTTA
Source organism: Drosophila paracracens (assembly GCA_035044025.1). NCBI lineage: Eukaryota > Metazoa > Arthropoda > Insecta > Diptera > Drosophilidae > Drosophila > Drosophila paracracens. Next base: position 1,050,492 of record JAWNMN010000223.1, on the reverse strand, counting down.
CCGTTGCTGATATGCTCAATTGTTTCAGGTTTAAGTAGAGTTGCCAACCGCCAAATATCCATTGCGGAACTAGGATTAGGTAAACTACATACATATATCATTTGTTTACCTGATCGAACAATGAAAATACCTTTTCTCCATTAGAAGCAGTAGATGAAACTATAGCCAAATATTAATCCACTTTAAAGCGATGCGTCGGCATTGTTTTTAAATTACTTAATCCATTGTGCCTGCCGGTTCAACATTTGTTGCTTTGCGTTTGGCTCTACTTTGCAAAAATCTTGATAGCAGACTCAGGCCTTGAACCCGGTTTTCTTTCTCTCTTTTGTATGTTTAGAACATCAACCCTCCATTCATCAAATTTGTAGTATTCGGATTAGTGAGTTTATAAAAATAAATCTGTACAGAAACTATACTTAATGCTTTACCTAATCAAAAGTATTTGCAAGCCGCGTGCCTCAAAATATGTATAAATTGTTATATATGATAGCATTTAAAAAACACTTACGCTTGGAATATTATCACTATTGCATACTTGCTCCGAAAGTAGTCGATCCCGAATTTCCCATGCAAATATGCTGGGACATTCCCTTTTATAATCCGCTATTTTTTGTACGACAGGCGTTGTAGCTACTCGTGGCTTTGAACCACCTATCGCTCGGGGTTTTATAGATCCAGTTTCGTAATATCTACAAATGGGAAAATCAGTTAATTTTGACAAATTGACAAAAGCGCTATATTTCAAAATCACATTTAAATACTGGTTAATAGACAATTTCAAGTAAGTTTCTTACAATAATAAAAGATAACAAAACTATGTAATACGACAATTTTCATTTGTTACGAATGTCAACAATATTATTATTTTCAGATAATTTCACTCCTCTTATTTATTATAATTTATTATTATTATTTTCTTAGCGAAAGACTTTATTTGTTTCTCCCTTAAAAAGCATTCTTGAATTTTTAGAAATCTCTTCTTTTTAAATGTAATGTCATAGAAGTTATAGATATATATATTTAGACGTTATGGAATTAAAAGTGTCTTCTTTCTTTCGCTCACATAAAACTGTTCTTCGATATCCAAGATAGCTTACGAAATGCTTATGGGTATGATTGTCTCACCTGCCCAAGATTTTGCTAACGCAGCCGTTAGAAACTTGAAGTATTCGAGAAATATCACATGGACGTGCGCCGGAGTGAGCCAACTCAACAATTTTTTGGCGGGTTGAATCAGGGAGGGGTCTGCCGTTAACATACACGCCACCTAACTGGTTAATTCCACTGTGTCCCGCCGTCGAGCACCCGAATAGCGCACTTTGGCCCATTCCCACTCCCACAGATGAGTGGGGATGTCCATGCATGATGTGCTCCGTAGTTAGCATCATGATTCCCAATTATCGTGTGTCTAGTTTCTTCGTGTATTAGTATTGGATATGAGAAAAGTTTTAAATGTTTTCCTGTTCTATTTGCTTTGGTATTATTGCATTAGCTAATATTTTCGATACACTTCGATAATTAAATTGAAGAAAGCACTGACAACGTCGTATCCTTATGCATTAAGCTTTAATGTTCATTTCGATGTTGGATTTTGTACTTGTAAATATTTATGTATTTGTATGTTCCACTTTATTAATAAACTAGAGATTACACTACGTTACAGTTCCGAGTTGGGAGGCAACATCGGATTTCGGCGGGCTTGTTATCGATTTCGTTATGGTAACCATTATTTAATTTTCTTTATTTTTTTCCAATTTTGTATTTGTAATTACTTGCACTTTTATTTGATTTGCGACTACGATTAAGTTTTGTCACGTGTCTTGGTCGATTGCTCCTGAACTTGAGGAATGCACATCGGTGCCGATCTGCCGTAGGCAGCCAGCGATCCGGCGGCAACGCCACGGATTGCGAGCCCGTCACTTCTCTAACAAATTTGTTTGCTTCAAAATGCAAAATAATCAGAATTGCGGCGGCGGTGTTAGTGTGCCCTGAACGAAATAGTGTACGACTAACTGGTTAGCCAAGCGAAACGATAATGAGCTCTCAAGCGAAAGACCAAACCTGCACAAACAGGGTAGCGCATATCAGAGGCAACAGTAAATACGGCCAGCGCGGCCATTTTGAGTTGATGTTTGCCGTAGTGCGAACGGGACGAATATATGCTTACTGGCTGGAATGCTGAGAGGAATGACGATAGTAGCTCGAACTGAGTACAAGAGGGATGACCGTAGATTGTGCTTTTTGGTATAACAGGACGCAGAATCATCCCAGGTCTCGCAGCCATTTACAATATACAAATCGCAAGGAAGTTTTATAAGAACGTTGGGGAACTGAATTACATACATACATACATCGTAAATACATACACAAATACAAATGAACACTTGTATATACATACACACTTATATATACAAATATATACACACTAACACATCCACATATTTAAATGCAGAGAACACGAGCAGTATTCGTTGAGGTTGAGGGTTCCTGTGTAGTACCATGGACTTTTAAATTTGTATTTCGTTTACCCTGTGCCCACTCGACTATGTAAAAGGGGTATCTCATGCCGATTGCACTCAGTGCAAATAAAAACACCAACTAATAATAATTTAAAGCTTCGACTTTTCTCTTAGTTATCTAAGCTTTGCTCTTAAATTAGCAAAGCTTTTTCATTACAGTTTACAATTCTACTATTTTATTTATTATTTATTTGCTTATATTTATTTATTCAATTTTTATGTATATGCTTTAACACTGTGTAAATTGGCTTATATAATAAATATACGATTAACAATGACAGATTGTTCATATGTTGCATTTTCTACTTAACATCTGAGAACAGGGTATTTCTTGGTCGGACCTGTTGATTACAATATTCATACTCCTTGTTCTTGTTGCTGGCTTTTTGCGTGTGCAGTCACATATTTAAATACACTGAGATAAAACATTGTAGGACCATTTAAACAATATTTTTCATTAAAAAAATCTTTGATTTTATGTGTTTTACAAATGGGCGATTTCGATTTACAAACGAGAAAATAGCTGCTTTTCCACTAAAATCAAACTTATTTCATAAGGAGAGCATTATTATAGCATTATAAAGCATTCTTCTCTTTACAGTGCACTGACATACGCGTATCTTCGTGCAGTAAAATATATTTGTGTAAATGTTTGGATGTTTGTTAATGTTCGTGTACATATGTGAGTGAGAGCAGATACACACAATGCTAATACATACGTGTACATACGCATACACACACATTTGGCAAAAGAGTTCGTAATGACCAACATTTACATACATTGTTGAAGACCACGAACCAGAAATCGAGCAACAGAAGATCTGGGAACCCCATAATTATGATTAAAAAGGACCTCCTAAATAACATAGTGATAAAAGTCATGTCGTTACCGATGTTCTAATAAACACGTGAATCTTACACTTCTACTGCTGTAAAATACTTAACCTGCCGTTGTCGCTAATTGGAGGATTTTTATTCTTTATATAGAGAGAAAGCTAAGTACTGATTATATTTTAAGGGAATGCCAAACATTAATTGTTGTAACTACCAAAATGATCACAGACTGTTATAAAATGCGTTTTTATCGTATTATACTTTTATTTACTACAAAAAGGAAAAGAAAACCCCAGTTACATCTTAAAATTGTGCCATATCATAAGCCATTTCCACCCCGAAAATTGCGGAACCATCCACATAGCACAATTCAAACCCCAACCCCCAGTATAACTTGGGCCAGCCTTAGTAAAAATCATTCGCAATACTCACTCTATCAGAACCGGCGGCAGTTACGGCTTGGGCCACGAGAACGTCAAATTTAACATGCGGCCCGACACGTTTTTGGGATTTTTGAAGTCACACGCATCAACGGTCGCTCTGTCGCCCACACTGTCGGCATCAGACCAGTAAAAGAGTCGAGGGCTTCTTCAAAGCAAATTCCTGGCACGACCCTGGAGTGTGGTGAAAATTTCATGGAGAATTGTGAAGGTGACGAATCTGATTTTTCTGGAATGTGTGAAACATTTTAATTTATTTCATATTACAAAAAAAAAAACTGTAAACTGGTATACCCAACAAATAGGGAAAATTTTACGATTGTGGCTATAGTTTAGAGACAAAATCCCAAGGAATACCTATATTTATCAAGTGTTATACTCTGACAGTGAAGGTGTAGAAACAGGAGTCGCAATGTCTGTAGCAGTTAGGTGAGAGCTATCTGCCTCCAGGCACACTTGTTCCTTTTTCTTATGCATGGGGTACGACAAAACACTATTTCCGAGGCCGAAGCCAAAAGTCGAATGTCTGTCGGCTACCGGGACACGGGTTTTGGGTGTGCAGGGAGGCTGTCCTATTGATTACCTATGACATCAACTCGCAGACGATCCAGAGGTGCCGATAGAATCGAGTTCCCTAACAACAGTGCAATACTATTTTCATTGTGCTGCGGAAGAGAACAAACAAAAGATAATATGCGTAACATTGGCCAAAAACCAAACATCGGTATATCGACCCCGACCCGATGGAAGACCTCTCTCTCTCTCTCGTGGCCCAGGCTGAAACATAAGCCACAGACTCAGCCGCAGTTGCAGTCAACGTAAGTCGGAGGCTTATTAGAAAAGAAAAAAACGCATGAATAGAAAATTCAATATCCACAGCATCTATTGAGAGACAAGAGGAGCGAGGAGGACAAGAGTATAATTTAGCTTAGACAACAAAGACGAAGACCAAAAAACCGCAGCCGATGCTGACAAGAGACAGCAGAAACTGATGGTGATGGCAAGGTTCTATGTATAATAACTAATAACAATAGAGGTCAAAGTAGTTACACTGCATACTCTCAATAGAAGTATGTGTGTTTGCACAGTATACAGATAGAGATACAGACACAGAGATACGAGCACTCTGAATACTCGCCGTAAGGCAGTAATGCAGTTTGCAGGAGGTTTGTTAGACAGATGTAGGGGCAGACTCGCTTTGACAGTCAGCCTCTACTTAGGGGTGCGTTGAGCTGAGCCGAGCCGAGCCGAGCCAAGCCTACCCTTGAAGTAAACAATTAACCGAAATGATGCCATTGTGTGTGCACTTCGGCTTGACTAAAAATGCATACTACTGTCGCTGTTATTGTTATTATTATGAAAGGGCGGGATGGGGATGTGGCAACGCCAGCCTTTCCATACCTGAGGCTCAAATGATTCTCATTCGTCTCTCACGCACTCGTAGATATCAATATCAATTAGCGTATATACATTCATGCATAATATGTACGCGTGAAGTGATGGCTCAACTATTATAAAGTATCACCTTAACATATTTAGTAATTTTTAATTACATTTTGTTTAATTTCTTTCGATATATATATTGACCTGCCATTACCAAAAATTACCGTCGGTAAATCGAAATAGTTGTTTGACTGAGCAGGCTTCACCCAAGATTTGGAAATCGAATTTTCCAAAATTCCATTTTAGTGCTTCTCATTCGCTAACTGAGCTGTTCCTAACAATGACAATGATAATGATAACCGTGGACCGGCTCAAGCTTTTGGGTCTGGATGAGTAGGTCGAACTGCACGCGTCGCGTATTACTTGCCGGATACGGAAATATTATTTTAAATAACTGCGCACAATCATAGAGGCCCGACGTCCTGCATGCCTGTTAACCAGAGGAATGGGATGGAGCACAACAGTCAGATTGCCGGCATTGTGCATGTGAAGTGTATTCGGACTCGGGGGTGGACGTGTGCGTGTGCACGGGAAATTAACAAAGAAGCGTGCCGAATCTGGTTCGAAATATTTGCTTACTAAAAGCTACCATAATTTATTAATTTATTGCTAGGATTTATTCAGTGGTCGGGAACCTTTTTACTTTCGCAAACTTGGCTCAACCCGCAATTCCAAGAACTAAAAGCAAAGAATAAACATTTTTGTAGACAAACTTTAGACAGTCAGCTGTCATTTGCAAATGTAATATATATATGTATATATACTTATGCTACTATGCGCGTTTATGTACATTTAGTTATAATAATAAACTACCTAATTTGAGAGAGGCTCCTTAATTGGTTCATTAATAAATACATTTAAAAAAAAGTCTTAAACATGTAACATGTAAAACCCATAACAATCAGCAGCAAACCCTCCCTTGTTTTGGGTGGCTTTAAATATTTGGCGATACATTGTAATGTTTACTGAAATCTGAAAAGCCACGTGTTGGCATTTTAATCATACAACAGGCCTTACACCTCAACGTATTTCGTATTTTTCTTAAAACTCTCGAACACGATGCTTGCATTATGGCTTAGAAAAGCTCTCAAAGCCATTTTCCTGTATTTATCAATGTGTTAAGCCAAAGAAAACAACCATTCTACTAAGGGCCTTTAGTTTTATTTTAAGCCTACCTATTTTTGCTTTAAAAAATAATCAATTTTTGAATCTTTTCTGATCCCAAAACGGTTCTCTAATAACCTATTTGGACAGAATTATATAATAATAATACAACAAATAGAAATCAAACGAAAAGAGTTCATCCTCACAATATATCTATCGACAGCAAGTTTGAACAAATTTCAATGGCTTATTAAAATGTTTTTCTCACAGCATTTTGATAATGAGCAGGGGGCGTTCTCTAACTGTGTGCAACGGATGTGCAAAAATCTGGCACATGCTGAGACACCGGTTGGAGTTGGATTTTTTTCCTGTCAAAGGGTTCAGTATCGTCAAAATAAATGACAATTCTCCAAGGAGAAATTAAGGTGGCATACGTTGGAATTGAGCTCCTCCAACTAAAGAGAAAGAAAGAATTGCAATGTATGAATTAATATAAATTGAGTAATAGCATATTAACTTTTATCCATCGCGTTGACAACCGCAAGCAGAGTGACCATTTTCAGCCCGTACGGGCGTTTAAATCTCTATTTAGTGCACCTCACTGGAAGCACTAATTCTAAGGGGTAAGGGTTGCTCTGCTCTTATGATGATGATGATGCTCCTGCTGCTGTTGTTACTGAGACTTTACGTCACCGGCACAGTCGGTCGTCGGTCGTCGGTCGACGGTCGACGGTTGACGGTCCCCAACCCACTCCAATCAGAAACAACCGCCTGCTGTTGCCATCGAACTAGAAGGAACAGTCGTTCGGCCACGTGTCGCTGACAAACTGCTTAAACACGCCGTTGATGAATTCAAATAGAGTTGTTGCGCTCATTGCCCTGGTTGCCTGGGCTGCTCTGTACTACCGTTCGGCTCGTTTGGCCCAGTCCCTGTTCTCGACAAATTACACACTTTGCGGCATTTTGCGCTTTTAACAATTTTATTGTTATCGATCGATGGTCGCCTGGCTGCCAATTATCAAGTGACAGAGCAGACAAGCACCAATTGTGTTAATCAGACGTATCGACATTCTTTTTTTTTTTCATTTTTTTGCCCAAGGGGGGTGGGGTGTTGGAACGGGGTAGGCCAAAAGTCCACTGGCTAGAGCCGTCAGTCGAGATGAAGAATTGCCGATAAGGCACAACAAAATTTACATATATCAAGCATGCGAAATGCAATTAATTATATGGACGGCTGGCTATGATAATCACACATATTTGTTCTGTGCCCCCAATACAATGACAAACATCAAATACATGCCCAAGCAAACTAATACATATGTACGTATATATACACACCCATTGGATGTATGTAAATATGTACATACACTCGAAACATGCACGTATAAAAGGGATTAGTAGGTGGTCACCATAGCTAAGCTATAGGTCGACATGAATTAAGGATTACACGAGTTCTTTTAATTGCCGACGTAGTCGGCAATATTTTTGGTCGAGCCACCTATTTTATGATTGTGTTTAGTAGGAACATATTGAACTTGTTTATTTATTTATTTAATGGAAACTGAATATAGACCACTTATAATAAATAAATCAACTTAGACATCCTTTTTATATATTTGTAATAAGTTTAGAGTATAAAGAACTTTTTGAATAGCAACTATATGAAAAATGTTAAAAATTTGGATCGGCAACAATTGGAACAATTGTCTGGCCACCTGTCCGCTTCTACTTGCCAGTAAAAAATGTATGACATTAAATAAAAGGAAGAGAGACACATTCTCAATAAGTATTTGATCATTGATGCGATTCACGTTGACACGTCCAACTGATTCTTATCATCCTGCAAGATGATTGAGTGGGAAAGTGGGCAGAGGAGCGCCAGCTATTAAATACACCTGGAATGGTCTGTCCTTTAACGTTTGGCGACTTGACAATTGAATCTTGAAGACTACCACTGTGTTTCTGCATATAAGCAGATGTGTTTCATGGGGTAACATTTTGTCAGTACGATGAACGATTACCGATTGATTTGTACATATCACGAAGGTAAATGTATCTGAAGTTGTACAGTTGTAAATAACAGGCATCAATATATTCCTTTATATTATATATTTCTCTCCTTATACGAGTATACAAAGTAATCGTCTGTATGCCTTGTCTAAGGATGAATTTCTTAATTCAGAACTTTCTGCTTTTCAAACTTTATTATTTCACCATGTGATATTCCAGTGAACAGAAAAAAATTAAATTATTGTATAACAAATGTTACGGCAATTTTCATGAATTCAAAATCATTGAAATGAAATAATGGAAATCCCAAAAACAATCAAAGGGATACTCATTCCATAGAATGCATAGCGGTACGTTTTTTTTACCATCTATTGGAGGGCGGTAAATGCTGAGCATTCAACACGAAGGAGGTGTTTATCGGCAACTGGCCCACCACCGCAGATGGTCCTGATCCTGCCCCTGTCTGGGGTGTGTCTGTGCGTGTATCTGTCTCTATGTCTGTGCACGCGTGCGTGTTTGTTGGTGAGCCACACAAATTCCTGTTCTTTAAACACTAATGTTCATCATATCGAGAAGAAGGCGTAATTCTGTTGATAAAGTTAAATTAGCAGTCGGACATTGCATATGCTTGTCCAACCCTGTGAGAATTATACTATTATTAAGTATATATTTAAACACAAATATATAATATACATGTGTATATATATATATATATGTACTTATGTACCTATATAAATTCTTATTTAGGGTAAGCGAGTTGCGAACAATGCTCCGTTTCATTATTATTATTTTCTTTAAACGCAATAATGAACAACGCAGCAATCGTTTATACAACAACAATGCGATGCGCCCAGACTGAGGATAAAGATGACGATGGGCTATGACGACAATTACAATGAGGATTTGGTCGCGACTGCGGTGGATGGCCGTCATCACCGTGGCCCAGAGACCAGTGAGTCCTATAATATAACTCCAGCTCAACTCGCTCTCTCTCACTCATAGCTAGAAGCTGCCAGTTGACTGGGCAATTAACCATTGGGTTGGAAAAGAAAAAAGGGAGCTTCACCAACAGCATCACAAAGTAAATTTTGTGAATTCTGCACCCTAGACCTAACCTCAACGAATTCCAGGCAATGCGCACTCGCACTCGCTCCTGGTATTCGCCCTGGTAATTGGCAGACATACTGGCAGATTCACATTCACATTCAGATTCAGATTCGGATTCGGATTCAGATTGCAACGGGCCCACTATTTTTATGGACGAGGGAGTTTGGGCAGTTGGGGATCGTAGCATAGTGTAATTATAAGCGGGGCCTGTCTTGTCTACCACTTTTAGGTCGGGATTAATGTTAGAATCGATCTGGCAATCAGACGTTAACAAAAAGTTGCAGGCTAATCAGTTTCGAAAGTTATTCGTAATATATACATAGGTACTTTTATATATATGTATGCAAACCAGTTCTTGTTTGGGTCGTGCCTATATTCATATATATAAGTTTGGTATCGAGATTATTAACAAGTCAAGCAGAACTAATGCGTTTTATTGCTGTGCTGAAGCGTCAAATATTTGACTTTAATAAAATGTTGAGTTTGCCAGTTCGAAATTTGAATTTAAGTTGCTGATTAAATGCGACACCAATGCCAAGCAAAAAAAATATATATAAAATATACCTAAAAATGAGAAGAGATATATTTTTGTAGGACTATATTCAAAAAGGCTTGCCGCGAGTTCCTTTCAACTAGTTAATTGGATTTGCATATTCGTAGCTTTTTCTAAGCCCCTAACAATAATTAATAATTAATTTTCAAAGATATGTTTTGTTATTAATTAAACTCAACTAACAACTACTATTAGTACTAATAATTATTAAATTATTACTACAAAAAATTCGTATTAATAATTAATATTCTACGACTTATAAATAAAAAATGATAAATAATACATATAATTCATTAGCAAATATTAATATGTTGCCTTCTTGCTTGTCTTAATATTAATTTTTTATTATTTTGTTATTAATTAAACTTAGCAAACAACAACTAAGTATTAGTAGTAATAATTTGATAATTATGAATTAAAAATTAAAATTCTACGACTTGCAAATATTAATATGTTGCCTTCTTGTTTGCCTTATTATTAATTAAGCATTAACTAAGCAAGTAACTACTATTTGTATTAATAATTATTAAACAACTACTACTAACTATTCTCATTAATAATTAATACTCTACCACTTATAAATAAATAATAATATAATTAATTGGCAAATATTAATATGTTGCCTTCTTACTTGTCTTTTTATTAATTAAACTAAAAACACTTTAATATGTTTATTTTTCTTTAAACTTAAACTTATTTAAAACTCTACACCGGAAGCGAGCTGCTTGTAAATAAATACTTATGTTGCGCAAGTATTTTAAATTCTACAAATGAAAGCAAAGTTGCAATCGTGAACACGTGCAAATCCATTCAAAATTGTTTAGAATTTTTTGTTAGCTTGGAGAGTTTCACTGTTTCATTGTTTTGTTTGTTGTTCGGGTCGCAATATTGCTGATGTCTATAATCCAACAAGTGTTGTTGACAGCATCACTTTCCACATTTCATTTGTGTGTCATTAATTTTCGAGTCGAACGAACCGCAACGTGAAAAATAACAGCTGATCCCGCTTGGCTTTACGCTTTGCGCTCGACATCAGCCCATCAAGTGGAACTAAATTGACATGTGATAAGAATTTCCAAGATAAATCTCAATACCCTCACAGTGTGGAGTGTATGCAATGTGGAGTGTGGGCCACATTGGTAGTTGATTCCCTTGTCGCAGTTGATTCCCTTTAACCTGTTTCGAGTTTCAACAAACATTCTGCATAAGGAATTCTTTTAGGTCAAAGGATTAGGATAACAGAAATTATAACAAAATGCTATTGAGAGGAACGTTGCCAGTTTTCAACTGATCTGCAACAATTTTTTAAAAAGCAACCCCATCTGATAATATTTTAGGGTAAAGTCATTTGCGTCTGTATTTATAAATAACCCCACAAAAAATAATATTTTATGCGTAACAAATTCATCATGGGAGTTTCTCCACTTGTTCATTTCTAATTTATGTCATTTTTTGAATACACAGATATTTGTTATAAATGCTTCATTAAGTCAATATGCCAAATAAATAAAAGTGCGATATTTGCAAATAATAATTTGTTCATCAATATTAATCTAAATTGAGATGTGGTAAAAAGTTACCTTCCGTTTCCCTCTGCACCCTTTGCACGTCAACAGACGCACACTCCGAATTTATTCCGACGTTACAGAAAACTGTAAATAAAGCTGGGACACAAACCAAATAGCGTCTAGCCAATTAATATACTATGTTTGCTGACAAAAGCTTGGAGGAATTGTACAATAGTTACTCGTTTCTGCGCAGTATAGTCAATATTCGAACAAAAGGTGGCGCAGTTAGGTTTTGAAGAATACAAAAAATAATGACTTTTAGCAAAAACTGGGAAGTAAAATGTGCTAGATTAAACTGTGTCCACACTTGACGAAACACGGCGTGGACACAAGCCAAATATAGTAATCTGGTGATAATACAATAGCTTCGACCAATCATTGCTTTTATTCAAATAATAAACTTTGGTTGAAGTGTAAACTTTCAATCAAACAATAAACTATGGTTGAAGTATACACTTGTAATTACTGACAAAAGCTTGGAGGGTTTGTGCAAAAGATGTATGCTTTTATGGAGTATTCACAGCAACCGTTGTACAACAGTTACTGGGACAGGGATTGGAAAATCCATTTAAATGTCATGGCGTTGCCCCACCGACAGCCTGTTTGGATTGCCTATTTAATTTCTAGAACCAAGGCCAGAGACCAATCTGACAATGTTTACACACGCTGGCAACATTGGCGAATATTCGACAGAAGTTCTGCCAGATACGAGTAAGCCCTGCCAGATGCTCTGCCAGAGCTTAATCGTAAAACACATCAACGAACATGTCTGGCAACAGTCGGCTGGTTTATCTACAACATAAATAAATTGTTGCATGTTTGGTATGTAATTTGCTTGCGTTAATATATTTTACAAATGCTTGTAGCGCGTTTGTTACAATTTTGCAAATGGCTTGGAGGCATTCTGTACATATTATATCATTTAATACTCAACAGACGACCAAAGATAAGTTTAATAACCAATTAACGATACTTTTAAACGGCTATTTATATGAACATTCACGTGCTGTGTGTAATTTGAAGCATACAAATGTATAATCAAATGAACTACCCCGAAAGGCCGAATTCTTTTCACAGAGATTTAGTTGTCATGCATACTTATCGAGACCAAAAATCATGTAAAAGCTTTCTAGTCGCGAGTTCTCAATTAAGAAATACAGTGAATTGAAGCACCCTACTCCCGTACTCGTATTATACTCATTTGGACGCAAATAAATAACCTGCACACAAATATGCTTTAATTGAAGCTTAATCTTTCAGTTACAAGCAACGACTGCGCTTCTTTTATCTTTTTATACACATTATTATGGCGTTACTGTTAGCGTTTGTACAACAAAATATTAAAATATGCATTCATTGAATGAAAATTACGTTCAAACTATATGGCAATCGTTTAAATTAATTTGAGACTGTGGCTCATAATTATGAATGTTATATAAACGCCTCTATCACATAAATAAATAAATAAATTTGCTGAATTGCAATTTGACAATGTGTTGAAATAATGAATATTGTCATGAGCTGCATATTTAAAGTTTACTTCTCCAATTGCTGCAATGCAGACCGGTGTAATATTATTATGCTGCTTTTATTGCTCGCAAAATGTTGTATTGATTAAATGCCAACAAACCGAATTAAGCAAAATAAACAATGAACAGTTTGCAAATTTTAAGGTATGGTGATTAAAACAGTCATTTGATTATTTCTAGTAATTTATTTCGTTCACAGAAAATAAACAACAAAAGCTATATGCGTTTACATGATGAAATGCGCGGCTATAAAGCCTTTGAAGAAAACGCACGAATTGTCAACGAACACAATAAATTTTACGAAACTGGAAGGAGCAGCTTTAGATTATCAACAAACACAATGGCTGATATGGTACATTTACACGTTCGTCTAACAGGATTTATTAATATAATACACCTTTTTTCACAGAACACAGATTCATATCTGAAAGGTTTCTTACGTTTACTGCGGAACCCGCCGAATTCTACTGCGGATAATATTGCTGATATTGTAGGATCTCCGCTAATGAATAATGTTCCTGAGAGTTTTGACTGGCGTAAGAAAGGCTTTCATACTCCACCGTATAATCAACAGAGCTGTGGCTCCTGTTATGCATTCAGTATAGCTCAGAGTATCGAAGGCCAAGTTTTTAAACGCACCGGAAAATTATTGGGACTTAGTGAACAACAGATTGTCGATTGTAGTGTATCCCATGGTAACCATGGTTGCATAGGTGGCTCATTGCGAAATACGCTGACATATCTACAGGCCACCGGTGGTCTCATGAGATCTCTGGACTACAAATATGCGGCAAAGGTAATCAAATTGCATCCCTTTACGCTAAATTCCTATATATGAATATAGAAAACATAGAAAAAGATCTCACATCTGTTGTTACCATTGTCTAAGCATAAGCAAATATATCCAGAAACATCTATTCTTCCAGAAAGGAGACTGTCAGTTTGTCAAGGAACTGGCCGTGGTCAATGTGACCTCCTGGGCTATTATACCCGCAAATGATGAGAATGCCATTCAAGCAGCTGTGGTCCACGTTGGTCCAGTTGCGGTATCCATCAATGCAACCCCAAAAACATTTCAATTATATAGGTAAGGTTAATAATAAACGATTATAAGTAATATATGTATATATATATATATATATTCGGAAATTATCTATAAGTTCTCGTAACTCTGTTTAAATTTTCGCAGTGCCGGAATTTATGACGATGTTGCCTGTAGTTCAACTTCTGTAAATCATGCTATGCTGTTGATTGGATTTGACAAAGACTTTTGGATTCTGAAGAACTGGTGGGGAGAGTTATGGGGTGAATCCGGTTTTATGAGAATACGCAAGGGTATCAACTTATGTGGGATCGCAAATTATGCAGCCTATGCTATAGTATAATAATATTGATTTATTGTATTAAGCATTCTTTGTCGTAAAAAAACGATTTTTTGCATATGACATATACAAATGTACGTATATTCAACACTAATGATACGTCAATACATAAGCGTAATAAGTCTCACATATCATACAAAAACAATAATGTATAAAATCATATTATATGTGCAATATACACACGAGAATATTTATTAACACGCTTCCTCGACTCCTGCCCAATAGCTTAATTTAATTTTCATGCCACAATTTTGTTGGAAAAGTTAATTAAATTAAAAGCAATATTCACAGTTCGTTGAATACAAAATACAAAATACGTGTTATTGGCAAATTATGGGCTGAGATGCCAAGGTAGGGGTGAGTGATGGAATTTACTGTGTGCTTCTTGAGGGTAGTCTCAAACATTGCGCATGCGCATCGAATTTTAAACACGCCCACACTGTGAATCTTGCTCCAATTGGTTAGCAATATTCCGGATATACAGAATTCTTATACAGGCAGTGGCTCAGCGTATTTCTAATTGGTTGATATTTCTATCCGCTGTCTATTTATTGGACAGTCCCATTGCAATATTTGAAATGGTGACTTCAAGAAAGTCGGACAAACGGCAATTGAAAGCTTTTCTCATTCAGTCTTCATAGATAATTCGTGACGCGAGACTTTGTGAATTTTTCGCAAAATTCAGTTGTTAAATTTGGGATTTCTCAAACTTTTCAACAATGGTGCTTAAAAAAGTGAATGTTAAAGAAAAAATTACAATGCAAATACGGAAATAATATGTAATTCAAGCACCATAGCAGCTGATAATATAAATTTGTTTGAAAATTAAGCAAGGTGATGAAGCTATTCAGTTATTTATTCTTGCATTGATTTCCCAATTGTAATTACAACTAAAGGCAGATTCTTAGAATAACGCATGCCCTGCGGATTGGACTCTATCTGCTCCCATCAAAAAAATAGCCTGCCAACAAATACAAAATACAAATCACTACAAATTTCAAAAACCAACCGCTTTGTCCTTTGAAAGCTATATGATATGGTATTCCGATATTGGTAAAGCTTTTCAGATTGTAAAAAAAGAGGTTGTTAAGGAAAACGGATGGTCGTCTGTAAGTATTACTTTGTGATGGGATTTCTACGAATCGATTTTTACTATACCCAGAACCAATTGAAAATGGGTATAAAAAAAGGTATAATGGAGACTATAACAGCTCGAGACTTCAAATCTGGAATATATTTCTCGTAAGCCAACTTGAATTAATGTTTGCCTGTTATATTTTTGCAACATTTTCCTCTTCATCTTGAACTGCTTGATAGAACCCGCTGGGAATTTTAAAGTGCAAAATGGCAAAGCCAAGATCGTGTTGGGTATTTAAAATAAGAAGTAAAAAAAAAAGTAGAATCCGTTAGGAATTGCAAAATGAAAGATGCCAAAGTCAATCTCAAATTCTAAAAGAGGAATTAAATAAATGCATATATGCTTGTGTGCTTGCGTAGAATTCGCAACAGGTTCTAGCGCGCAGCTAAGGTAATAGATGATTAACGCGCGACAACTACAACTGCTCTTAATATAAATATAATTTTACTTATAACTCAGCTGTAGTTGTTGCACCTGTTGCGGATTATCAAATGCAAAAATGGAAAGCCAAAATAAAATAAAATATAAGCGCAAATTGAAATTTAGCAATTAGACTAGAATATATTTAGGGTATATAGCAGTTGAAGCGATATTATTTGTAGATAATGGGGGCAATGCTGTTTACGATGAACTACTAAAATCAAATAAAATGTGTAGCTCTTGAATTCTGTTTTTCTATGGCAACAAGTAGAATTACCTGTGGAAAAGCACTTGTAATTAGACAAAGTAAACTCAATTATCCGTGCATTTCATTTCTAAATGTTAATCGCCCAGCAATTTAGCCCAATTAAACATGCATGATGTTTTACGTGTAAACAAAAGACCATCAACGGCATTAGTGTAATAATGATTACCCGCCCTCAAATTGAACGAACACCTACTATTATTTGCCTGTTGACAGTAACCACTCAGCCGAATTATTGCCAACTCATCAGTGGGTATTTTAGTCTTTATCTGCCTCTATGCCCCTGTGCCCCGCTGCTTTCGTCAAAGGACATATGCTTTCAAATTTCAACCACCCTCGGGACTGGGACTGAGACCGGGACCGGGACCGGGCATTGCCGTACTGTAATCGTTTTCAATTTCAATAGCTATCGCAAACAGAAAAATGCCTATATGTAGATGTCAATGTGCTTGTATTTAGATTGTTGTCCATGTGGATGTCATACTTTTGTTTTTAAACGGAAATATGAGAAGTGGGTAAGATACAGGAGTGGACACCCTATATAAACAAAGCACTTAAATTAATTTACGGTAATTGCATTTGCATTGCAGACCTGGTGCGTAATCTCTTTCCAAACTTCTTTCATTTATTAATTAACCAATGAAATAAAAACTTATTTTTCTTTACACCTGTATTTTTGGTCAGAAGTAGACTACTAACAAGGGAAAGTGCTCGAATATGAGATAAACTGTATCCACCTTTTCAATATATTATATATATATATAACATGGGAGCAATCAATCGTAAAATAAGTTTTTACAACTCAAATCGCAAGCAGACAACCTAAATAGCGATTCTTATTTATCGTTGTCTCTATGCAATATTGGTGTTAAACATATTAAAATATTAATATTTCGATATCAGAATCAACCCCATTCAAAATATTCTAACCTTGGACAAACATCCCCCAATTATTTTTTACTGACTAACTAAGTACATCTGGCAGATTGTTAACAATCTGCTGTTTTTCTAAATACTAACATAATTTTGTCATTATTTACCTCACTGGTTTGTAATTCGTTCAACCCTCTGGTGGATTTCTCTCCCCTTGCATAAGTTAAGAAGTCTCGTAATCATTTGTTTCGCTTTATGTTTGCGTTTGCAGCAAAGGTATGGAACACATTGGCATTAAGCTTAACAATTGTGCTTTGTTACTTTTTTGTAACCTTATTATCTTTAACGAATTGTCTCTAGGGACAATCCTCTTTTCAATTATGCCATTCACACGCATAATATAATTGAATGTGCAGGAGTTCGCATAAGGGGCGGGTTTGCACAGATTGAATAAATTTGTACTAGAGTGAAATATAACAATTTATATATATATTCTACACAGGATCTACCAATAGCGTAAATAAACAGTTTTTAAATTACTTTGTGTTACACATAATAGATCATGTTTTCTTCTTTTTCTTTTCCAGAAATAGCACTAAATGGCATTCCCTGAGTCTATTCAAAGATCTACTCGACCTTCAACTCCAACTAATGGAATGGAAAACAGCCAAATATCCGTTTCCCAAAAATCAAATCACGTATGTTGCCTTTAAAAAAATTAACTACTTTAAACTTAAATTTATTTTTAATAAGCGATACAAAATATACCCCTAAGCTATATTATTAGCAGACCGATAATTTTACACCTATAATTAAAATAATCAATGGGTTCTTGGTATAAAAACATAAATAACTAAAACCAAGATTTAGCTACTTAAAAAAAGACAAGCGTATATTGTGGAAGGGGAGGGGTTGTTTTTTACACACAGAATATAAATCGAAAACAGACAAATGTTTCCCTTGAGATATTGGGTTTTACGTGCTTTGATTCTTTATTTTATTAGAAAAAAAAAACGACGTTGCCAACAAATTGTCAATGACAGGACCAACTTTTCTGCCATTACGAGAATATATATATTATGGAAAAAGAAAACAATGCTTTACAACAAACAACTATCGATTACCAAAGACAGAAAAAGAGGGATAGCGAAAACAGATAACAAATAACATATTATTTTATTAAAAACAAAACAAGCAATTGTACACACTTGAGTATTTTTGATTTGGTATTTAAATATAATGAGATAATTTGCATGTGTTTTTCTAGGTGAGCACAGTACTGCTTTACGGTATACCTATTGTGTCATTGTACATCGAGGGGCAGGAGCGTCTGTGCCTAGCTCAAATCTCCAATACTCTCCTAAAACAATTCAGCTACAATGAGATACACAATCGACGCGTAGCTCTGGGAATAACCTGCGTCCAGTGCACACCCGTCCAATTGGAGATACTGCGAAGAGCCGGCGCAATGCCAGTCAGTTCGCGACGCTGCGGCATGATAACGCGGCGCGAAGCAGAGCGGCTGTGCAAGAGTTTTTTGGGCGATAATTCGCCGCCGCGGTTGCCAGACGATTTCGCGTTTAATGTGCAGCACAAGTGCGCATGGGGCTGTCGCGGCTCCTTTTTGCCTTCCCGCTACAATTCGTCGCGTGCCAAGTGCATAAAGTGCAGCTATTGCGGCATGTTCTTCTCGCCCAACAAATTCATATTTCATTCGCATCGCATTACGACCAACGACAGGTATATTCAGCCCGATGCGGCCAATTTCAATTCGTGGCGACGCCACATGACGCTAAGTGGCCACGGCCAGGACGAGAAAATCATCCATGCTTGGGAGGATGTCAAGGCGATGTTCAATGGCGGCACCAGAAAGCGACTAGTCAACTGTAATGGCAATAATAATGGCAACAATCGAAATCGCAGCACGACAAGCAGCACATCATTGGCGACATTATCGAAAACAAGTGCAGTTATCGATAACAAGTGCGATTCGCCCCCAATCAATTGTGAGAGTGAGACAAAACCGATATCGCCGCCATGTTTAAAGCGCACATCACATGATCATCCATACAATTACAGCACGGTGACAGCCGCGGCTGCCGTTGTTGGAGTCACCGCAGTGGCTGCCACCGTCGGGGTGCCCTTCAACTTGCACCGATCGGCGGTGATATCGCCATTGCAATCATTGCGCAACGAGCACGATTTGTCAATAATGCCGCTTTCGCACAACTTTGTCGTTGACTACACCATGTGGCAGCAACAGAATAATCAGCATACAAAAAAAATTAATGCTAGCGAAACGATAAACTCATTTGAAACGTGTCCAGCGCCTTGGGGCAGACCGGAAATTAATGTATCAGCAGCAGTAGGTGGAAACTCAATTCGGCTGGTCGAGCATAATCCATTTAATATAATCAAAAACGAACACAACTCAGCGTCCATTTGTGGCGTGCCAAAGAGTCGAAAGTTGCCTGATGGAGATCGCTCTGATTTTAATATGCCATCGTTGCTAAATTCTTCTGCATTTAAGCCTGTTGTCGCCTCGGCAGCGATTGTGTCCACGTCGTTGTATGCAACGCGCTCGAATTATTCGAATAACAACATTTACATAAGTCCGGCACAGCCGACGAGAACAACCACAGTTTTTACCCATAACAGCATTACGACAGCCGAATCCAATGGAGCAATATTCAATTCAGCATCGAGTGCATTTCCACCGATCTTGGACTCCATTCAAGTGTGCACAGAAAGCGAGCAATCCGAGTCGACACCAGATGCTAATAATCCACAATCAGTAAATTTAATAAATACTGATAACTCGGATAAATCACTGTCAGACGGAATTTACATTAATCCGAGTATTTGCCGAAATACAGATGAAGATGATGAGGATGACGACGACGACGACGACGAAGTGGTCGACATTGAGACGACCGAGGATGATGTCCAAACAATGAATGTTTCTCTCAATATGTGCCCCTCTCAATCGCCTGTTGATGGAGATTTATCCTCGCGCAGTGCAAGCCATTCCCATTCCGCGAGTCCCAACGATGATGTTGATGTCGATGGCCTTACAACGGATACCGAAGATCAATTTGATGTAAAGTCAAACATTTGCTCATACGATATCAACATCACCCGCTCAAATTTTAAGATCTACAACAATGAAAAGGAGAAGATATCGACAACGGAGGAGGAACTGCTTCAAAATTACAAGAAGAAAAATAGTGCGGTAAGAAATGGTGTGAAACTAGTCCATCAAAGATCTGCATATTTATCTTAAAAATGTATGCTTATAGTATTAATTCGTTTAAAATATAATATTCTTTTCAGGATGTAAATGGATTAAAAAGGTTGTCGCGTCGCAAGTGCTCAAATCAACATAAACATTGTCAATTCTTAAAAAGGAACGGATCCAAGCTGGAAAAGGATACATTTTTCTCTGCCCAACCCAGCTTACACATTCAGCAGCGAGTTTCGTTTCCAGTATTTTTAAAGGCTCATCTTAATTCATTTCGGCAGCGCCAACACCGACAACCCAGTCCCAGTACACCTAGACAGCTATATTGCTATGATGCGACACAAAGAACTAATGAGAATAGCATTGACTAAATAAAAATTCTTATAAAATACAGATTAATGTTATTTGTCAAGTTGCAAATGACACATATATTCCGGTATTAAAATTCACGGTTCAATAAACTGACTAAACCAGAAGAAAAATTTTGGTTTTTTTTACTTCTGATGAACAATTAAAGAAAATTAATTAAAATTTGCAAAAAAAACATTGTACAATTCCCATTTATTTATATTATTTATATAATATAACATATTATATTTTGTACATGTTGTACTCTATGACTATTAATATATATTTTTTCCATAGCAGATCCTTAAGTTATTAATAAAATAACAGAATTAATATTTGGTTAGGATAAATAAGACATTTATCCATTTAACAATTAATAAAAATAATTGAAAACATACAGAATACAGTAACTGTCAATATATTATTTTTCCTTAGCAGATTCCCGGGATATAAATAAAAGAAAAGAATTTATAGGGTTTGGTTGTGTATCCCCACTAAGCATACAAAACATAGATATATAAAGGGCATCCGATTTTTTTACGTTTTTTAACTGTTGATCAATTTTGTAACCACAGTCCATAAAATATATGGTAATAATCTACAATAGGGTATCTTGTCTCGACATACAAAATTCATCATTTCTCGACGGGCACATATATACGCATACATACAAATTTAGGATTCAACGGAATCATGTTACAGTGCGCAAACAAACTATTTCGCATGTCGCGACAATGATACCTCTTTTATGATTTCCACTTGGCAATGCCGTTAGAAAACAGCATAAGTGTAATAATGACCCTGCAAAATTTTCGACGCGTTGCAGTCTGGGCCTAGGCTCCAAGAAAAAACCGGATGCACTTTTTGGTCGATTACGCCTCTATGTATTGTCTGCTTAGTGGTATCACTCTAATTAATTCACTGTGCTTTTAGGTTTTCTACATTTTTACGTTACTGGGTATATTTTCTTCTAGCCAAGTTATCTAAATTTCATACATATTACTTCTTCTTGGCCTTTTTTAGGAGGCACCATGTTTGAATTTGGTGCATAACAAGCGGCTTAAGCATATATCAAAATAGGCATATCCACTCTTCTTTTGGTATTTATTTTTTTGCTGGTCACACTCTTTTCCAGCTTTGGAAAGCAAATCACAAAACGTATGAAATAATAAAAAAAACTACCAAACATCACCAAACCATGCAGCGGGACTCGAACCCGCCACTGATTTTTCGTATAAGCGATATGAAAGAGTTTTGCACACGGAATGCAAAGACTTAAAGCTTACTACCATCAAGCCGGCAATTAATGTACATACATTTTAATAAATATTTAAGTATTACATTATAAATGGGTATTTACACACGCAAAAAAAAAATACTAGCTTAATATAAAAAGGCAAGGTTGCTTAAATACATTTTCAAACTATCGCTGTAAAATAAAATATCGATATAAAATGTGTTAGAGACGTATAGAGTTTACAAGTTTCAATTGAACAAGTTCAATGTTAAGCATAAGTCTCAAAAAAGTGAATATTTTCTGAATTGGGAAGATTAATGCGCTCCAGCATAAAGTACATAAAATAATTAAAAATAATTAAAATCGGTAAAAGTCTACATAGATATGCAGGAGATGTGCGCCGTGTAGAAGTAAACCAGCAGTACTTTTTGAGTCACTCATTTTCGATATACACACAGGGTTACATGCATGCATATACGTGTATATACGTATACATATATATACATATATATACATAAATATACATATTGCAGAGGCACAACAACAACGATTGTACGCTTTAAAATACATATATTTCTTGAACATGTTAAAAACTATATTTAATCTAATCAGCTTGGATTATTAGGTATATACACAATTTCTTTTAATTATGCACATAACACGAAATACACACACATAAAAATTACATATATAAACGTTGCTAAGAGTTGCTAAAGAAAAAAAACGATATAAATGTGTGTATGCGAATTCATACAAACAGCACACGTATGTATGCGTGTATATACAAATTGTTTGTAAAAGTGCAGCAAGCAAATCGAGGACTAAAAACCAATAAAATCACATTATGGACACAACTGAAGATAACTCCAGGTAACAAATATATTTCTTTATTTTTATTGAATTCAATATAAATATATATAAGTTGGACCGAAACACGTCTGCTCAACTCGCAAAAAGAATTCGTATTTAAAAATCGAAACGGAAACTCGACAGAAATATTTATTGTTTTTAGCTGGTCAAGTAGTGTCAAACTTTCTCGAATAATAATTACTTACAAATAAAATATTAATTATATATGCATTCTTTCAATTTTACGCTGTATTTTCTGTTATCCTTAGATATTCTCGTGCTGATCTGCTGGCGCTACGCTATGAGGATAGTTCGCGACGACGTCCCAGTTGTGCTAACCGAACGGAACTGCAAACGTTGAATTTTTGGAAAATCAACGGACTTCCATCGAATTTGAGCAACAGTAACAACAGCAGCTACGGGAATAAAACTGGCCTATCCCCTGAAAGGGAAAACGTTACCCTGACAAGTTCCAATGGACTACTTAGTTCGAGGCGCGCTTTGCGCAATCGGGAACGAGCTCACAATTATTATCAGCGCTTCACTGCTGGCGATCAGCTTGGCGATGATGCACAGGCCAGCTTAGCATCACTGAGTGGCGGTAATCTATGCAGTGCATCATATAAGTCAGGTAACATAGATCATCGCAGCATTTCCTCATCGCATTTAATGCCAGCGTTTGCAAAGCGACGCTTTGTGGTAGCAATTGATCCAAATGAAACACAAAATGAGAAGGCAAACTATGAAGATGGCCTCAGCTCGAGTGCTAAAGAGAACACGTCTATTCCATGCCAAGCCAATGCTGATCTGAAGAATCCAACACGGTCCACGATGAGTTCTCCAATGCGCCGGACTCCGGCTGCATCTGCGGAGTGGGAACGCAGTGAGAAACACTCAAACATTCAGCCGGACAGTGAACAGTTGTTGGCACTGTCGCCAACATTCTTGTCGGGCAAGCAGGGCTCAAGCTTAAATATTCAAGAGAGGCGTATTGGCAGTGGACGACTTCTACCACGAAACGATAACTGGGAATATAAGAATAAGGATGCGGAGTCTTCATTAGCCAATCTGGAGAAGGACAGATCACAAAATGGTGGCATTGCCATTCAGCAGCGACAGCGAACATGTTCAACAAAACACAGCGAAAGATCGAATGATAATCTGGGAGATCGCGATCGGGATCGGGATAGAGAGCGAGATCGTGATCGAGAGCGGGATCGTGATCGAGATCGTCGTCTTAACGAACGTAGTCGAGACCCAAATGAGGGCAAAAAGAATATGCAGAGCGGACGACGCGCATCCAACAAAGACAAATTCAATTTCGGTGATAGCACAATGCAGAATCGAGGCAAACGCATGAACATGTATCAAACGCATGACAGACACGAACCCGAATGGTTCAGCGCTGGTCCCACATCCCAGCATGAAACTATCGATTTGCACGGCTTCGAGGACTATGAAAACGAGAGAGCTGCCGATGCAAAATCCGCTAAAGAGGATGTGAATAAAGAATTCGTTGCGATGACAAGCCAAATAGATAGCCCCACATCGAGAAGTAGCAGCATTGCCAGTCTACACGTTATCGATTCGTCGAATTGTAACAAAAATGACAGCAATGAGATGACTTTGTCAAACGGGCCGCCAAGCAAACTAAATAACAACGCTAATCCAATTTCAAAATCTGAAGTTGAGTTCAATTTTGATGCGTTCCTTAACATGGATCCAATGGTAAGTGCAACAAATACCGATCTAACTTCCACTTTGATTAAAAACCACACCTGTTTTATTTCCAGGGCAATGATAGCGAGGTGCAAGGCGAGGTAAAGGGAACATCACGCTTTAGCCGCTGGTTTGCATCCAAAGAGCCAACATGTGGCAGCGAGCTCGGATCTTATGGCAGCTCTACTACCTTAGACAGGCAAGGTAAGCAATCATTCAAATTATTATAATTAATATGATATACTGCATAAAAATTTATCTCTTTTGTCTTTTAGAAATTCCTAGTGTTAAAGACTTGGAAGCACAAATGAAAAAAGTGGATTTGCGACCTGAATATGAAATTATCAACACAATGCGAAATGCACAGCAGTCAATTCAAGAGGAGCCAAGAGACAAATCTGTAACCAGAGATACCGAAGGCTTTAAAAGACTCTTGCAGCAGTTGGGCTCCCAAAGCAATGCGCAACCAGCCCCGGAGTCATACCCCTTAATACCGAATGTACCCGTGGTGCGCGGTGAGGTACGCCCCAATGCTCATGATCGCCATCAGCACATGGCTCGAGGACCGGAAGATGATCTGCAACAATACCAGCAACAACGTCATAAAAAAAATGACACTTTGCCACACAGGCATATGGATGTTGTTCCCCAAAGTCCTCTACATCACGCACTGGCGCCGGGCATCCATGACCCAAACATGTCTGGACTCCTATCTTTGCAAACCCAAACGCGAATGGAAATTCAACATTTGCTTCAGGGTAAGTAGGTTAAGTAAAGATCTGATTGAAATACGACGGCAATTTCATTTACCAGCTGCTGCATTGGCAATTAAAAATATTAAAATTTGTTTCGTTTAATTTCAGGCATTGTTCGCGGTGATGTGTCTCTTGAATTTTTAGAAAAGGAAATAAGCAATCCCAACACAACACCCCAGTCGAGGGAGATTATTGCAGCAGTACTTTATGAATGTTCCAATTCCAATCGAAACGCTGTGCAACAGAAACTAATTCATCCGAATGACTTAAATCCCCATAATACTGCTAAAAATCATCAGTTCTTTAATAAGAATGTGGGCTCCAATGTTTCCGAAGGTATGCCCATTCCCGTTTGTTTATTGTTTGTTGACCTCTTTTTTAATTGCGTCTTTCAGATTTATTTAGTCAGAACACACCAAGTCCTGGCTTAAGCCAACAACACCTGAGGCACAGTAATTCGCCGACACCGTTGGCTTTTACGCCAACATCTGTGTTAAGGAAAATGACCGCTGACAAGGAATCAACACCGTCGCACAATAACAGTTCCATTAACCAACAATATCACCAATATCATCAACTATCCACGCAGTATCCCAAAACAACAGTACACAATCTAATAAATGAGTCACCGGTGATTCCCGCTATTAACCAACTGCAACCGAGGATGATCTTGGGCGGCAACTATGCTATGCAACACCAACATCAGCATCAATTAAATGCAAACAGCCCACAAATGTCTCCTAAATTACTGCCACAGATGTCTCAACAGCGAAGTCAGCCGAACAAATGGCCACCCGGCAATATGCAAGCGTTGCACGGAGCCAAGTCTTTTGGTAATTATACATACATTAAAAACAAACATGCAACCCATAAATATATCCATGTAAATTTGCAGGTCGACCAATTCTGAAGGGAACTCTCAGCTCTGGCTCTCAGCAAATGGCCCCAGTAGCATTTTCAACAAACAATGAATTACAACAGATCCATCAGCAACGACTTAAATCCATGCAATCAACGGAAACAATAAATAGCGATAACATTCACGGTGGAGGACCACCACCTATACAAAGTGTTCCATATACCGACGGAATCTCCCAGATGCAGCAGCATCATTATATGCAACAGCAGCAGCAGCAACGAGCGCAGCCCCGACATCGATTATTTCATGGGGACATGCATAGGCAAACTAATATGCCGATGCAGTCGTCAGGTCACATGGCTGGTAATTTTTTTACATTTACATTTATATATACATAAATTATATACAATATGAATTTATTTAAAAACCAACAGGTGGACCCGATAGCGCTGATTCTACTAATTTAATGAAAAATAATAACCTTGGTCCTATGAACTGTCATCGAGATGAACGCTTATCGCCGACAACAAATCAGTTGGCCCAATGGTTTTCGCCAGAATTGCTTGCCAGAGCATCAGCTGGTAAATTGCCGCTTTTAAATATGAACCAGGCGTTGAGCTTGGAAGAATTCGAACGTAGCATGCAACATTCCTCAGCCACAGTGCTCAATTGAAGACTAAGAGTGAATCTACATTAAAAGAGACTTAAATGCAACTAGTTGAAATGAATGCTGTATTATTTAACAAGTTATCCTGCAGTTTCTTTTAAAAACGATTTCAAGCAGTTATATTCATTTGTGTGTTCGTTGCACAGGACTTTTTTTTTTTATCAAAATTATGCCTACAATAGCATATATTTATACACACTCTGATAGTTTCGTAAAACATTGAAAATAAAACTCTGAATATTTAAAATAATTATTAATCGTAGATTGTATTGTAAAACAAAACATTTTTCTGTACATAAACAAATAAACATAAAAAATAAACAAAAAAAAACTAACAAGAAACCCCTTATTTATGAATCGAAAAATTAATTAAAAACGTTTTCTGAAAAACTAAATTGAATTAATACACGATTATGCAAATATTGAGCTAGGTACTATTTGTCTTTATTTTATTCAACTTTCTTAAGTAATGCTTAGATATTAATTATACGTAGTTACATTGGCTTTTAATTTAGAAGAATTGCGTAAAATAATTCAATTGGAGTCTTTCCCTGGGAATAAATAATCCATCAATTCAAAGAACCAATTGGCATCGATACACTATATATATACATACATACTTCGAATTTACAGCACAGAGTATTTGTTTCAAATTGTATTTGCCATATGTGTATAGAATTTATCCATTTAATTCAATTTGTAGGTGGGATAATCTGCGACTAATTCTACATAATCTCAAATATACTAACTGAGCGACTAGAATAATAATCTACATAACATATTTTGATATGTTCTAATATGTGTTCGCATGAAGAAATAAAAAGGGATATTAGCAACGTAAGGTCTGGTATAGTCTGTATCGGAAGGGTAACAGAGCATGTAGCTTTAACCAATGTCAGACAAGTTTTAGTCATATTGTGGGCGGTAAATCTGGATAGATCCCGCAGTTTTAAAGCCAGTTTGTTTAACAATGAGTAATCACATTCAAATATTAACATTCATGATTTCCGACAGCGCCCATTTCAAAATCAACATATATATCAATTCATAACAACGATTTCTAATTAATCTGCCCAACAGTTTCTATATTTTGTGGAATATTATATTATTTTCTACTTGCTGATCGTTGATCGTTGTTGTTTGTTGATCATTGAACAAACATTGTTGACCGCATAATAAATTACACTTTGGTAATTATTCACTACCTATAGGAAATTATTAATTTTAAATAGAATTTCCATAGTTAAGCTATGAAAAAGGGCAAGCCATGAACAGTCAGTTATCAAACATAATATGTACATTTATTATTTAATGACCGCGTTACATTTTTACAAATTAATAATTATTAATTTGTTTGCCTGTCGTTATTTAAACCATTTCTATATAATTATTACAATGATCTTAGACTTCTTTTTTATTAATAATGTGAGTGAGTTGATTGGGTGCATAATAAGCGATGTGCTATCTAATGCAGCAAACATTTAGGCCTTATGATAATTCGATTAAATACACAGGTCCGTTATAATAACGTTTTTGTCATTTTTAGAAGCGATAAAGCTTTATATTTTTAGTATACTCGTATATATGTACATACACACATATATACCTACGAATTTCTGTGTCATTTTCTAGACAGTTTTATGCTGCTCATTAATTTGACGAAATTTTGCATGCATCATTATATATTTTGTGGATACTTAATCTTGTGTCTTGGCGATGCAGGATGGGTCAACGATGCCAATGCCGCAATCGCATTTGCCCGATGTGGGAGCAGCACCATTAAAGCATTCCTCATTCTTATGTATAATAACTGTTTGATTTTGGTCCAGTTCAGAGCAAGGACTACCATTTTGACTACCATTCTGAGACAGTCGATCGCTGGGTGTGGCAATTGTGGCTGCACCACCCCCACCGACGCCAGCATCTGTGGCATTCAATCCGACGGGTGTGCGACTATATCCGGAACTTGTGGGCACACCCTGCGCGCCCGCAGTTGTCGCCGATCGTCTATAAACCGTGCTATTCATTGTCAGTTTGCGCACATTCTTATCGGGATGAAAGACCAATATGTACACCTTGGGCGAGTAGAGGCAAACCAATGCCACTGAAGCACTTAAGCTAATCGAGATGCACAACGTGGTTATTTGTATCTGCATAGAAAAGTCGCATATATATTGCATATTAATTGAATGTCAGTCCGTACTTACCTCATATGAGTTGCCAGTGCCAAAGTAAATTGGCACAAACGCCAGCCAAATTATGCATGTTGTGTACATTGTGAAGCCAATAAATTTGGATTCGTTAAAATTTTCGGGTATCTTGCGTGTTTTAATCGCATACACCGTGCATATTGTAATGAGTATCATGTTGTACAGCTGGGAGAAGAGGAAGGACATGTCCTGTATTTTACATTTTAAAATCACCTCGGTACGATCGGGATAATAAAATCTCGTGCCTGGTGGCTCCACAATCATCCAAATCATCGTGATTAAGACTTGTATTGCTAAAGAGATAAACGTACTCTTAAAAGGTAAACTACACACACCAGTAGCAAATTTAATTATTAATTTACAAATGTAAAAGCAAAATAATAAAACGAAAGGAGTGTGTTCAATTTTGATATGTGCTTTAATCAATAATCTTTAATATAAATATTGAAATACCTACCGATTAGCGAGGTTGTGATCACCACCTGCGACTGCGGACTGATGTACTTGAGACGTTGTGCCGATTTTGAGGCCGAATGGAAAATTCGCGATATACGATTTGTTTTCGTTAGCAGAGCGCTATAAATAATTGAGAAGCCAACACCTATCCCAAACCTTTGAAGGACACAGGAACCAATCGTTGGCTTCGCGATCAGGGCAAATGTGTTGCAATAACAAACTAGAATACCAAATAGCAGAGTATAGCTCAGTTCTCGACCCGAGGCACGGACGAGGGGCGTATCGTGATTCTTGGCAAACAGCACAATAACCACAATGGTCATCGTGATGCCGAGTATTGCGATCGCAAATGGCACCAGGGCGAATAGGGAATTCCAGCGCATATACTGGATATTTAGGGCAAAGCAAGAGAGCTTATCGGGATATGGCCACAGGCCCGGACCACAATCTCTACATGTAAACTCATCGTAGACGTATTCGTATGGCTCGCAGCTGTCACAGATCCAGCAACAGGTGTCACCCTGTAAATACAATATATTTAAATATATAAATAAATTTAATATAGAAATTAATATTTCCATAACCTGTTGCTTTTTAATCATTCCAGCCTCGCAAGGTAGTGAGCATGCGGAGGTTGGCATTTCTTGTTCTTTGTTCCACACAACAGTTTCCAAATTGAGTTCCAGATAATTAAACCATTTTCCTATCACCTACAAGCACAATAAATATATATATTACATATATACTATTTATTACCTTATGTATACGCTTTTTCTATATTTATATTTACAAAACTAGTACCTTATACTGGTATCCCGAGGAATTATCAAGACGCTGGTAGTTTAAAATATCATATCTAGCCAGGCCATCGCCCTGTCGATCAAACTTCACCTCACTGCCAGCCAAATCTAAACAGAGCAGTTAATTTGTTAGTAATTGATAAAGATATTATATTGTATATTCGATTAGATACTGTACCCACAAAGGAGACGTTTAGTAAGTAATTGTTGTAAAAGTCCTTGCCATCGTAGCTGGCCATATCGGGACAGGCCTGCGAGTGGCTACCGACAGGCTTTCGATACCAAACCGATTCGCTGTGCTGATGATGCTTCTGCTGGCCAAGATTCTGATCGTTTTGGGTGCACAAATCGTTGTGCAAATTGTGTAGGGCATGGGCAAAGGCGTACACAGCGTCCACAACGAACTGCGTCTTCGATTCCTGCTCATATCTAAAGTATATAAGTGATATTTATTTATTTTATACCAACAAAACTGATTAATTTCAATTAAAAATCAAATATAAAATTACATTTAAATTAAAAAATAATAAGCAATATTTATAAGATTTTTTGTGGAACAAAAAATTAATAATAATAATGAATACATATGTGCAAATCCACGTTCTATTCAAAATAAACTCACCCAAATTTCTCCGAGAGCCTTAAACGATCATCGCAAATGGTTTTTTCCTTTTCGTTGCCAGGCTTTGAATGACCATCTTCGTCTATTGCCAACTTGGCGTCCACTAAGCCTAAAGAAAGGACACAATTGAAGGTATCCTCCCAGTACTCGGCGAACCAGGGATTACGCTGATTGGACCTTGGCGTCAATTGCATCATATATCGATCAAAGTCTTCGATTATTTCCGATTGCAACTCAACAGTGATGGCGCCCTCGGCAATCTCCTCCAAACCCTCGAGCAGCTTCTGTTGCTTGCCCCAGCCATCGCTGGCCACCCAATGGAATGGCTGCGAGAGATTAGCACGCTTCGCTGCTAGCAGAATGCGACGTGCATCCTCGGCTCGGGTGAATAAGATGACACCTCGAGCATTTGGCTTCTTGAGCAGTTTACTGATAATCGAATCGAAGATTTTGTCATCGGATGCACTAGGCACCTTTTCGGCGGCGGCAATGCAAACGTGTCGCTCGGTGGCCTCCTTGTGAAAGGCCTCGATGCCATACTCGCCGTAGGAGCCCTCTGAGTGTATCGTGGACACATAGGACCAGTTTAGGTTCTTGATAATGTCCACCAGGGCAACCGATTGAAATGTATCTGGCGGCACGGTGCGTGCAAATAAATCGAACCGTGATTTATCGGACAGCGTTTTGGCCGTCGAAGCTGGCGAAATTTGCGGTATGTGAAAGAGTCTCAAGAGATTGGCCACCTGCAGTGATACCGAACTGTAGGAGCCACCGATGACGCCAAAAACCGGACCAGATGTTGCATTCTTGCGCAGCTGCGGCGTTGATGTGTCCGAGCACTCGAAGACGGATGTGTCCATGTTATTGAGAGAGGCGCGCACAAATTGCAGCGACTGATTGAGAGCGTAGGTGTCCCGAGAGCAGGTGTCCAGGATATGAACACCTATCGTTATGCCCGGCAATAGATTTGTGTCATTGTTCACTCGATCAATGGCATACAGCATCGCCTCCAGGCGCTGAACACCCCGATTATAGACCTTGGGGCCGCACGGCGGGGCTCCCTCGCCCTTCTCGTGCACGGGAAACAGGCCGCCCAGTATTATATCGCCGGGGAGGGAGACGGACACCGTGTCATGGGACTGTGATGTGCCAGCACCAGCAAGTTGTGGTAGACAGCTCCAGAGAGTCACCACCATCAGCATAAGGCTAATTGGAATTTTGCTGCCATAGTTATTGGAGTTGGTTTTGAACGCTTCCCGCATATTGGTCAATGTGTCAAATCGTCAATTGCGCATTTATCTCAATGATTTATTGCATACACATAAATGTAGCTTATCCTCATTTGGATTTATTTTTTTGGGTTAGCCTTTGATCTGAGACTCTATAATAATCCTTGGTTTTTGAGCCGTCCATGATCGTTCTAAATAATCTGCAATGGAAACGCGTTAGAAGATATTTTATTTTCACATATTATTACTATTAAAAACCATACTTAACAAGTTTCATTATTAATTTATTAATTATAAGATATATTATTCTACATAATGTGCAATATGTGAACCTATTAAAAACCAGACTTAGCAAGTATTTTTATTGACTTATTTATCGCAGCATGTAAATCGAATAAATATAATTAAATCTGGGATTTATTGGGATTTCTAAATATTTAAATTACATTTTTATTTTTATTAATTTATTGGTATTTTTAATTATCTAAAAAGCTGCTTAAAATCATATCACTGACACTAGAGTAACTTAAGATGGCTAAGACAAGTCATCTGTTGGAAAGGATGCTTGCTTAAATTACGTTTCTCTTAAGTTAATTGAGAGAGGGACGGAGGGAGAGAGCACGAGAAAGAAAGAGAGAGAGAGAGAGAGAGAGATGGCAAATGGGAGAGGACAATCTAAAGAGAATCACAAGTAGGGGATGCTTTCCTTTGCCCAAGCTTAATATTCATGCAGAGCCCGACTATATACACACATATATTTGAGTGTGTGTGTGTGTTTATGTGTGTGGGTGAGTGCGTGTGTGTGAAAAGTAACAATGGCGACCCAGAAAAAGCTTCGATGCAAGAACTTTACCAGAAGTACCAACACAAGAATGGTACTGATGATGATGATGGCAACGGCGGCGCCCAGGACCCTATATATATATATCAAAGTCATATATATATATGTAAATGTAAATATATATATAAACATATATATATATATATATATATATACATATATATATATATATTATATATTATATATATATACACACATACATACATAATATATATAATTATAAGGATGTGCATATATAATATTCACAATTAAATTAATTATATGCATGATACATATACGAGTATGTATGTGTTAGTACAAAAGACTTGTTCAATTTCCAAAGCCCGACAAAGATAGAATTATATACATATATATACATGTATGTATATATATATATATATATATATATATATATATTCAAATGACTTTTGAGCAACTGTAACTGTGTGGGTGTTAAGGCACACACCTATACTGCAATACCCATATATATTAAATGTACCCTATTCACAGACATATATACATACAGCGAGTACTTATATGTACACATACATATTTATATAAGTCCGCATTGCAATTGTTAATTTAAGTATGATAGAAAATGAAAAAAAAAAGCATTTACATACCATCATTTAATTGAGAGGTTGTATTTGTAGAGTCCTTGATTACATTCACGTTATTTTTCTTAAATTACAAATTATTTTAGCCACGAGCGAGGAGCGCGCACATCTGTCCATAGCATTAACTATAGATAAACTGATTTACTCATGATAAGCCCAAGCAGCAGTTCTTGTACAAGCAGCAGCGACCACGAAAAAGAACAACAGCAGCAGCAGCAACAACACCCATAGCAGCCATCTAACTGTCCATCTCTCCTTGAATGGCCATTTTTCGGGAGCGCAAGCATCGCTGCAGCAGCAGCCGCAACGGATCTCAAAGAGTAAGCGACTAGCAGCTAAAAAGAATGAAATTACTTTAACAACTCTTACCTTCTCTCTATATGTCAGAGGTCCGTCCTGCAGCATTACTTAAGAGAGCCAAAAAAGCTGACTAAAGCTTGTCTTCAAGCTTTCGCCTAGCTCTCTTTAGGCTCTCCCAATTTTTGACCACGCAAATGCAATGTCTGTGTATGTACATTTGAAAATGTAGGATTTATTGCAAATATAGAACACATAATCTTATAAGTATTTCTTATTTATTATTTTAATTTTAATTCTAAATTGAATTTAATCAATTTGTAGTTAAGGTATCTATTGCAAATATGAAACTATAAATATTACTCATTTTTTAAATTTAATTTTAAATTGTATTTTGAATTTAATCAATTCTGTACTTTTTGTATTCTTTGTGTCGTCTGACTTTAGTTGTCATTAAATAAAAAAGTAAATAAATATATTATGGTATGATATAATTATTTAATAATCTATTCACAAGTTCCCACTATAATATCTTCATTTTGAATTGTGGACCTCACCGTTACTCTATATAAGTATAAGAAATTAGTAATTAATTTGGTAATTGGACTCATGTTCCACTTATTTTATATATAATTAAAGAAAGAATGATTATCTCAATGGCTGGCATCGTTGACTGCCCTGGCTTATCTGGGGAATTTAATCAATTAAGATCAAAATAATTAATTGCATTAGACTAAATCATGTTTTTCACCTCACGAAGAAAGAATAATGCCCAAATTTAAATTTAAATTTATTTCTTTGAATATTATCAAAGTATTCGATATTATTTTAAAACGATTTATCATAATGCACTATTTGCTACTGTTTACCGTAATTACATTCGATATTTACATTTATCCAGCTATTATTTTACTTAAATTTAAGCTGCTGATTTTAGTTATTTTTTATTACCATGTTTATTATTTTGCTTTACTTTTGAAAGAATAATCATTATCAGGATTCGGAGCTTGCTTATAAGAATAATATGTTATAAGATGCTACTATAAGGTGTCAAATCGAAAACCAACCATGTGCAAATATATGTTTTTAACTCTCAGAAAGTTAGAGCCATAGGCAAACTGTATTTTTGCTCTTAAAACTTGATTCATATGCGATTTAGTTATAGTTAACATCGGAATTAATCTACAAAACTGACTGTGAACAAATCAACTATTAATAAATATCGAAAGACACATCGATTAAGAAAGACATCAACAATGTGATAAAATTGATTTACTAAATATATATATCGATGTATATCGATATACTATGTTACCATTCCTAAGCAGCACATTGCATGTGGAATGAAATTGATATAAAATTTGTTTTTGGAAATAAACATAAAGAAAGTCAAGTATAACTTAGTTAACGACTGTGCAAGTATACACTTGAAGTGCGGCAACTGTTTTCTGTTTGTATTGTATATAATTGCTAGATAATATATATATATATATATATATATATATACTGGTCTCGAATGCTCCAGGTAAAATAATGTTGAGAATGAGAACGAGACGGAGTTCAACTAAAAATTACATGATGACATTTACTACGACAATGCAATCTGGCGTTGACGTTGTTCTTTGTGCGTTACATATTAAATATATAGAGAAATACGTGTACGATAAACGGTTTTCGCGATTAATTGTTAAAGTTAAGTGGATGTAGAAATATAAGTTAATGCGGATTTTTTTTGTGCACACATTTTCTTTGTGCAAGACTAGTGTCGAGGCGAGTCGTTCGCTCGCTCGGTCGGTTGATTGGTCATTCTCTCTCTTACTCTCTACGCTAGGTTCTCTCATTCGCTCTCTCTCACTCACAAATACGACGTCAACGTCGCAACGTCGGCAAATGGTTGAAGAAAGCATGATTATAAAAAAAAGAGCTCTACTTAAATAAATTGAGGGTTACACCTGTTTAATAACTCCCCAAATGCATTAATAAAGTGAATTAATAAAATAAAAAAAAATAGGCCAAATAATTATTTAATAATAATATATATATAGGTTATATACATACATATTATATGCATGCATTCATAAATTAGATTTTAGAAAGCAAATGCATCCGTTTATTATGCGTAGTACGATTGAAATATTTAAATTTGTTAGTTGGTTATTATAATACATATTACTTGCTTTTATTTGTTTTTTATATTGTATTTTTTTCGACTTGCAGGTTGGCTTTTTGTTT
Source organism: Drosophila paracracens (assembly GCA_035044025.1). Taxonomy (NCBI): domain Eukaryota; kingdom Metazoa; phylum Arthropoda; class Insecta; order Diptera; family Drosophilidae; genus Drosophila; species Drosophila paracracens. Next base: position 1,014,349 of record JAWNMN010000223.1, on the reverse strand, counting down.
ACAACTTACGAGAATTGCTTCGCGGACATTTTTTTTATACAATAGAACTACATTTTTGCAGGTAAGAATGCCTGCCAACAATAACAACATTCTTAACATTCACAGTTTCCACAGAAGAACAATCCGATGGTTGTGTGACGGATTGGAAGCGGGTCAAAAATCGCCCAAAACGGAGATTCGTCAACGAAACGGGAAAAAGCAACCGTTTAACGTTTGACAAACACTTAACCGTAAACTAGATCGGTCCTTTAGTAATGCAACCAGCTGGTTCAGCACTATCAACACAAACTGATATCGCTAAAAACATGCAGCCCCAAAATTTGGTATGTTTCCACTTTTTTTTCTTTATACTTCGCTCTAGATTCTATCAATAGTATTCGGTTTTTCGAATGTCAAAATATGTATTTACTTTAGAAAGTTTTGTTCAATTTCATTTTAATTAGATATTTAAGCATACATACGTTGATTTGTAATCCCAATTTATATTTAAAATTTATTGTTTAAAATATTCACACACATTTAACATAATGAGAGGATGAAGCCAGTTTTGGATTCCAGTTTTATAATTTATTTGCTTGGCCAAATATTGAACTCAACTCACTTATTATTGAGTTATTAGTTTAATAATTATAGATTTTGATTTTAGTTGCTAATTTCGTTGTTCGTTTTCGTATTCTATTTCGGCCAAAGTTCAAATTTTGTGCTTTACTTAATAGGCAAAAAAAAAACTTCCAACTTTTTTGCAATCTGTTTGTAGATTTTGCCTTCGAATAAAAAGAGCAAAAAATATGTTTCGCAAGCGCCGCCAACGAAGCAGCAACAGTCGCTGCCACAACACAGCACTACACAGCCGCAGTTTCAGATAAACAAGGCCTACAATGTTGTCTCCATACTAAAAACAGCAACGACATCAGCCACACAACAACAGTCCTCGACACACATGCAGCAGCCACATCATCTGCAACAGCAGCAACAGTCGCAGCAGCAACAAAGCTATGCAAATGTTGTAAATCGAGCGCCAGCTATTTCAGCTGCAACCCAACAGCAGCAGCAACAGTCGACTGTCATTTGCAGCGGTGGCAACATAATGACCGTCAGCAACTGTCAATTGAATACGGGTGACTTGAGCTCCGCTGCCATCTATAATCTAACTGGACACAGACCACAATTGACGGCTGGCATCGACTCCAATTGTCGCTATTTGGGAGCGGAATTGACGTCGAAAGGTGTTGCAGTTTCCAATAATGGTACACAAGTAGGAGGCGGTGGTGGCGCCGCCGCAAGTGCCACAAATAGCAACAGTGCCAGCAGCAGCAGCATTAACGGTGCCAGCAACAATCAGAGCCTCATGACGCTGACATTGGGCTCGAGCAGTGGCACCTATATCCACGAGAAGAGCTTGTTGGGCGGCGTTGGGGTTGGCGTTACTTGTATCGATAGTAGAAAATACGACTATAAAAATAATAATCTGCTGTCAAACAGCAGCTTCCAAGCACCCCAAGAGGTAAAAAGCAACAAACAAAACATTGCTCGCGAAAACAACTTAAAGGTTTATAGAAATTTGTACGAATTTTATAAATCGATTGCTCGATTAATCGATTGCGTCTGTTCCGCTACCAGAAATTGTCCGAATGTCCAGCTGCGGTCAAAATAATAGTACATAATGGACACTTAGTTTGGAAAAAAATTTAAAAAGTAAACTACTTAATATGGTTAAAAATTATGCACTTTTGATTTAAACACAAGCCGTAACTACTGGAACATAATTAAACATTAAAAGGCATAGCCATCTAATTTATTAACAAAAATCAAAGTATCTAAATTTATAATTTGTATATATTTATTTATATATTTGTTTTATATTTAATTTTATTAAATTATTTTATAAACTTATGAAATGCTTTGATGAACAGCACTCTTACTATTTTGACCGCAACGGCCAATCAAAAACCAGAGAAACTTAAAAAATTATAAACTAAGATTTAAATTTGGTAAGGGTAATTTTCGCATAAGTCAAAGCTATTTGTAAATTAAATTAATATTGTTTTGTGGATTTTTTCAGTATGTGTCATCGGGCAACAACAGTGCTGGCAACACCCGTTCAAATCAACAGAGTGGAATATTTCGTGGACCGCCGCCGACTGCGAATACGCCACGTGGCACGGGCGCTGGAGGACCTCGTCACCTCCATATGCCGGCAATGTATCCGAATGTGGTGCTGCAACAGTACTCGCAATTTGGCCAGCGACAGCCGACGTTCCAAACGCCACACATACAATATGGACCCGCGCCCATTCCCTACTATCCGTATCAATATCTGCCGTCGCTGCAGCAACAGCCGCCGCCGCCGCCTCCGCATTCGCGCAGCGGTGTTGCCACAAACGCTAGCGTCAACATCGGTGGCAACACGATGCCGGTGCAAACCGGCCCAAATGGACCGCTGGCTGGTCCCGGTGCAACAACGCCCCAACTGCAGCTGCTCACGGGAAGTGTTCAGACAGGCGCGAATACCGTAATTGGCGTTGGCGCCACTGGTAGCGGGCAGGTTGGTGTACCGCCAATGGTTAGTGTTATGCCACCGAATGTGGCACAACAGCAGGTGCAAGTGGTGGCACCGGCGAGCAGGCGTCGTTTGCATCGTTTGCAAATCATTCATCCCGAAACGAAAAAGAATATTCTCGATGAGCTGGATAAGGTGTGTTTATTGCTTTTTATATGTAAACATGCTACACTTACTAAATCGATTGTTATCGATATATAGAGCAATTCGAATGTGGACAATGAGTACCAGGAGCAACAAGGAGGCGCAACAGTAACTACAACAGCCGCCGTCGTCCAAACCAACCCAGATGTCCCAATCTGCATTTCCCAGCCAGAAGCTGCTAGCATCTGTCTAGCGAATAACATGCTAATTCAAGGCCAAGACTCAAGAGCCAATGTCCAGTACAAATTAGGTATGTTCATTAATATCCAAAGTGTATATTAATATACAGTGTAATACATTTTATTACTTGCCACAATTTGTGTTTAGATCAAATTCCCGCTCACCGGCAAGATATTATAATGGGTCAAACTCCAGTGGTCTCAGCGATGTCGGACGCCCCATCTGTAGAAATATTGCCGACGCCCCAGAAGACCAAGAGTAAAAAGTAAGGGATTCCAGCACAATCAATATTTAATTTGTATATTCATATAACATATTTTTCGTGTCTTCCCCTCTTTTTTAGAATTCCTATAGTTTCTCCAAAAGATGGCTCTGACATGTCTACGGCTTTTTCATCTGGTAAGTACTGAAAGAAATATTGCTGGGTAATTTAAAAAAAAAATGACACTGGGTATTCTGCAAAATAAATATAAGATTTAGTTGTTATTTCAAAACATTATTATGTAATATAAAATATAGTTACTATTTTAGCACATACATTTTTTTAATATTGAATATAGTGAAAAGCTTTATAACAAAATTCTATATATATTCTGAGATTGCTTCGTTTTTTAAATGGAGTGCCAAATAGGCGAACATTAAAAAATAGAATATTTTTTCCCTCGGGGAATTCAATGCTTTTCTAACATTTACATATTTAAAATAATTTATTTGCACTTTACTTTTACTTTATTTTTTAAAAACTGAACACATTGCATATTGCACTCAAATCGGTAACGTTTTAGCCGGAAAACACAAAAGCGAAAACGGAATATGAAAAAAAAAGAAAGTTTTGCCCGAAGTTTCTATTAGAAATATGCGTTTTAAAGAAGACTTTTATGTCCGAATTCCAAGCAGCTGCTGCGCTCTTTTTTTTTCTACAAATCCATTCGATCAAAACAGTGTGTGCGTGCATATTGCGATTAAGCTTGTCCGCTTATCTATGAATGTGTAGATGTACCGATGTTCATCGTTGTGTATGTGTTTCTGTAGGTGTGCTGACCATAAGACGTACATACGCACTCGCACATATATATATATATATATATATATATATATATATATATATATATATATATATATATATATATATTATATATATACATACATTTTTACATACATATGCATTTTGTCGAACTCGATCCACGTGCGTGTGTATGTTAGATTATAGACGAACAGCTCATTCACTCTCTCTCACTTGTCTTGTTGGCTCTCTCACATCGCATTGCGTGGCTGCTTGCGTTTGCCTCCCAGATGTATGTATTTAAATCGAACCGATGCAAACACGTGCTTTCTACACTATCTTCTGTATCTGTATATGGATATATTAAGCATGTGTGCGGGAGTCACACAGAGAGACAAATTGAAAGTGCGTGTGTGTGCAAACATTTTCACTTTTGCTTTTAGCACTGCTGTGACTTTTGTTGTTTGACGTTGATTTTTGGCTGGCGTTAGTTGCTTGTCCGTATTTCTGTTTGCCTCGTCTGTGCAGCGATTTCAGTTGCGGTCGCTGCTCGTTGTTCGATCGATGCTCGATGCTCAAACGTCGCTAGCCTCTCGATGCGATCATTTTTTGGTTGTTGTGTTAGTGTTAGTGCGATGTTTTGTGCGATTCGATATCGTCTCTGTGTATGTGTGTGAGTGTGTATCTATCTATAGCGCTAGGCAACAAAGCAATAATTGCTCGGACGGACACACACACAGACAACTCTTGATGAGATAAAAATTTAAAAAAGAGTCAAATAAATATTATATATGCACACGTGCATTTTGAAATATTTCGAAAAGAAAAACAACATGCGCAAAGTTGATACCGTTTGTGGGTTAAAAACTACTCATCAATAATCAGTAGAATAAATTAAATACAAATAAGTAATAAATTTCATATATATATATATATTTATATTTATATTTATATGTACTATATATATTTCCAAATAATGCAAAGAATTCAGAATTTAATAAAATATCGAACGACAGCCTGCATTTAACTATAAACCTTTATTTTGGACTGTTAAATACTATATATAATAAAAAGGTAATAAGGAACCTTACAGATAGTTCTGTGAGAAGCTTTAAATGTGTTTCTAGGAATAAAAACAAATCAAGAGATTCAAATTTAATACAAAATCGATAACTGATGGTCTACTAATATCGATATGTAGACTAACTGTTATAAATTTAAAACTACAACTCCTAGACGTTCGTAAACCTCTTATACAGATAGCTGTAACATGTTTAAAACAAATCTTGATTTTCTATTAAATGTAGTCACAGTGGATGATGCAGCAGCAGCGAAAGCAAACGTTAAAGCGACTGTCGAGATTAATCAACAGATACAAACGGACTCTGTGCTTCAGCAAAATAATCAGTTAAACTTGACACATCCACAAGCGATGCAGCAACAGTCACAGATACAGCCACAGATACAGATGGAGCAGCAACATTCTCAGTACATGGCGCATGTGGCAACTCCAACGCCTGAATTTGAGCACGCTGTGGATGACGCTGCTGTGTCCTCGTCGCAGAGTGAATTATTCACAAATTGTCCACTGCAAATGATCGAGGCTGAGCCAGAGACAACCACAGCTATTGCAACGGTCGCAACAGCAGCCCAAACCCAAACCAATATAGAAGTCTCATCCGATGCCGTGTCCACTGCTGTGCAACTAGTGGGGCAAAGCAGCGAAATTGAGGCAACAGAGTCGCGTGCGCCAACAGCACAAAGCACACACGAGAGCTCCCCAGATGAGACTGATCGAGCCGGGAATGCACAATTGAATGATGAGCCTATAAGGGCTAATGATAATGTTGATATCGGGGTAGGCAACTCCATACACAGTAAACAACTGGCTACAAGTAACACAATGGATGGAACAGAACAGGAAAAAGAACAAGAACTGGAGCTCAAGGAAACAGTGGGAGATGGAGAGGAGCCTAGAACCGAGACAGTTGAACAAACTGTTGCCGCACCACCAACTGCTGCCATAGAAACAGATCCGATCTCATCGCTGATCAATTACAACGATGGTCAATGGTCGCCGAGTAATCCGAGTGGCAAGAAGCAATATGATCGCGAGCAATTGTTGCAGTTGCGTGAAGCAAAAGCCTCTCGCGTGCAGCCCGAGGTGAAGAACGTGTCGATCTTGCCACACCCGAATCTGATGCCAACATTTATGCGCAACAACAACAATAACAATAAGCGTGTCCAGTCGATGGTGGGCATGATTGGTGGTAATCGCAACAATGATGCGTCCAGCAATTTCGTGGGCAAACAGGTATCTATGTCCGGGGTGCAGGGCGGCGGCCGTAGCAGCATGAAGGGCATGATCCATGTGAATCTATCGTTGAACCAGGACGTTAAACTCAACGAGACGGAAAATGCGTGGCGACCACGAATGACCAACAAAGTGGAAGCGGAAGCCAGCTCCGATGGCAAGTCCGTTCACGAGAAAGATGAACTTGTGCGTCGCGTGCGTGGAATTTTAAATAAACTAACGCCAGAGAGATTTGATACACTCGTCGAGGAGATCGTCAAACTGAAGATTGATACACCAGATAAGATGGACGAAGTGATTGTGCTTGTCTTCGAGAAGGCGATCGATGAGCCAAATTTCTCCGTTTCGTATGCGCGACTGTGCCATCGTCTAATTAGCGAGGTGAAGGCACGCGATGAACGCATGGAGAGTGGCACCAAATCCAATCTGCAACACTTCCGCAATGCACTCCTCGACAAAACGGAGAAGGAGTTCACCCAGAATGTGTCCCAGGGTGCAGCGAAGGAGAAGAAACTGCAGCCAATTGTGGAGAAGATCAAAAAATGTACTGATCCCAATGAAAAAGCGGAGATCGAAGCTCTCCTCGAGGAGGAGGAGCGCAAGATACGCCGTCGCTCTGGCGGCACAGTGCGATTCATTGGCGAACTCTTTAAAATCTCCATGTTAACTGGTAAAATCATTTACTCTTGCATTGATACACTGCTGAATCCCCATTCGGAGGACATGCTCGAATGCCTGTGCAAACTGCTCACAACGGTTGGTGCAAAGTTCGAGCAGACACCAGTGAATACCAAGGATCCGGGTCGCTGCTACTCACTGGAGAAGTCCATAACCCGCATGCAGGCGATTGCCTCGCGAACTGACAAGGATGGTGCTAAGGTCAGCTCCCGTGTCCGGTTCATGCTACAGGATGTCATCGATTTGCGCAAGAACAAGTGGCAATCGGCGCGTAATGAGGCCCCCAAGACAATGGGTCAGATCGAGAAGGAGGCCAAAAATGAGCAGCTGTCTGCACAATACATGAACTACAGCGGCTCCCTGTCCACTTCCAGTCCGAATGGACCCCAGTCGGGTGTCGGCAAGCGGGATGAACGCAGTGGCGGCGCTCGCTATGGCGATGCTCGTTCCACAGGTTACGGTGGCAGTCACAGTCAGCGCGGCGATGGCGGCAACAATTTGCGCCACCAGCAACCAAATAGCGGCGGCAGTGGCAACAGTGGCAACAGTGGAGGCGGCACCAGCGCCAACTCCAATGGCAACAATGACGATAACACGTGGCACGTCCAGACCAGCAAAGGTAGCCGCTCACAGGCGGTGGACACCAATAAACTGGAGGGTTTGGTAAGCTAGGCTATTTCTTTTCATTTAATTATTTATTTTTATTTTTATTCATAGACATTACAGCTCAATCAGAATTTGGATACGAAGAAGATGGGCGGACTTAATCAATTTCTTTGGAATCATGCAAATAAACAATCCTCGACGCCGACGACAACACCTTCCAATTCATTTGCCGCGCTCTCATCGTTAGTCGATAAGAACAGCACTGATCGAGATCGGGATCGTGATCGCGATCGCAGTGGGCCCCGCAACAAAAGCTCATTTAACAAGGGCTCCATGGAGCGTGATCGTTATGGTGATCGAAGTGAGTAAATACGATATTTATATATGGATAAACCGGATATCATAACTTCACAAAATAGGCATACATTCGCGAACAGGATCGTCGCAGGGATCGCGCGAGAACTCTTCATCGCGCGTTGGTCAAAATCAACAGGGTCGCGGCATGATGAACGCTTCACTACAAAAATCTGCTAGTCACTCAAAATATACGCAACAGGCGCCGCCAAGCCGACTTTCCAACAAGGTATGTATTCTATAATATATTTATAAGAATTACTGTTCATAATAGTCAAATCCCTGTACAGGCTATGAGTTCTTCGATGACCAGCTCGGCCGCTGGTGTTGGCGGCATTTACCGAGGCGGTGATCAGCAGCAGCCGCCGCTTTCCATCTCTGCCACACAGCCTGCCAAAGGCTCAGCGCCACAGGCCGTGTTCATCAAGCCGCAAGATAATGATATTAAGCTGTTTAAGACAGTCGTCAGGGATATCATAGATCTGGCGGCGGCCTCGAAATCTGTCACTCCAACGGTTGTCGAATGTATCAATCGGATACCGGAGCCACAGCGTTGCGGCTTCTTGTTCTATATATTAACTGATTATTTGCATTTATGGAAGGTGGGCAAACAGTACAGGAGATACCTTGCAATCACAATTGCCCACCTCATACAGCAGAACTACATGTCTGTGGATCACTTTAAGCTGGCGTACAAGGAGTTTAGCGAATTTGCCAACGACTTAATTGTTGATATTCCTGAATTGTGGCTTTATATTTTCCAATTTGCTGGTATATATATTCTATATTTATTATTTATGCGGTATACTCCTATACGATTTACTCCTTTGCGATATACTAAAAACACATGTTAATTGTTTTGTTTAGGTCCATTAATAGTCAAGAAAGTGTTGACTGTGTCAGATCTGTGGAACAACAATTTAAGAGACAACGACATGGGTAAAAAGTTCCTTAAAACCTACTTGACATATTGTACTAGGGAAGTGGGACCGAACTTCACCCGCAGCATGTGGAAGAAATTTAACATGCACTGGTCTGATTTTATGCCCGACAGCGAAGCTATTGACTTTATTGAGTGGAATGTAAGTGCCCACTGTAATTTTAAAATTTTCTATATTATCATTTATATATCTATATCTATTATGCAGAGATTAGAGTATGTGGAGAATGAGTCGAAGACGCCAGTGATTGAAGACCGCGAGTCGCCCGAAAAGCTTGTAAAAAATGTGATAGATCATATTGAGCACCTGCTTAAGGAAGGAGCAACTGCAGATTGCATAATTGATTATTGCAATGTAAGGATATTTCAAATACGTCAATTTGATTTCAAAGTTTAAGTATTTAATATTATTCTCAGGGCAATATTGTGATGGCCGATAAGCTGTTTATCAGAGGGCTGACAACAACCTTAAGCAACTTCGCAATTGTCTACAAGGAAAATAGCTATAAGCTGGAGCCCGAGGTTTTTCAGAAGTTTTGCACACCAGTTCTTCAGCGCTACATTGATTCCAATGAAGACCTTCAGCTCGAGTGTTTGTATGGAGTACAATTACTCGTCCACAGCTTGGAACATCCGAGAGGTTTGTTATCTCTCAGCAAAAAAATAATTATAATGGATAATAATGAATTATACGTACTCTAGGGTTGTTGAATGAACTCTTCGGTGAGCTTTACGATGGCTTTGTAATACATAAGGAGTCACTCTACAAGTGGCGCGATTCGAAGGATCAGTCAGCTGGCAAAGGTATAATTCTGTTTTTAATAAAATTTATTATTTATTTAAATTTTGCAATTACCCCTTTTTTAATACAGGTGTGGCTGTGAAGAGTCTTAATACCTTCTTTAACTCATTAAATGATGATGCCAATTAATTCGTCAATATACTCGTAGAGCTGACAGACATAGCGAGTTAGAGCAAACGAAAACAACACCACTTATTAAAAACAAAAGATAACAAAACAGAATGCACTTTGAAGCAGAACATAATATACTTTCATATATAATAAGAAAGATGTGTGAAGATCGGGTGTTAGAACCAGAGAAAATATATTCTACTACAATATATGTATGCATATAAGCTACTTTGTGCGATCTTATAGTACAATATATATGCAATATTAAGTTAGTATATAAACAACTGTGTATGCATGTATGTACTATGAAATAAAGCAAACCTGAAGGAAATTTCTAGTTATGATTGTTTGCTGTCAATGTCAGATGATTCGCAGCGCAGCTATACAGCTAAAAGAAAATGGAGAATTGATAATGGAAAATGGCAAAAAAGTAGTGACGCATCAAAAAAGATTATAGGCAAAATTTAATTGTGGAGAAAGCAAAACAAACACGATTCAAAAACAAGAAATTCAATCCCATCCCAACCATAAGTAATCTTATAAAATTCTATAGACTTAATTGCCTAATCGTTTATATTTATATCTCTAAGAGATTATCAATCTATTTGTAATTTAAAGAGGAAATGATAAACCCATTTAAATATAATGTTTTTAAAAGTGAGCAAAAACAACTATAGCAATTTTCGTATTTGTGTTTTATTTTGACTAAACTTTACCTTATTGCATATGCAGCAAAACATCATCGAGAGCAGACTAAAAACCTGCTGCATGTTTTATCAGTAACCGTGGGTCCTATTCCGCTTCGGAGCTTGAAAGCAGCGACCCGAAGTCAACGCGCCAAAGACTTTGTCGGCCTCGAGAAGCGAACGCAGGTTATTACTTCAATGCCATTGTCTGCTTATTGCTGTAACCCAAGAAATCCAATACGCATATAGAAAATGGTACTATTCGCGGTCTAGGTTAAAAATGCTTTATTTGCAGCTATTTAATTATCATAAATTGATTTTTAATAATATTATAACAGGTATATAACAAATATGTAATTTCAAGGTGGGTTGAATTTTCGATTTTTCGTTTTTTAAACTCAGTTTCATCAATTAATTTTTTATTTTATTGTTTAACTCTTAATTTTTAATCTCATTTTTTTTATACGTTTGCACTTTTCATCTCAGTAGACGCTTGTTCCGGCAATGGTTGGCTAATTTCTTTACAGTTACTATTAATTTGTTCAATATATTTATTCTCTAATTGCCTTTTCTAATATATAAATATATTATAACCTACAGCCTATCGTTCTAAATAGTTTCGGTTTAAACTAAGTTTATTTAAGATTAACATGTCATTTTCACACTTTTATTTTCTTTTATTATAAAAGAAACAACAATTCGCAATTTAAGTAACTTGTAACAATGTCGTTTTACGAGTTAATATTATAATCTAATAATAACAATTAACTTTCGTTATTTACATGTATTTCAGTATGTGGATAATCTATTTCGCTTGCGTGAAATGTTTGTCATTCTTCATACACGTATGTTAAGTTATACTAATTTGCAGATTAATTAAGCTAATCAATTGTGTGTTCACATATGAAAAAACACTTTTACATTGAAATCAAATAGTAAAATCCCTTCCTAAAGCAGCAAAGGGTATAATATTGGTGTTATGCAACCCTTTATTTCGAAACGAAAAACTCCTGATGTCTTTACTCAATCCAACTGCAATCTAATACTCCCCACCAGGTGGCCTCCGCTCAATGAAACAGCCAAATATACATATATATATATATATATATATATATATATATACATCTGTCAATCTTCCTAACTCCATAATCTATAGGGGCTATATTTCACCTGTTATTTTTGCTCTCAGTATTTTTGCTTACAGTATTGTGCTAAATTATTCTCCTATTGGTTTCAACTAATTTTATAGTACAGAGATGCAATTAAATAAATATAGAAATTTAGAGACAATTCATATTTTTTCTACTATTTTACCAGTATACAGAGGTTATTCCGTTAGCTTTAGCATCTATCGTATGTTGCAGGCCTTAAATGCGAATAAACCTTAGCAAAATGGGGGTTACATCAAAAAAAAAATTGACATACAACCGATAAAATGAATAGGCTCGATTGCATGTACAATCAATTTTTTTCCTGTGTATGTTCAACAAACATTTGAAGTAAATTTGTTTTAATTGGAAATTTAATTTGCGCCTGCCCATCCGATATTTGTTAGTACAATTTTGAGCTTGAAACTAAACTGACATCTGAGGTCTAAAGTAGATAAGAATATTGAAAATAGTCAAACAACTGGTATGACCACATTTAAGATAAGCGCGGCTTACAAAACAATGTACTCGTATTCTGCTTTTCTGTTTTCTTCTTATTCTTAACTGTCTGTTCAGCTTCAAGCTCTGATTACAAAGGCATAGGGAGCGATATAGAAATGTGTTTGTATAATTTATGCACAAATAAAAGCAATATGCTAATCTATTGATGTGCGTATATCAATTTCTTATAGCTTTTCTTGTTTTCTTTTTAATATTTTTAAACTATATATATATATATATATAAATATGTATATATATATATGTATATACTATACGCAATGTGTGCGATTTCTTAGTCTGTGTGCAGCCTGTTTAAACTACTAAACAGTTATTATTTCTTTCAGAATTATATTTAAATATGTATATGCATTTACGTAAGCATATTTACGAATTTATTATTATTATATCCGGGATCGACTGGATTAACACCAATATTTATTCTGGCTTTAAGCGGTGCCATTGTACTACAGTTTGTTTGGGTTTCGAGATCATATCCTGCCAATGTTTCGTCTCGGAGGCACCTGAACCGTTTTTACCTGTGAGAAGAATTATTATATATTCCTCAACATCTGCTTTTCTATGAAATCAATCAATAACGCATTTTTCAAAGCAATTTTCGCTTACCAGCCAACAATATTCTGCCGATCAGCTCGTTTCGTCCAATATTATCGAAATCCATAACCATGACATCCAGCGAACATTCTCGTATTTTTTCCCAGGGAACGTTAAAACTAAATGATTCATTGAAAACTGGATTTAACGTACAGGTAAAAATAGGCGTTTTTCTTTTTTCTACACGCTTATCTCCAAATTGTAGCCAAACCTTTACATAAGGATCTGTAAAATAATTGTAAATTTTTATTATACAGGGGAAAATCGTATATTTTTTGCAAAATGCTAGAAATAATTAAACGGTTTTGATCGGGCAAATATACCTGATTTTCCATTAATATCCTTAGCTTTTAGATTTCGAGCTTTAATCAACGTCAATGTTAAAATTGAATTTGAAGGATGATAGCATAGCGAAGACAAGAGTTCGCCGCATTTATCCTTTGCAGGGGGCTTCAAAGCTTTCCAAAATGACTGTTTTCCAGCAAAATCAACCTAAAGGCAGATAAATAAGTAAGGAATTATTATTATATGTATACATATAGACTAAATATCCTAAGTAATACATATCAGCAAACGACTTTGTTATATTTTAAGGCTATTTACCTGACATAGCGGTAAAAACACTTCTCCAATAGAATCATCTCTTGAAAAACGATCATAATCAAAGACATGCAAATGCAGAACCTAAAAATTGAAAATTTTCCCAAGCATTTGAGCTTAATTTTATTATGATTTTATATTTTTCGTCAACTTACACGCGACTGAAGTTTTTGAATTGGAAATCCTTCGAAATAAAATGTTTCATTCCAGCGTGGATTCAAGGTTCTTCGTTTGATTTTGGTTTCCAAACGATGTTTTTTGTCTGGCAACAATGTAACTCGCACATAGGGATCGGAGGTGCCGCTCAAATCCTTGGCTGGTAGTTCTTTGCCTTGTAGAACTTTTAAAATTAGGGTCGTATTTTGAAAGTCATATTCCAAGGAAAAATGTATTTGTCCAACGTTTTCACTCGGATCATTGCTATCGAGGTACATGTCGGTCATGGAGATGCTTTTATTCTAGAATGTGTGGAATATGCCATTTAATTAAGTAAAATATAAATAATAATTAATCGAATAATATATATTTTATAAATATTCAAAGTCTGCAAAAAATTTATGTGAATGCCTATAAGAGTCTTATAAGTCATTCAAATATACAAATATTTTCATTTATTGATATTTTGTTTATATTTATTTGGACATTGAAGTACTAACGAGCAGCACATTCAAGTAGCTCAATGATACCAATCACGGGCTTGTTAACGCACGGACCCAGACAAACTGCAACACAGCTCCCACTTAACCGGAGCGCCGCATAAAGTGCGGTTACGAAGATCGCGAATGACTAAATAGATGACTTAACAAAACAGTTTTAGAAGAAGAAATATAAGAGAAACTTATTAATGATAAAAGCATATTATAAGTAGTGCATAACTTCCTAAATGGGTTTTTGAAAGCATACTTCGAACTATAAGTTTGTTAAAAAGAGGCCGAAAATTCCTTGTATTTCTGATCGGAAATATAAAATTAAGCTGGCTAATCAACTCAGAAGAATCAATCTCAACGTTTATAAGCTTATATAAAAAGATTACGACAAGTATTGTTATACGACCAGAAAGAGAAGGAAGATTTATTATTAAAAGTCTACTACGGTAAGACGGTAAGCTGATATTAGTATTCCAATTAAAACCCCTAAGGGCAAATAATAGAAATTGTTTTTGTAGTACATAGTGTTTTAGTAATAGGGATCGTAAAATTCTTTTGACCAGCGCTCGATGAAACCCAGGATACCAAAGCCTCGATTAGCAGAGGAAGAAATATACTTATCAAGCTTTAGCTTGGGATCTAAAATAATACCAAAATCATCAACACATTCAATGCGTTCCAGTGGTTTGCCAATAATAAAATATAAATTGTGATCTAAAATAATTATTTCATTAGGATACGCACCGCGGAATCCTTCGATGTACCGTCATTTGCACCTGCCCCTGCAGAAGCAATAGAAGGTTTTGTCGGTGTAGACGTTGAACCGCTCCTATAAGAAGAACTTTACTTAATATGCGAGAAGACGAAATTGATTGGGACTATGGACAGTTGGTATTACCAACGCCATTCATTTAAATTAAAATATAAGTATACATTTTATTATGATTATAGATAGTCGTACCCAATAAGAGGCGTCCTGAGACTTAGAAAGCCATTCAGTTTTCGATTAATATTATTTTGTAGAGGAGTCGTAATCGCTTGAGCAACTGGAGCTTGTGGCTTACTAGGCGGGTTTCCAGAGTCTACAATGTCCTGCGTTGCCCTATTGTAAAATATGAAAGCACATTTTAAATACATTACATATGTAAATTTCACTTCTGATCCAGCTGTCCATCCCATAAAGATCTGAAAAAAACCCTTTATATTAAGTCACATTTAATTGAACTTGAATGCTGCAAAAATAGGGATTTTTTTTAGTTCCACTTAAATAATTAATTATTGTTTAAACTAAATGCATAAAAGTTGGACTTAAAAGCTGTTTTGTAACTAACCTTAAACTATAACTGCTAGATTCTTCATCCTCGTTTGGTTCAATAAACTGTAACTGTGACCTTTTATGCCTCCACCAAAGGTAGCCACCGGCTAAAAAAAGCGCTATCGCAATGATTAGACCCAATATCGCTAGGCAAGCTATTAATATTATGCTCGCCATATCTGAAAATAGGTTTGAAAGCTTGTAAGTATTGTATATACTATGTGTATACATATATATATATATACGTGTGCATATACATATATATATATAGATATACGTATAAGGATACATATGGATATACATACACAAATAAATATATATATATTTAATTATATATATACATACACACACTTACATATAAATATATATTTAATATAACATATGACTAAATAGGAACTGAAAATAATTCAAATTTGGCTGTGCTATAACTGTTACATACTTATATATATATATATATATATATATATCTTTTTTCTTTTACCTTTTTAGTGTGTTCATGTATGAATATGTAAACGTTTTCGAGAAGCAGGATTTACGACTGTACCATTTATACGCATTAGCTCATAGAATAACAATTTCAGGCACACACATGGAAACAATAGTTTTATGTTTTCTTTTTTATTTTATTTATTATTATTATTTATATTTAAACAGTGTTTTCATTTTAGTTTAATCTCCATTTTTATTTTTATAAAACACTTTACTTCGGTGACTTATGTATGTATAGTAAATGTAACCAAACAGAAGGGGATGACGATGACAGTAACAGAGTACTGTAAAGAGCAAACTGAAAAACTGAAAGCTCATCAAACCAATGAGAGTCAGAGTTGAAATCGGAAAATAATGACACACACTACAGCAGTACGCGCTTACATACTTACATATATATATATATATATATACATATATGAATAACAAAGACAATATGTTAATAGTTACCACCAATTTATGAAAGTGCTTAGTGTAAATTGAAATTGACCAACTGGTAGAAAGCTCTGATTAACTACTTCTATTGTGAATATGACTTACGAATGGAAATGTGTATTTTCCTCTAGTATTTAATATAAGAGTGCTAGCTGTGGAAGGCACATCACTTGAAAGCTCCTTTTTTGTAAAAGTTTACTGCGCATGCCGCATTATCCTATATACTGATTATCCTATTCCCAAACTAGTCGCCCTGAAAACACTCTAGATTTGCTATTTTTTTCAATTAGTTCTTATGAATTATTTTTATTATTATTATTATTATTGCGAACAACTTTACAGCTTTCGTCCTTTTAACTAACAGATCTGTGTATGTAAACAAATTATTTCCAAATTCCCTTATGCAATTGAAATTTTAATATTAGCTTAATGATTAAATTTCATATATTTTAAATTTAAATTTGTTCAGATTTATAGCTTAAGGTGAAAGTTGCGAAAGCCTTCACAGCGATATTAATTATTGCTTTGTGCTTGTCCGTTTCTTAAAAGGGAGACAAACAGACGGAGAGAAAGACATAGGGGAGAGAGCGAGGAAGAGAGACAAAGTGAGAGAGGGAGAGAGAGAGCTCTTACAAAATTTCTCTCTAGGGCCATTCTTTCGCATGCGCGTTGTGAATTTAAATGTGTGCGCATATCATCTGGTTCACTACTAACCGATTGTCTGACGTTACTCCACCAACAGAGTGGAGAATTTTCCATTTTTAGAACGTTTGAACTTGCTTACTTCTTAGCACAAAACATTTGACTAGCAAACAAACGATTTCTACAAAAAACATCAATTACGTCTTGTAAACCAAAGAGACACTATTGAAAACAAAGAGCGAGTGAGAGAGAGAGAGAGAAAGAAAAGATATATGTATATTTATGTATGTACCATGTGCGGCTCCTCCGATAGAAATGTCTCATTTTAAATTTAGTCGAAAGGTATCCGTTTTGCACAACGCACCTAGCCTGTCACCACTTGGGTTGTGTTGAGTGCTTCAGAATAATGTATGTATATGTATGTCTCTTATACAGCCCCAGTGCATTTTCCGGCTACGCCTGTACATGTTCTAAATCTATATATAAATATATATATATATATACATGTATATATGTATGTTTTTTTTATCAAAACATAAGTGCATATGCATGAAGTGAATTATATCGGTGCATCAGCTTCTAATTGACTACGCAGATATAGATATCATTAAATATGTGTGAACATTGTGTACTAATTGTGTAATGATCCAAATAAAACCCGAAGTTGTTGTTTTATTTCGTTAAGGGCATATATGTATATATATCTATATGTATATATATGATTATTCAATCAATGCATTAATGATACAAATCAAAACTAGCCATCATATTTCTAAGCAAGGTTATGTTTTCCGCAGACTTTGTATTTTAAACCCTAGATAAATAAATAAAGAGAGGAAAAAAAAGCTAGACATTGGCAATTAATTGTTTCATGTTCAGTTTCGCTGTCATTTCAGCAACTATGGCTCCAATATGACGTTCAATTTGGCAATACAATAGAATATAAATAAACCAACGAGAGAAAACAGCAACAAACAATAAAAATACAAACAAACCACATTCATGGATTATATCACAAATAAATAAAAGACATGCGAGAAATGGACAACATATGCAGGTGACTATCTATAAAAACAAGTAACTCCCCAGATTATTTATGTCATGTATTATTTGCATTTTCATTAGATTCTTGTGGATGCAATCGGGCTTATAAGAAATTCAATGATAATTAAACTGCGCAAGGTATGTTTATACCAGATACACTGAGAAGCTGTATGATCGAGACGGACGTATCTTCTTATTTACAAACATCGTCAACTGGACAGGTAAGGAATTCGACATAAATAAACACAATATTGCTAATTAATAATTATATAACAATCAAAGTGGTTAAACTCTGTATAGACTTTCAAAGGTCCATAAAACAGAAATGTATAATTAAAGGTCTAAGCAGGTGGTTTAGCTTCTCGTTAGATCTAGCTATTAATCGTAATAATAAAAGTAAAAACTTAATTTATTTTCCATAATAGTATAATATTTTTAAAGGAGTTTCTAATGTTTATCATAAATGTTTTATTTACACTTTACGCAGTCATTTAATAACAATACTCACATAAATCTCATAAGTGTGATAACATGCAACTAATCGAAGTTAACTAATTCTATTGTTAGGTATAAAAATTGCTCTGGATGTTTAGGAAAAGAATTCCGAATACCATGAATCAATAATATTTCAAATGTAATTAACAAATTTTATGATACTTTGGGTTTTAAATTCAAATTCTTGGTGTCTCTTGATGTTGATATATGTATATGTTTACAATTTCTTAAAAATAAAGCTCACACATGTGTACGTTGACTGCATCTTGTCGCCTTTTCACATACATTTTATTTATCACTATGCAAGAGTGTTTCTCATCGTTATCATTATCATAACCATTCTCATTTACTATGTATGTTTTATCCTTTTTTCCTATATAGAATAAAGTAAACTGTTGTTTTTTTTGTCGGGGAACCGACTTTCATGGACGTTTTCTTTAATTACTTACTCCATTTTCAACTGTTTCAAAATGATAAATAAATAAATAATATTAACATTTTTTCTTATTTAGTTTATTTAGTCAAGCAAGAAAACGTCCTAAATTAGTGTATGTATTCATATAAGTATGTGTATATGTATGTATTGATGATGTTGTGCATTTCACAAATTGGAGGTGTCTTTAACATTTTTTCAATTATATACCGTTGAAAAAATACCGCTGATTATGCTAAACTCACAACACACATCTTTCCACCTAAAACATACCAGTAGCTATAGCCTTGTGTCTTATATATTTATCACTAGTATACAAACATCATAACTAAGTTATTTAAACATTGGCCAATATACAAAATATATACAATATGTATATATGTAGATATGTAATATATATATATATGTGTGTGTATTTATACAAATATATATATAAGTAATATGTGTATTTGTATTGGAGTTGGCATTCAAAATTATTCACAATCAGTTCAAAAATTTTTGCTCCATTTAAAGTTAATTTGTTCTATGTATGTGTACCACTATTTATTTATGAATGCTTGACCAATAATGTTTTGAATATTTAACTTTAATTTAAATGCGTTTGGGTGTATCACAATTTTCTTTACATGTATTCAGCAGCAGCAGACAGAAGTTTTCACTTTTCGTAAATATTATTGAATTGATTTTGTTGAGAGTGCTGATAATTTGAAAACTTTCGAATGCTGTGTAAACAAAATGAAATACAATTTGTTATATATATGTAACTATGTATTTGTGATTATCTTTTTAATGTAGGATGAATTTCACCCCTTCATTGAGGCATTATTACCATACGTCAAATCATTCTCGTACTCTTGGTTTAACTTGCAAGCTGCCAAACGAAAGTATTACAAGAAACACGAGAAGCGTATGTCATTGGAAGAAGAAAGACATTGCAAGGACGAGCTACAGGTAGATATAAATATATATATAAAATGAACCTTTAAATAAAATTTATTTTATGTGTATTTGACAGAATGAGAAAACAGAAGTGAAACAGAAATGGGCGTCTCGCCTGTTGGGCAAGCTAAGAAAGGACATAACGCAGGAGAGTAGGGAGGATTTTGTGCAATCGATAATCGGTAAACGCAAATCGATTTGTGTTCTCTCCAATCCCGATCAAAAAGGCAAAATGCGGCGCATAGATTGCCTGAGACAAGCCGATAAGGTCTGGCGACTGGATCTGGTTATGGTTATCCTCTTCAAGGCCATACCATTGGAGAGTACGGATGGGGAGCGCCTAGAAAAGAATCCGGAATGCCTCCATCCTGGCCTCTGTGTAAATCCATATCATATTAATGTCTCTGTCAGAGAATTGGATTTATATTTGGCAAATTTTATCAATACGCATAACTCATCGAATCTGATAGCTGCAAGATCGCCACAGCTTGCTATTTTCAGTCATAATCGCAACAATAATTTGTCAATTGAAAGAAAAGAGGACACGGAGAGTGAGTCAAAAAATAAAGGACTCAGACACAATCCATACAATGGCGTTGTTTGCAATGATATTATTCTAGCGACTGGTGTATTTTCTTCGCAAGAACTGTGGACATTATCCAGAGGTAGACCAGTAATTATTTAAATGAATTAAATTAAATACCTCTATTTATTTAAATAAATTAACTAGTATTGTGCATATGAAAGCTATGCCAGTATTTATTTAAATATATTAATTATAATAATGATATGTATTGTGTATATCAAAGGTATACCAATATTTATTTCAATTTACATTAAGTATAATAATGATCTTTCAGATTCAATACTAGATGAGGCCAATGACAACAATCTGCATACGAACATCATCAAGAGGGAGAATCTGGGCGCTGCTTACGACTGCAACACAACATATCAACTGACGCCAGATTCACCGATTCCCAGCTCTCAGATCCAGGCACAGACTGGCGCAATTGTCGCCAATCCAATTCCAGGTGGTTATAGCAGTGAGTAGCTGGAGTAGTTCTCTATACAGTGTATTATTTTATTATTCGTCATAAAGCACAACTACAGCGCCCTGTTCCTTTAATAATTTTAGTTGACTTCGTCGATCAGAATCATAGAACTGTGCATTTATCACAGTCTCCGCTGCTGCGCACTGATGCAACAAATGGCTCCACAGATGGTTGCAAAATCGACCACAGCTCATCGCCGCCAGTTATTTCGCGTACAACGACAGCCGCAGATCACTGTGCCACTGGCAGTTTCTCTGTCATTCTGCGACCGGCGGACAGCATTAATTCCAACGGTGATACAACTGTTGCCGACTCCCCAATATCGTTGCATCGATATACCCCGCTAAATAGCAGGCCGCTGGCAGCCACCATGCCCCAAATTCGTTCCGCAGAAGGTAATAATATATAAATAATAATAATAGTAATAATAAAAATAATAATAATAATAACGACAGTAATAATATTAATAATAATAATAATAATAATAACAATAAATAAATATTAATATAAATTATAATAATATATATAAAATAATAATAACCGCGGACACTATTAGCGCAGAATAGCAGAATGGTAAAGGCGGAAACCGATATAGGTTAGCTCAATTAGCGCCAATTTACAATTTAGCCCTCGCAGTCTGCTTTCTATTTTGCTCCATTTCGGCAACGGTAAAACCGTGTGATCGTCCTGAAGTCATAGATTTTTTCTGTGCACTTGTCTTTTTTTCTATTTCGGCAACTGTTAATGCTTACTTACACACATGCACTGGAATGCAGTGTAGCTGTCTTTAAGTTGCGTCCAGCATGCATTTGTCAGTGCGTAAGCTTAATCTACTGAGAGCAGATCGCTGCAAGTGAGTGTGCGGATTGCGACTAAGCACAAGTGAAAGTAAAGAAGGTAATATAAATAATAATAAAACCGCAGAAGCTAATAATATATAAATAACAATAATAATAATAATATAGAAATAATAGTAAATTAAATATATTAATAATAATATATACATAAACATTAAATATTAATGTATTTCTATCTTTTTCTCAGCCATTTTGCACCACAACTGTTCTACGCTGCTAGCAACCTCAGTAAGCCCCGTGAATACTCTGTATTACCCACAGCACGCCAGTCCACGACTTCAGGAGCACGAACATGCACAAACACAGACACAAGCGCAACAACAACAGCAGCATCAACAACAGCAACAACATGCTGAGAGCCATGATATATCTGATTTTGTGACTTATGTTTGTCAAGATGCTGGCCATTCTGCGAGCTTGGCAGCTGGTGGGGGTTCTATAGAGAATCCAGGGTTTCAGCACACCCACTCGCATCAGTTGGCCCCGCACAGCCACTCGCCACACTATCAAATTCACCCACAATTGAGGAGCTCAAAGCTGAGCGCGGCTCCCTCGACCCATTATCATAGCACAATGTTGCCGCCAATGTTGCCGCCGATGGCACGACCTGTTGCCATTATACGATCCAGTGGCGATCTGGCAATGGTTCAATCGCCCCCAACATCGACAGCCAATCAGACGTCGAGTCTTTGCATGCCAAAGGCCACCTTGGTCGACGATGAGAATCGCAACGAACCAGCTAACACTATGGAGAGCAATCATAGCCCAATTAACAGCTCCGAGGCGGATCCAAATACAAATACGGATTGCACCACACTTGTGGCGAGAACTTCGCCGCAACCACATCCGCCAACGAGTCCTCATATTTCTGCTGAAGTGGGTCGCTGTAAAATACCATCAATTGGCTCAAATGCTCTCACTCGCATCGCAGCTCCAATGTACCCCTCAACCAATACTCGGGAGTACTTCAATCACTTTCACACTCAATCTACATCGGTAAGTTGTACTTGCTAATATAAACAAAATATACCAGAAAGCACAGTTTACAGATCGACGATGAATTTCGGTCGCGATATTGAAATATATTTCGTTTGTGTTTCAAATCATTTTTCATTCATAACTACTATTATGAATAGTGGTTTTATAGTGGCCGCCGTCTAAATATATCAAAGTTCAATATTTTGACACAGTCGAACTGCTGTTCCCAGAATCCAATCAGGTCAACAAAAAATGCAGGGAATTTTAAAGGCAAAGTTTTCCAAATAATAATATCCCTGCACAATTTACGGCGCGTCACAGCATGGTCTCTGCTGGGACCCAGGCTTTGAGAAAATTCACTTTTTTGCCGATTTGAAGCCTCTATGTATTGTCTGCTTAGTGCTTAAACCCATTAAAAATATCAACATATTTTGATATCCGGTAGCAAAAAAAGCCACAATCTTAAAGGCAGAGTTTTACCATTCTTACACAATTATTATTTATTTATCAACTGCTCAAATGTCATTAACATCGTATAAGAAACAGCCCAGTTGTAATCAAAAATGTATTCTCATATTGAACTTGCAGTTACTGGGCTATGCTGGATCTATATCGACAATGTCGGGTGTCATAAGTCCGACAAATCTAAGCCTGTACTCAACACCAACAATGGCTGTGACTTCGGCGCACCGTTCGAGTAGTGGCAGGTCCCGTTGGAACACTACACTTACAGAAGACGAGTTCAACTTAATTCCGCACTCTGTAACTAGTACAAATATAGAAAATACACAGGTTATATTAATGGAAGATTGTAAGTATAATTCCTTAATTATTATTATTTATAATATATAATACAGATTTACAAGTATATTAATTTAATTAAAGCAACGGGCCGTTTTACTGATGAATACTCCACAAATCCGAATCGAGACTATGTATCGTGATTTATTATTACAAAATCTGGGCTTTGGGCAAGCGACATATATATACAAATATAAATATTATCACATATTGTATTGCATAATTGTATACGTTGCTAAATTGATAACTTAAGGAATTGTACATAGTAATATTTAAGATAAGTAGTATATTAAAAAAAAGAAAACTAATGCATACTACTACTAGCTACTTATGTATGGAATATAAACATACATATATATGTACAATTGCAGATACATAATATGCATGGTCTTATCAATGGTCTAACGATAAGGATATGCTTTCATATATCTGTAAATATATCTATATATTTCTAAATAAATATAAGAATGTCTGCTTTATTATTCGCATAAACTGAAATATGGTAATGACTGAATATATATTAAGGTCAAGTCAAAATTACATACATAAATATGTACAGATGTAGATTCATTAAGACTATTTGCACACATAATTTCGACCAAATGACATTAGTGGTACAACAGCAAATTCAAATTGAAATGAAGGCACATCAATTAAATGCTTTGAGCAATTCATAACATTAATGATTTTTATGTACATACATTAATTAAAAAAGAAAATTGAAACCTTATTTTAAACCTTTCCTATTTTAATATAAGAGCCATAGGAAATCTGCCCATATTTTATACTAATTTATTTTTGTATATGTGTCTGGATTATTTTCGCGTACGTCTTCAATATTCAAACTTACTTCATTTAATTACATTACTTAATTTGATGATTATCTATATTCAATCAGTCATATTTATGTATGTAATTATATTTTCTTGCAGTAGGACTTAGGGTAAGATTATTTAAAACACAGATAAGATGATAAACATAGTTGAAAACATGTGAAAAATAATATTTAAGTAGGGTCATATATTTAATTTGAAGACTAACAACGCACGGCATAAATATACAAATATATATGCAGATATTACATATAGATTTGTAGCTGCATATTGCAAAGAAAAGAAGATAGATTTAATTGCGACAATATTTAGATATAGTAACAATTGTGACAAATAAATACATATACATACATAGGTGCATTTTGTGGTATATATGTATGTATATGTGATGCTAACTGTGAGTTTGCAATGTAAAAATATAAAGATATATACTCACTCATACACATGTAATTTAATAGTCTGTAGGTATTTACATGCATATGTATTTGACATATATATACTATATACAATATACTGATTTTAAATAACATAATCGAGTAGCCTTGAAGCCTACAGATAGTGGTCAATATATATATACATTTAATACAAGAATCGAATTTTGATAGTCATGGAATAATTTTAAATATCTATCAGTCTACTGCATTAGCATGTATGAATATGCAAACGTATATATATATATATATATACATATATGTATAAATATATATATAATTATATATATAATAACTAACTAACTGTTTAAAAATCAAACAAAGTTACTTAGTACAATAATAGTACTAAGACAAATGGCAAAGGGCATGTGCAAAACATTTTAAAAACATTTATTGTACGTTGACAAATTGGCTGTGAGCATAGTCTATTGCTAAAAATGCTGGTTAGTAAAATACTTATGAAGGCACTATTATTACACACCTGTACATCCAACAAAAGTCGCTTATATATCTATCATTTAAAAAAAAATTACACAAAATCAACATACACGAGTGTTATCAGTTACTTTATCAATACATAGCTATACGACAATTCTATGTATGTAAATTAAAAAATTGTAAAGTAAATAAAAGCATACATTCAAAACAAGCAAACAAATCATATTTTATAAACAGGCTGTGCCAATTTTCAGCTGTGGGTTGGGGGAGGAAAATAGCTCTAAATCACCTAGATTCGGAAAAGATTTAGAGCATTGGAATCACAAACTGCATTTAAGAATTATGGGATCATCGAAGAAATCAAGCAATTAAAAATGATTAAAACATAATTTAAGTGTTTATTTCAATTAAAAGGTAAATTTATTTATAAATTATTTTAATCATTTTCTAGATATATAATGTATATTTTAGAAATGACAATTTGCTTAGTTAATTGAGAAAGGGCAAAACAATCTGTACGATTCTCAAATAAAAAAAAGAGGAGGAGCGAAAATAAATTTCGTATGAAGCGCCGAAGATGTACTCATAAATTAATCATCTATTAGTATAAACTAGAGAAGCACCTCTAACACTCTCACTTACAATATGTATGCATATATTTCGACATTTGTATTTATCACTTTATATAGATATACATACATCAATAAACGAATATATTCGTAGGTATTTTCACTTATTGAACATATATACATAAGTCCACACAAATATATGCACATATATGTAGAGTGTCTGCGAGAGAGTATATTAATACATGAGTAAGTGTGTAGACTCACATGTGTATGTATGTATTTATAAACATTTGTATGCATACAGCCATATTTTCTCAAGAATAAACTGATTTTCTTTTTTTTATGTATTCTATCTTTTTATGCGTGCTCTCAAAATATTTTACGTTATTCTCGAGACATGAGTTTGTTGAACAGTCTAATTCGTTGTGTTTTTAAGATTTGTAAAATAAAAATATCAACTTGCAGAGTTCTTCGTTTTATTTTGATTTTTTTTTTTGGGTTTTAGACAAACGCATTCCAACCGAAAATGTGTTGCATAAATTTATAAATGAATAACAATAAGAAATTGCAAAGTCGGCATAAAAATATCCCTCCTTATTGGATAT
The DNA here is from genome assembly GCA_035044025.1 of Drosophila paracracens. Taxonomy (NCBI): domain Eukaryota; kingdom Metazoa; phylum Arthropoda; class Insecta; order Diptera; family Drosophilidae; genus Drosophila; species Drosophila paracracens. The sequence goes on along the minus strand of JAWNMN010000223.1, from coordinate 988,104 downwards.
AATAACGTAATAATTACTGTAAGTATTAGCCCACTCATTTTTCTGAACTTCAATACAAATACACATATATACATATATATAAATAACTATATATTTATATATTCGCTCGAACATATGCAAAATGAGAAGAAAAGAAAATCAAATCAAAGTGAAATTACGTATTTTTGAAGAATGTGCGTATGTTTAAATATAAGCATATTAAACATATATGTAATTAAATATATATTAAATACTCAAGCGTATTTTGTGGAAGAAATAATATATTGTTGACATCGCTTAGTTAATTGTGAATTTTAATCTTAAATAAGTTCAGCTTAGAAAGTCTAGTAGCATTGTAGTATTTCCTATACGGATACTTAAGATCGGTGTTGATTTTGAGCATGTTTAAATAAGTGATTTCTTTTTGTGTACTCAATTACACAAGGTAAGTAAAGTATGTGTCCCTGGGGTGTATTTGATGTCAAATGATAAATATTTATATATCTTTTCAATGACCATTATGCATATTTTAAAGGTATCTAAACCATAATAAATAACAATGGTGGCCTATTAAATGCATATAACACATATCGAACCTGGTAATATTATTCATGGATTATGTTCGTTTCAGATGGCATCATCAAACACAAATAAAAAAGCGAATAAAATGTTTGGTTCGACGGGACAGGTGACGAGTACTTTGCGTCGACCTGTAACAGTGATAAAAAAACGATCGGGTCCATTAGATGGTATGATCGATGAGCTCAATCGAGCCGAGGATGCAACCACAACAGCTACCACGAACGTCTCGACAGCGAACCCGAACTCCAACGCGAACGCGAACTCCAACTCAAACGTAACAGATACCAATCAGACGGAGCGAGAGAGAGCAACAACAAAGCGCCTTGGTTCCGGTAGAAATTCGCCAACTTCAGCTGGACGTCGGCGTTGCCATACCAAGGAAAAAGAGAAGAAACGTGAACGTTGGCTCTTAACGCGCAAAACATGGCGGTATATGACAGATGCTGGTCGAAAACTATTACCGGATGGCATACAACATGGGGCGGATAGTCTGCCCCACATCGAGGAGCAGTTTCAGCGTGTCTGCGCCTCGGAGCCACGATTTATATTGTGGCGGCGAAAGTCCTCGTTTCCAGGTGCATCGAAAAATTCCAAGAAACGACTTAAAATATTATCGCGGCATCGGAGTAGTTATGCGGCCTACTCAAAGTCGGGCGAAAGCGAACTCAATGAGAACATAGATCAAACAATTGAACTATTGCAAACCTATCTTAAAATACGTGATTCTTATAAAACAACCACACTGCTGGGCACAAAAACAGTTCGGCCCGATCAGACATCATCGCCCAGTTCTCAGCGCCCAAATTACGATAAACAATTATTGAGTTCGAAGAGTTCGAAGAGTTCTTCGAGTTCCCCGCCTGCATTCGATTCAAATTCGAATGAGCAGCAGCAAATCGAGTCTGTGCTTTTGGAGCGTTTGAAATTTCTAAAAAGTTCCTCACTCATCGGCATCCAAATGGACAATGTGACACCGGAAATTCTAGAAGATAAAGCCCATCTTAGGAAAATATATAATATATTAAAGAAACAGCAACTGCATCGCATTCTACATTCCTCAGAGCCAACAACAAAGTCGAACCTCAGCGGAGCAACATCATTATCGAGTCTATTCAATTTTAACACTAATTACGAAAATAACCAAACAGAATTATGCAATTTTGACAAGCGTAAGGCACAAAACCCCATATTAGAGGGCCAGTATGATATTAGTGCAAAACTAATACAAAGTCCAACGACAACAACAAAACGCCAACAAAAACCCCCAGAATCCTTGGAGCTCAGTCACAGTACAAGAAATATGTCTAATAAGACTCCAATTGTATATACAAGGCCAGTACAAAAACCCACCAATTCTTGTGGAACGCAAACCAATTTTATACAACTAAGCGAAATTAAAATACTTGCAAAAAACTATGAATTGATGCTGGAAAATTCCGAGCTATCGGAAGCCGAAGAAGGGGCGGCGGCAGGCAATGCGAGTCGACGGAGAAGTTCCATTGATAATGAGGATGTCTCCCAATCCGTGAGCGATACAATTAAGCGATATTTAAGAATGGCGAGGAAGAAAAGCGTACACGATGGCGATGCGAATCGCTTCAAGTCGGTGAACTATGATCGGAATCTGAGAAATATCAAGGCAAAGGGGGAAATAAATCTCCCGGGCATGGATGAGGACAATCATAAGGCAGTACAAACATTAGATGCTTGGGCACTGGTCGCCTTGGATTTTATACGGGGCAATGAGACTTCGAGGAACTTGCAAAATGCACACATCGCCTGGCAAAAGGAGCTCGACGAGCGCATTCGCAAGCGGAATGAGTGGGAAACGAAACGGCAACAGGAGCAAAGCAATGAAAACGCCAATCAGTGCAAGAAGCATTTTCCACCTGTCTCGGCTCCAACTTCGCCGACGAGATCTTTGCAGAGTCCCAAGGAGAAGAGTGGAAGAACTGCCGGCGCCTTGCTCAGTTCGAGTTCCCAGTTTTTATCCCATTTGTGGAACACAAACCCAACTGAACAATCCACTTCGCAAAACTATAAGAACGGGAATGTAAGCGAGACATATCTAAGTAAGTAATGCTAGTAATAAATAGTAATTAGTATACAGCAAGTTTAACTGTTTTTATATTGAGAATGTAATAAATAATAAAACTCATTCACAGCAATAATGTTTTAAATTGTGGGCAATATATACATACATACTATTATTATTACTTTTTTCTTTGTCTTTGGCATGTCAACTAAAGTCAGTCGAAATATATAACAAATGTATATAAAAAAACAATCTAAAATTAAAGATAAATTTAAAAAAAATCAAAACTTTTATAACTTTTAAACTGAGAGGGACATCGACGTTTCATCAATTTAAAAATTACAAAATCGTTCCGTTTCTTAATTCCCAGCTTTGATTTGATTTTTATGAATCTTCTTCCAAATTTTATGTTTTGTAATTATTTTTTAATTGTTTAAACTCTTTATTTTCTATATATATATATATATATATATATATATATTATAGATTCTAAAAATGAAACAACAAATATGCAAAAATCAAAGTCGTTGTCAAATGTTGGACAATACGTTTCAAGAAAGATTTGGGGAAGCCGCTCCAAATGTCAAAGCAGGCCGGATCAGAACCAGGACTTTCTGGCGCAGCGTGAAAAATGGGCGCCTTCGGTAAGAAATAAATATCCATTAATTTACCATTTCTTTTAATTTGCATTAAAACTTTTCTGAGTTTTTAGGAGAACTGCACATGGATATCGACGCAAGGACAGATCCTACAATTAACGGATACATCCTTGGAAAAACTTTCCGATGTCGAAACAGAGATGCTTATGCATATTGCTTTAGAAAAAATTAAAGAACTAAATATTGGAATGAATATTGGTAAGTTTATTAAGCTAACTAAGTAGAAAAAATAAAAATAATATAATAACTAAATTAAATTATGTTAATTAATAAATTCATATTTTTTAGATTTGCAACGCAAAGCTCCGAAAAGACGAGTAATCTCAAAGAAAAGAGCTCTGACAACAAGTTTCTTTGATATTGGCAAAAAAGATGAAAACAGTAAGCGATACATTTGTCTCGAATTAATTAATTAATGATTACTAAAAGTAAATAACTGCTTAGCTTTAATTTATCCTTATGTCAAACAATTGTATTTAACATATGTTTAATTAAATAAGATGGACGGGATATTTTATTTGGGGCCCCGCTGGATTATTGCTTTTCGAGGGACAGAAAACAGGCCGGAGATTCGCAGCCCGGCTCAAAACATTCGTTGACCTCAGTCTTTCATAGTAACAACGAAAACCACTGTCGTCATGCTGGACAATCAAATGATAATGTAATAATATTCTCAAGTATTTATTTTAGCATTTAATTAATTAAGTTCCCTATTTTTTTAGATACGCTCCTATGAAAGTTTACCAACGAAATCGTTGGATTGCGGTCGCTGTAGTCCCTCGGAGCAGTTTATGGAGCTTAAAAAATCATCATCGATATCAAAGAAAATGTCCTGTAGCCAGTTTGATATGCGACACGTTGAACTGGATCTCGATCGAATCTTATTCGAAGAATCTAAAAATTGTTTCATGTTAAATGTGCCGATATTCATAATGATCTGCATAGAATATCTAGAGGAACATGGACTACAGAAAGTGGGTCTCTTTCGAGTTGGTACATCCAAAAAACGGGTTAAACAAGTAAGTCTAGCAAGTAAGGCCATATCCAATAAATAATTCTTATTTTTTTAATATAAATGTGATTTTTAATTTATTAAATATATTTTTGTATTTTTAAGTACAAACTTATTATTATTGATAACGATTTGTGTTGGTTTATTGCAGCTCCGCGAAGAATTTGACAAGAATTACAGCATTTGCATTCCGGATAATACCTGTCCACATGATGTGGCAACATTGCTCAAAGAGTTTTTAAGGGATCTACCAGAACCCCTGCTCTGCAAAAGATTATATACAGCATTTTTGGAAACTCAACGTAAGGTTGACAGATTTAATAAAAGCTGATAAATTGATTTATTTCATAATTTATTTATTTTTAGGTATACGGAATCGTCGCCTGCAGCTGGAAGCAATATCACATCTTATTAAATTGCTACCGATTGTGCATCGTGACACATTATATGTTTTGCTCAAGTTCCTGGGAAATGTTGCAGCCCATTGTGATGATATATGTGCCAGAGATGGAACCGTTCAAGTGATTGGCAACAAAATGGATAGCAATAATTTATCCACAGTCTTTGCGCCAAATATTTTGCGTGACTCGTCGCCAAAAGTAGCTGAATATAAAGAGCAGGGAAATATGGGAGATGCAATTAATGTTATTAGGTATACTATTCTTTATATTTATCGAAATAAAATGATAATTCTCTTGCTTACATTTTTTGCACAGAATAATGATAGACCACTATGAGGAAATCTTTAAAGTGCCTGTAGAAATTATGGATATGCTTTATTCTCATATGCTGGATACTTGTCCGGAAAAACTGCACGACTTAATAACAAACAAAGTGGTTCAGTCGTTAAGGTATACATTTTATATTCTTTAATATGCTATATAGGTTATATATATATTCAAATATATTTTACCTATGCATAGTAACCAAATTGAGAGCTCTACGCCAACTATGGGCCCGGTTCACTTAAGCGAGGCTAGCTATAATTCGGCTATTTTACCTGATGAAAGGCGACAATCAACTCCAGTTTTACTTGATCATTTGAATGTATTCTCAGCCCGTCTACAAATATCTGTGCCGGAGGAGGCCTCTTTACAAAGAGCCAAGGCAGCTACTCTCAAGGGTAATACTTCTATATAAATAAATCACAACAGGATTGCAAATTTAAATATTTATCATTTAGACAGTAAAATTCCAAGTGTGACTATGGAACCTAAACTACCAGCTAGTATATCAAATATTGGTGGGGCAACAATGCATGCAAAGACTGCTGAATTTGAGAAAACGCCGCCTGGTGAGAATACCATTTATAATGGAACCCAAGTGCCAACAGCCAGAGCAAAACCACTCTATAAACGGCAGCAATTAATACCCAGTGCAAGACGAACAAATTAATATATTAATATATATATCTATATATATATATATATAATAAATAATAAATTAAATAATATTAGAAAACATAAGCAGCATACGATTTAGTCAAGATTGTAAATGGAACATATGTCTAGACATAAGTATATGTACATTATTAACAAGAAATTTTTGTATTTGTATACGTATATAAGTATTTATTATTATTGTAAGTTTTATTACATAAGACTATAGGAATTATACTTAATATGTAGTATCTATTATATATATTAAACTTTCTGTAAACTTGTTCTTTTACAATCGTTCCATTGGAATATGCTTCTCTTATCTATATATATATATAATGTAATAGAAAGAAATTCAATTTAAATAAATATATAATAGATTTGTATTCGAATTTGAATTTGAATAGTATACCTTTTAAAGAACATCTTGGGTCTATTGCTAAATGAACTAAGTTAGTCATCTTGAACTTCGATGTACGACTATGTATTCCGCTAGGCTTAAAGTGTTAAACAACAACAATACTTCTTCTGATATGATGATACAACACGTAATTCGGATTGCAATCGATGCATTTAAAATATTTCCAATGCTCGTTTGCATTGCAGCCGGCTGCTCCCCTATTAAATAATCAAATAAATTCCAAAAATGGTTAAGAATTTTTACTTTAGAAAATCCGCGGATGATTTACCAGTGAGCACGTGAACTCGGACGGAGGCCGGTACGGCTGCATTGGGTACGCATGTATAATTTCCGGAGTCTCGCAGCGAGGCACGCGTCAACATTAATCGGCTCGTTGTACCAACTTCGGTTTTTTCCGTTTCCAAACTGATGCCACCTCGCAACGAATCAAAGTCAACAATCGCCGATCCATGATACCTTGACCGATTATAATTAATTACACTGGCAAAAAAGAAAGTGTTATTTATGCAAACATACCACAACACGGATGAGGCGTGTATATTGACGGAACAGGCGAGTGCAATTGTACTATCGCGTTTCACGTGTATCTCTGTGGAACCCAGTATTTTAGCACGTGCCGCTTTAATTTATTAAAATATATATTACATAGTTATTAAAGGTTGGAAGTGTTATAATTTGTATGAGCGTCAATCAAACCTTTTGAGTCATAATAGAGTTTCTCCGAGTTTCTTTCTCTCATATCACTTTCAGCTGCAAATAAAAAAATTCGTCCAGTAGAGTAGAGAAAAACACGCAAAGTCAAGCACAGAGAGTGCAGCTGCTGCTGCACATATTCTAGGGGGATCTGCCATATAAGTCATACTCATAAAACTGGCGAATTCTCTCTGCTCCCCGAGAACATGTCGACGACACGAGGCCTGCTTAACTCTCGACGCGCTACCTTCGGCTCGCCGCTCTCAGCACCCGCACTCGCAGCCGACGGCCAGAAGCCTTAATACCCTATTTAATTTAATGTACCTGTGATTTCTAAAGTAATTGCCAAGTTGATTTTGGGCTCCGTGTTCACTTGGCACTCGTAAATGCCGCTGTCCCTGGCTTGGGCGTAATCGATCTTCAAGTCCCAATCGTCGCTGTTTGGCGTATGAATTACAGAGAATCGTTGGTCACCGGTATACGTATAAATGTTCGTAGTTAGAATGTGAAGATCCCGTTTGCGCATCCATGAAACCTACCCAATAAACTCATTAATACCATAGATATGCGAAAGATCTTCTATAGTCTATATACGCTTACAGTTCGATTGCCTTTATTCTTAACGCGGCATCTCAAAATTGCCGTTTCGTCGACAACAGCTGAAATATTTCTGGGGCTTATGTCATCAAAATAAGGTTGATCCGTATTGACCAAGTCTACAAAAAAGTGTCTTATTTTAAGAACTAGTTGATAATTTATTCCAGCTAATTAATACATTACCATTGGCATTTAAAAAGGAGGATGCGCTGATATGCTGGATCCGACTATTAAAATGCAAAATGAATATAATGATTTGTTTAATTTGATTTCCATATGAAGACACCATTTTTGTTCACTTGAGTTCCTCTATAATTAGTGTATTGACGTTGAAATCTGCAAAACAGAAAATTGTCTTCTTAAAAAATATAATCTTATTTGTTTTAAAAAAAAATATATCTAAAACACAATCATAAACTATAACGATTTTTAATCATCGGTGTTCAGCTTAAAGTCATATTGTACTTATGTATATATATATACATATATAACTTGCATATACATTTTTTGTTGCTGTTAAAAAATCCTTAAAAATTATTGGCATGTGAAAATTGGAAATACATAAATTAAAAACAGCTTGGATTTAGCTGAGTCTCTTAGAAATAGCACTTGATAATAAATTAATTTACTTACTTTTTCAGTAGCTTGAAACCCTAGCCATTCTGTTTATAAGATATATATTATAAAATATGTTGGCTGCATTCTCGATCCACATGTTTTTGTCTTTTATGATTTTAACGGACGCTTCTTAGCGCAGATAAAGATAAGTAACATTTTCTGTGGTTTTTCTATTTAATGTTTAAGAAATTTTTGGCTATGATTTGATGAGGAAAAACTTGTTCAATATATTTTTTATTCTTGCAATTTGTATGCACAATTTATTTGATGGGGTTTAGTGCGCAACTCGGCTTTGTTCAACCACCAAATTTACATCGGGCCAAGCTCGGAAGGTCCAAAAGAGAGAGAACGTTTTTCTTGAAAGCTTCATGCAAAAGCTTTTTCTTGATGTGTATTATGTATACTTTTCATACAGAGCTGAAAATATAGCTCAAAGTCTGAGCAAATGACTAATTAAAGCTAAACAAATCAAATTGCCTGTCTCCCACTCCCACTCTGTTTAAATAAGGCGCACTAATTTTTTCATAATTACATGTTATTATTTAAAAGACGCAAATAAACAATCGCAATAAAAATTAACATAAATATATTATCGTATGTATTTAACGAGAGCATATACACATAAACCTTTAGGTATATGACAATTGGTATATATATTTATTATTGAATTAAAGATATGCAAGTTGTAAATCGTAAATCGCTTAAAAAATTCAAAGACTTTCATTACGTCGGAAACTCCAGTTTGATTATTTTAAAAGTCCGAATAGGGCAGACCCTCTGCAACAACTGGAACCCTCGGACAATAGACATTTCGTTGAGGTTGCGTCGAACCTGCGCTCCAACCCCGTGCGCTATTATTAAAGCACTGACCAGGAGCGGAACGCACTTGAGGCGACGCTGTTAGTGGGCCGCTGTGTGTAATATTCGGGCCATAGCCGCCAAAATGCTCTTGCTGCGATTTTATTGGCGTCGATCGATGATCAATAATGACAGCAGATCCAAAGGGAGTTGGGGATGCATTGCGTACACCGCTGCCATATGTTGGCATCTGTTTGTTCACATTCAGATATCGTTGATTTTGCGCCGATTTCTGAAATTTCGCCAACTTATCAAAGGACAACGGTGAAGGATTGAAATTGACCTGGGGTGCTGATTGCGTCGAGATGGGCGGCACCTTCTGATAACTTTGAGGACCGTACAATTGTTGTTTGGGTGGCACTGATGAATATGGGTTCGTGGGGGTCGATATGGGAAACTCAGTCGTCGAATTTTGATTGCCCTGAGAATAGTCAACGTTTGTTGAGCCCGGGAAAGTATGGCTGCGTTGCTGCTGATCCTTCGAATGGAAGGGCGGAGGTGCATAGCTCGATAATGAGATTTCCTTCGGCACAAATAAACCTATATGTATATAAAACAAATAAGAGAAAGTTCTAGAATTAATGGAGTGGTGAAAGTATAAACATAAACATATATATTTATGAGGTCGTTTTATAAAAATATGTTAAGAACTAAAGAAAGACAATTTGTTAAATTATTTAATTTTGTTAAAGCATTACACATTAATTATATATACGCAGAGATGAACCTAAATTGGTTTTTGTTTCGAATTTTGCGATTTTTCCATCACCCAACTCGTAACTTTAACAGAAGACATGTTTTAGTATTTATTTAGACTTTCCAGCACAGAACTCTTAACTTTAACAATAGATATATATTTTAGTAATATGTACACATATATTTATTATCAAGGACATGGAAAAATAATTGAGGGGTTCTTGCAATTCGTGCCTTCGCTTTGATTTAGTTCCTTTTCCAATTCGCAATTGTCTTCGTTCATTGGCTTTTGGCATCGATTTATTCGCGATTCTTCCTGTTCTTTTAGCGATTGTTGCTCAAATGAATAAATCAATTCACGAACATTAACTGGTTCTTTAATATCATCGTCTTTCTCTGCTGCACTCTCTGAGAAAATTGGTTTACTTGGGGCTGGCATAGTTGTAGTATTTGAAAGAGTATTTTTTGTATTTATTTGGTTGATATATTTAGATTGTTCGCCTCTATCAAAAGTTTTTATATTTTTATAATCCCTATTAAAAGCAGGCAAGCTCTGTTGTCGCATAAAGCATTGCTGAAATTGTTCTAATTGTTGTAGCCGTTGCTGAATATCATCGTTGAAATTCCGAACTAGAACTTGTTCATTTGAGTCAAAATAATATTCATTTATATTATCTATATTCTGGGTTTCACACTCTTCTGAACGATGTTCTGTAAATATTTAATTTACCATTACATGGAAAAAATAAATAGCTGCTTAAGAAAAAGTTTATTAATTTAAACGAATTCTTTATATTCTATCTATACATATATATTCTAATTATAATAAGAAAAAAACAGTTCATTGACATTTACCTTTTGGTAATTCCACATTTCGACCGCCCCAGCCCTGGGCCACAGTTGGCTTGTAAGCCAGTTCTCTCTGGTGATTACACGGCTGAATTGGTGTATCAAATTGCTAAAAAAAAAAAAAATTAAAATAAATAAATAAAGGAATACTTGGAAAATGACAAAGACTAACCGTTTTATTATACAGATTCTGTTCGATGCAAGGCGATTGGCTGCCATGGGATGCCGATGTTAAGCCCTGATAATCGGTGACATCTCGATTAAAGTTCACCGGTGATGCCAGCGAAGCTGTTGGCGTCTGGGCGCGATAATTGGAACCATCCAAAAATGCTGTGCTTGCCGAGCCAGTTTGAAGAGCCGCTTCCCAGGGGGATTTCACAACTTGAACGCCGGGCTTTGAATATTTCTCAATCAATTGATCCTGATGCAGATTGAGCTGGACACGATGCTTGCCCGCATCCGAATACGCGGGTAAGAGATTGGGCGAAGTTGGGGGTCTTGCCTGATATTGTTGGTAATCTGGAAGACCAGACGGACTGTAAATGCCGGCATTTGTCTCATCGACTACCCAATTTTCCGCCTTTCTACGACGTTTGGCAAAGAGCTCAGCTCCTTGAAAACGATTTGATATTTTATTTAGATTTGATTTATTTGTTTGTATTTATTTGTTTATTGTTGAGAGTAGCGCGCAGATAAGCAGACCGAGGCAGTGGCAGGTAAAGCGGATTTATTGTGAGGTACATGTTTGAAGAAATTACAGATTGATTAATTATGGCTTGTCAACAAGTGTTATATTTATAAAATTAAACAACAGGCTGCCAGAAATTAATTAACTTAATTAAAACACTAATAATAGGCAATTAACTATTTAATTTATGGCTATTTTCCTTCTATAATCGGAAATGAATAATGGGCAACTAACTACTTAATTTAAAACCTCTAAAATGCTGGCTCTTCTATTTATCGTTAATCGACTTTCAATAACGGAGAAACGACCTACAGACCGACAGATTAGCCCCCGATAACCCCAAGAAAGAAAACACCTTTCGCTTAATACTATAATTAATAATGATGAGTTTTGTAATAATTAAAATTAATAATAATAAAATATAATAGTAACAAAAATAATAGTAAAAAAAAAAACCAAATGTTATTATTATTAATTATTACCTCGGCCCTTATGCAGTTGCAGCGCAGTTATTAGCTCAGCGCAATTGTCAGGTGATAAGAGGCCAGATTCAATATTTATCGAGTCTTTCAGTGAGTTATAGTCGCGCATTTGACCCCGTGGATTCATAACAAGTTTTAATGGAGTTTTTTCCGGCGGCTTGGTTAGTTCCGACATCATCAAATTTAATTCAGCATTTTCTTTATTTAATGATTGCGTTTCAATTATATCATCTTCTCCTATATTTATGCAATACCGGTATTCGTTAATTTGAGATTTTCATATAATACTTTCATAACATTTAATAAATCACAAAGCATGTGTAAGTTATCTTAAGCATTTACTTTGAATGTTTAAAGAAGTGTTCTTAATAAAATACTTAAAAGCGCAAGTGGAATTGTGTAATCAATTTTATAATTTAAATTTAGTCATCATGCTATTTAAAGACTATTTAAGTCGGCAAAGCTAAATCTATTTAAGAGAAGATGATTTTAGTTAGTTATATATTTTTAATGCAAATACAAAAAAAAAAGTTTATTGATTTGTAATTAGTTAAAAAAATATATATATTTTAACCTTTATAATTTAATTTAATAAATTTAGAAAAAAAGTTTTTGTACTCAAATTTAAGACAAAAAAAAATATACAGCAAAATACCATTCATAAATTATACTTAATAAGTTGCACTGAAAACAAATGCTTAAATGTGTTTTTTTATTATTATTATTAATAACTGTATTATCTGAAAATTGTCCAACACTTGAGAAGGCTGCATTTCAATGACTCAGTTTCCAACTTGTTGTTTTGTGTGAATATGGGATGTATACATCATAATAATAATAGGATAGGTCCTTAAGCATGCATTGACAATTCTATTACCTTGACCACTAGCCTCGTGTACCCATTTTACTGAGCGTTTCTTCCGATTCACATACATTGATTGACCCTTTGATTTCTGATTGCTAATGTCACTCAATGAATGTGAGATTCGGCGAGCGAGCTCAACCTGGTCCTCCACAGTGGGATGCAGTGTTGGCGAATAAAATGCCGATGAGGCATATAGCTTTCCTAACAAATTGAAACAAATTTAACATCAATTCAAAAAAATAGTCAGTAGATAGTTAAAAGGCGATACGTAATCCACTCTGTGTAAGTCCTAACTAAGCAAAAGCGAATTGCAAATAGAGTGCATGCAATATACATAATTATTAAATATACAGTTGCGGTCACTATCATAGTAATTCTGTTTTTCAAGTATTTAATCTAAATATTTCTCATTATATTGCGATAAAACTATTTTCCAAACACTAAATATAGTAAAATATAACCACCCATTCATTCTAGTTTTGAGAAACAATATTTAGACAGAAAACTTCACTATTATTCCACTAATATTATAATGAAAAATTGCATTAATTTAAATAGAAAAATTGTTCAATACAAGGACTTTAATTGTTTTTTTGTTAATTAATTCGATAGCTATGGCAACTTTTAATGTTTACTTATGTCGCTGAATTTACTGCTAGTGTTTGGATCAAATTTTTATCATTGTTCCACTAAATTTGATGTATTTTTTTATGTACATATTTCAAAACACATGTGTGCTCAACTACTATTTTGACCGCAACTGTATTTGGGTTATCTTGATGATGAATATGATGAAAATAGCAAAATACAATGTAAATGGCATTGGCATAAATTGGGTAGCCGTAGCAATAAATATATATTGATAGGTATTCAAAGTATAAACATTTGCACTAATGTTAATAATCTGAATCTCCTTCTTTTAGTTTTTATTTTACGTATCACCTTTTGTTGTGTAGTTTGTTACTTACGGTTCTTGGGCAATATTTGGGGTGCATCAGTAGCTGGAGTAAATATTTTGCGCAAATCAAATGTCCTCGACACGTTTGATGATTCCTATATATTAATTACATACATACATACATACATTCATGGTTTCTAATTCAAATGTTGTATGATTTATCATGCACATATATGTATGTATACATATACATTTGTGTATCTTTAAATTGATTTTGGTAGCAGCAGAGCTACGTACATTTTTTCTTTGCCACAGTTTTTTGCTCAGCTCGAGTAAAATTCTCTTTTTATGTTCGTCGTAACGATCGCTGGGTCGAAAACCACGTTTCCGATCTATTGACGAATTCTTGGACCACATAGATTGGGGTAGTCCCCCCCTAAAATGGCTGGGTGTGCAGCCTTTTTGCATGTTAGTCAATTAAATTGTGGGACTCGCTTCCAGCAAATCATAAAATGTGCTAAATTTTTCGATACTAGTCGTTCGTACAGATCAAATTGTTTTTAAAACCAAATCATTCACACACACATGAAAAATTTTAAATGTAGTTGTTGGGAATTGACTATATCATACATCTATGTAAAGATCTCTCTCTCTCTCTCTCTCTTCGATGCTAATTATAGAGATACTCAGAGAGAGCGAGATACTGTGGGTAAGATGAACTCGAATAGTACGATATATATATAATACAAAATATATATATGTACGCGTATAAACAGAGACCAAAATATTCTTTATACACATATAGAGAAGTGTACATAAGCATGTACTTATATCTCTTATATATAAATATAACATATTGCTTATAGCTGATATAGCTTATAGCTTATATAGTATATAAACAAATTATTCATTTAACGTATCATTTTAGGTTCGCTTTAATCGGAGTTTTTAAAAGGGACCAGCTTGGATTATAGCGGTGAAATATATTTTATATTTCATATTATTATTATTATTATTATTATTTTTATTATTATTATAATTATTATTAGTATTATTATTATTATTATTATTATTATTAATTATTAGTTTTTTTTTTTTTTTTTTTGTATTATTTTTTGGGAATGTAAATGCTTTTTCTTCTCAGATTGGAAAATAGCTATGATATATAAATATTTATATTATATTATATATTTATTATTTTATTATTATTATTAAATAATATTTGTTATAATTATTTTATTTTTTTTTTGGGGTACTTACTTTTGAGTCGTAGGAATCTTCTTGACGGCTATAGGTTTCTGTATATTCCTGCGATAATTTTGGAGCTGTCTCCTGCTGTGGCAGTTGCTGCTGTTGCATTTGCTGCTGTTGCAGTTGCTGCTGTTGCAGCTGCTGCTGTTGCAGTTGCTGCTGTTGCAGTTGCTGCTGTTGCAGATGCTGCTGTTGCAGATGCTGCTGATGTTGCTGTTGTTGCAGCTCTTGTTCCTGCAATCGATTCTGGGCAATTAGCCTTTGCGCCAGCAACTGTTGCTGCTGTATTTGATTGGCCAATTCCTGCTGTTTCTGTATGAGTAGCAGCTCTTGCTCCTTGAGCTGGGTTATCTTTTCTTGAGCCTTTATATTGATATCGATGTCAGATATAATGTTCTCAATTTGATTATTAATATCCTTCTGCAAATTTAGTACATGCAAAATATATATAATATGTTTTGCACTAGTAGTTTATATATTTATATACAAATACTAACATGACCTTTTCCATCTGTCTCAACTTCCGTATTCTTAACTTCCGGTTGCTCAACAATCTTAGCTTGAACTTGCACATCTTCGATCTATCATTGAAAAAAATTAATTAAAATCAATTAATGCAAATAAATACTTGAATGATTTCCCGGCTAAATTTTTCCATATAAAATTATAATAAATATCTAAAATATTTTCCATTTAAGGTAATAATCAGAATTATAAATAAATAAAATAGTTATTGTAGCAATTGCATTAGGGTTTTTAGAAAATGCGCATATTAATTACATAGTTAATCAAAATATATTTATACTTTTTCCGCATTGACCTTCGGCTCGGGCTGCGGCTCTGGTTCCGGCTCAGCCTCAGCCTCCTCCTCTGTCTCCTCCTCCTCCTCTTCACTCGCACTTTCCTCGGATTCGTCAGCGACAACTGTAGCTGCAACTGGAACCGGTGTCTTCTCTGATTCCATTTTCTCCTTTTCTTTTTTCACATTCTCGTTCTCCTCCTCCTCCTCAGCTTTAGGCTTTTTCGTAATGACAACTGTTGTCACTGTTTCGTTCTCTGTTGGCTCCGATTCGCTCTTCGTAACAATAACTGTACTTGTTGTTGTTGTGGTTGTTGTCTTCGCTTCTTCTTCTGCTTCGTTTGCATCGTTCTCCTTCTTCGACACGATAACTGTTGTTGTGGTTTTTGTCTCTGTTTGGGGCTCTGCTTCATCATTCTCCTTCTTGGTGACAGTCACAGTTGTTGTTGTCGTTTCTTCTTCATCGCCATTCTCGCTCGTAGCGGCGACGACAGTCGCAGTCGCAGAAATAACGGTGTCTGCCTCACTGGCAACAGTCTCCGCGACTTTATAGCTCGATTCGCTTTTCTCCTCCTTTTGAGCTGTTTGTAGTTCACCTGTTTTATCAATTGCATTTTCGTCGGAATCATTTGCTAGTGGCAAACTTTCCGTTTCATTCACTTTTGTCTTAACCGTTGGAATAAAAAACAATAAACAGTTTTATACAACAAAAAACAATAATTCGTTGTAAACAAGAAGAAGCAGCAACATTCTCTTGAATTATCAACAAGCAATAAAGTTTATAACTCAAACTATATTCAGTTGGGTTATATTGAATATGGAAATTAATGAAACACATTTTTATAAATGTAAGCAACCCTTTTGAATACAACTAATAATTAAATATATTCCAATCAATTCCACAATTAAGTTAAAGTTAAGTCCTATTAAAAAAAAAAAGGATATTTTGTTAAAGTGGTTCTGAACTGGTTATTCCAGAATTAAGACATCATCCAAAAAAATTCATTCAATATAACAATCAGTTTTGCAAAAAAATAACTCCTAAGAGCGCTGTAAAAATATAATATAAATATATCAAGTAATTGTCAGCAGTAAGGCAACTTGCTTGAGTATATTAAATTAAATAAATAAGCAGTCATGATATAAATAATATATCATGATATCTTAAACTTACCATGCCCTCAGACTCCATTGCTTACGATAACAACAAGTACAATTCTCTAAAATAAAAAAAAAATGTTTACAAATTAGATAACAATACTAATTATATTATAATTAAATAATAATATTAATTAATTATGCAGCGCGTAGCTAAAAATATGTATAAATATATATATATTTAAGCATGTTTTTTTTGCGCGTTTCAAATATGCATTTAGCACCTGTTGACACCTGTCAATCTATGTTAAAAACGCTATATTTCCTGTGTATTTATCTATGCATTTTTTTAATATGTGTATATTTATATATACATATATATACACATATCTGTCCGAGTTTTTACAAAATATTAATTACATTTATAAATATACATGGGCAAATTAAATTATTTAAAAAGACTGATGTTTACCACTGTCACATTATATAATCCCTGTTTATTTGAATGCATATATATTTTTATTCCATATTTATTACATCACTTCATGTACTTAATTATTTACTTACCACAGTTAATATTTTTTTAATTTCTTAAATTTGCAAGTGAATTGCTGCAACTTAAATTTAAGATACGAAATAAAATTAAATTTGGACCGAACTTATTTAAATAATGACCTCGAATGAATAAAGTCTAGCTACATATGTGATAGTATATATATATATATATATATATATTGCCGATTTATTTGCCGATTCAAAGAATATGAGTGCACATCAAAGATAGCGTCCACACTGTCCACATTCTATTTTTTTACTACATTGCCAGCCACAATTTCCGCGCACATTCACAATATCGTATTCAAGTCATGTATTCATGTGTGCATGCGTGTGTGTGTATCCATTCATACAAGCACACAAATCGAATACACATACACACGAAAATAATTTTTCATTAAATACAGTCCCGTTTAAAAATACATGCACATAAAATCGGGCTAAAAAAATACATATGTGCATTAATATATAAATATATATATGGATAAGATACATAGATGCTGCTATTTAAACAGTTGCCGCATTATTCATTATGCTGGGCATTAGTTGACAAGAAGGATACATTCCGCATAAACTGCTACAATTGAAAAGCATCTAAAAACAATTGATATATTTTCTATTTTCCCGGGCTGTTGCAATGAAAATATTAAATTTAACAACTCAAAATAACGGCGAATGATCTTAATAGCGCATATGCCAACATTTAACAGTGTTGCTTTCATTTGACAGCACAAATCGATAAATCATTTTAGCAGCACCATTTTGAGTAATTTCCAGTATTACTCTCTCCTTTACTTTATTTAAGCGTGCAAAATGTAAAATGGTTTGGCTATGTTTTTCAAATTTGTGGTATGGTATGTTGACAGTTTTTCAGCAGTCTGCTGGAAATAATAAAACTAACAGCAGTGAACTTAACGAAGCTTAAACTTAAATTCGCTCTCAACAGAGCGCAATGAGTAGCAATAAGAAAAACATTTTTTGATAATTTGTTCAGTGTTTTCATTTTGGGAATATTTTTCCAAAAGTAGAAATAGCCATTATCAGATTAGATTAAAATATAAAATGAGAACACTTTAAAAAAAAAAAAAAAAACGGCCCCTGCCCGTTGTACATTTGAGCTGGAGATGCGCAACAGAGTGCTATGTTGACAGTGAACTGCGCCAGCTGGTTGCAAACATTCATGTCTGATAAAATCAATGGAAGTAAATTTTACACCTATCGATGTATCGATACAAGAGCAGCATCCCTAAACAAAGTTGTGGAAACATAATGTAAGAAAAACAGAGACAGCAAAAAAAGGAATAACAAAAAAAATGGGGGCAACGATGGTAAAAAATGGCAATTTACTGGATGCCTTGCCTTCACAGGTCAGCCATAAAAATAAAATTAACATTTATAAATTGCACAGCAATCTGACATTTACAGGGAACGCTGCACGTAGTCATGCTGGGCCTGGATTCAGCTGGCAAAACAACAGCGCTTTATAGACTCAAATTCGATCAGTATTTAAACACAGTGCCAACAATTGGCTTCAATTGTGAGAAGGTAAACGATTTAAAACGAATTACAAAACAAGAAATAAATATTTAATGCTTTATTTTGCAGGTACAGGGCACACTGGGCAAGGCGAAGGGGGTTCACTTTCTCGTTTGGGATGTGGGCGGACAGGAAAAACTACGACCGCTTTGGCGAAGCTATACGCGGTGCGATTTAAATATTTTCAGTTCAGTTTATATTTGTATTTATACTTTTATTATTTATTTTGTAGCTGCACAGACGGAATTCTATTTGTTGTGGACTCTGTGGATACTGAACGCATGGAGGAGGCCAAAATGGAGCTGATGCGCACTGCCAAATGTCCTGATAATCAAGTAAGTCTATACTTAACATACATAATTTATGTATTTATTTGTATAATTTTCAGGGGGTGCCTGTGCTGATATTGGCTAATAAACAGGATCTACCAAATGCTTGTTGCGCCAAGCAGCTTGAAAAGTTGCTGGGCTTGGCGGAGCTACACAATCCAATTTCGAATATATCAACAACCAGCTCGAGATCGACGGGCAACATTGTTAGCTATAATAATAGTAGTAGTAGTAATAGTACATCAAACCAAAGTTATACAACAACCGAGCTGGATGAGAGCAGCGATAAGCGCAGGGACAAGGCTGCCAGTTTGCCACACGGTGCACCACTTGCAACAGCCACAACGGGGATAAACTCCTCCTCCTCGCAGTTTACAATAAAGCACAATAGCTTCAGCGCCTCCTCGTCGATGCAGCTAAAGGGCTGGTATATCCAGCCAGCATGTGCTATAACCGGCGAGGGACTGCAAGAAGGACTAGATGCTCTATACGAGATGATACTAAAGCGACGTAAGATTAGCAAGTCTCATAAAAAGAATAAACGGTAATATTGTTTTTAATTTATATATATATCTCTATATATATATATATATATAGTTTTAGAAATTAAAGTCTGCTTAGCACAATTAACAAAATGTACATGCACTACAAATAAATATCGCCTGTGTACAAATGTACGTAATCAAGAATCATTTCAATATTTGGGGAATTATCAGCTCAATCTATTTTAGTAATTTGTGCAAATTATTAAAAGGCGTATTTATTTTCGCTATTTAAGGGATTGAAACACATGTTACTTAATTTGTTTTTTTCGCTTTTTATTTTTGAAAGATCCGATACAAAAATAACTGATTCTGTTAAGCCAGTTACACATATGTTATGTGTACGTCATTTATTAGAATTTAAAAGCCTTCTCCAAAATCAATGTTCTCAATTAAAATAGTTGTAATGAACGCCCAAATTTGGCATTGTTACATTTGAAACGGGGACATAGGTGGACCCAGGAGCACATTTTAAGCAATCCCGTTTTATGGCTGGTCTCTGCTTGGACTTGGAACCCTGGCAGTGCATCGCGAAGCGCAGCTCCTCAGCCATTTCCGAGCACAAGGATTGATTGTCGGTGTGCAAGTTCTTCTTGGAATTCCAACAAAACTCAAAAATGGCCACTACAACAGCCAGCGCCAGGCCGCAAAGTAGAACAACGAATACGCCACCTAAAATAAAAGATATAATTTAATCAAATTAACTAGTAAATATATATAAATATTTAAAAAAATGTGTATATATTTTAGCTATCCATAAACAAAATACGAGATATAATTAAATTAACTTTTAAACATAAATATTTTTTAGCTATTGATATCTTACCGATGTTTTCCACACCCAACGCATTGGCTTTTGATTCTTTACTTTTGTCATCTCTATTGCAAACATCTCCCGTATTTTTCCACCATTTGTCGTACAGTATCTGAATTATGCCTTTTTCTTGCAGTTCCAATATTGCTAATGATATTTTATCGCGCCACGGCGAACCTTTTGGTGTTGCAATACCATAACCCTTGGAGTCTAGTAAGCCACCAATTTGTGTTAAATTACAATCCCGCTGAACAGCATAGTCCAACATCGTAGATTCCATTAGGAAGGCATAATTGCCCTCCATAACACGTTTAATGCCGTCTTCGTAGGTCTTCACAAATACAGATGACTTTCGGTTCTCCATATAACGCCACATCTTTTGATAAATACCAATCTTGGAATCCTGCAATGAATAATATTAATATTTTAACAGACCATAAAATTGGTTTCCACAAGTCCTCACCCTAAAAAATGTCATTGTTGAACCGCCCTCCAAGGTGCCGTAGGATATTTCCGTTTGATCTGCCAGATCGGATGCACTTTCAATTGGGGTTATCATACGCTCGACAGTTAGAAATGCAGCTAAATTAGCTGTATATGATGAGATTATAATCAGACAAAAGAAGAACCAGCAGCCGCCAACGATTCGCGTAGATGTTGCCTTAAAATTTAATGAGAAAAGAATTTGCTTTAAATATATTTTAGTAAAAAAAAATATATGGATATATATATATATATTTATTGTGTCAACCAATTTCCCTTAGTTTTCGCTGAAATACTTAATTTTTTAAGGAAAATATGTTACTAATCAATTGAGATTTAATTTTAAATATTACTTTCAATTCAGTTTAAATATTTGTACTTTTTGCATTGATTAGTTGACATTGAATAAATAAATAAATAAATAAATAAATAGATATAGAAATGGAATAAATGAATACCCTGGGATATAGATCGGCCCCCTGCTGCATTAGGGCGCCAATTGCAAACCAGAAACTATTTTTCAGTGTAAAATCATTTTGGACGCTAATTAGCTCCAAAGTGTCATCGGAATCGTTATCGTTATCATCATTATGCTTGTCAGCCAGTAAAACCGATTGTTTTCTTGTTGTTGTTAGGCAATCCACAAGATCAGTATCTATATTATCTCTATTATCATTGTTTAATTTTTCATTGGCAGTCGTTAAGGATTTCAGTTCCAATTGATCGTATATATAATTGGCTTTTCGCATTTTATACAACATATGATCGCAGGCCATGGAACATGCTGGTTTGGAACGGACCCATTCGACTGGAGATAATCGGGCCACAATCCAGATACAGATCGAGACTAGAATGTAGCCAAATGCTATATAGAACCATATTTCGATCGCGAGCGGATTCATAAAAGAGAAAAACTTCGTTTGAGCACGATCTGAGATCTGAAAGACAATACAAAACTCATAATAATAATAATATAATGAATAAATGCATAATTTAGCCATGGGGAAAATATATACACAATACCCCATTTAAATTTAAATGCAAACCTTATTATTTGTAGAAATCTCAGTAACTGATCTTACCTTTGGATTAAGACCGGATCCTTGTCGTAAGAATGTGCCCGTTATAAACCAAAAACTATTGGAAATGGAGAACTGATTCTCAACGATATCTGTTTCCTTGTAGCAGGGATGCGGATTTTTCCATTCGTACGGCGAGAAGCGTGCCATCACAAATAGTGCGAACGATACTAGGATATAAGCAGCTAGCACATAAAGCCATATCTCGATTGCCAATGGGTTCATAAAGGAAAACAGTCGTGTGGGTTGACTTGTCGGTACCTAAACGATTACGGGCGACACACTTTTAAATACTTGCATCTAAACTAACTAATATTACCCATATGTATGGGTATTTACATAGGAGCTAAGAATTGAACTGATTTACCTTGAAGAGTATGCCAATTCCGAGATTCATAAATGGTTTTGTAAAATCTATAACACTTTCCCTAGCATAATTTATGGTCATTGAGGCGACAGCCAGATCTGCGCGCTGAAATTTCAAAAATACAATTAATTAATTTAGTTCACAAACAAAACACCAACAAAAACAGAAAAGACTAAATTTAATTACAATTCTTAGTTAATTTACTTCACAAAATAAAAAACAGAAATTACTAAATATATATATAACTCTCTATATAAAATACTCGCCCTTTCCATTAGCTCCTGTACGATGCCATTCCAGGAATTGGTTTCCGGTATATAAACCCCATACATATTATCTGGAACCAATTCGATTTTATATTGAAATCCCACCTGCTGTGCGATGGCCTTTAAGAGATCAATGCAAAAGCCCTCAAATCTGGCGTTTCCTGTTAGGTTAGTGTCATCCTTAACCATTACATAGGGCCGTTCCTAAAAAAAACCCACCCATATATGTAGATATATGTTTATATATGAAACTATTTAAACAAACCTCTCGAGTCATGACGACCAGCGTTACATTTGCAATATTGGAGTCATAGAATGCTGTGGGATCTGATATATTAACGCCCACATCTGGTTGCCAATAGCCGACTTTTTGAATTATTTCCTGCTTCAATTTGAGTATATCAATTTTGAATTTATTGCGACGCCCCTCCATAAAATTAACTCTGCCAGTCAAGCCATCAACGGTGGCCTAAATAATAAAAATATAAATAATTAAAAAATTAAAATAATTTTGGTCTTTAATATATATCGTACCGAATTTATATAATTATATAGTGAGAGTCCATCGCTCCACACTTGATCGGAGTTGCAGGAAAGATTTTTGAAAGACAAAGTGTGACTGCTATCCAAATGTTTGAGGCCATAGGCAAAGGCATAAACCGAATCAAACATCAGAGCCGATTCCGTCTGAAATATATTATATATATTATAAATATAGACATATTGCAGAATACGATTCTAAAGCTCACCTGTATGTAGGGTATGCCGTTGATAATATCTAGACCGCTGTGCTGTAGCTTTTGCATCTGATCTATAACTTCCTGGTAACGTTTACTGCCAACATCAACCAGACGAAAAGCGGTAATATTTACGCTGTTATAGCGAAAGTCCTCAAGATCATATGTCTCCAGATCCTATGAAGTTAATTTATAAAACTCATATCTTTACAAAGAGTATTCATTTACTTACAAATGTTGTAAACATATAATGATAGCGATGATCATTCATTTGCAGCTGTAGAATCTGAAATACCATGTCGAAATATGTATAAACTTTCTCACATTATCTATATATATATATGGCATATAAATATGTATGCATCTAATAATAATAATATTTCAAATAAAATTGGGATCATTTAAGAAATAAATATTAAGCGATCCATGGATCGGGTATTTAAAATTTCTTTAGCAGCTGTTAATTATTTATTAATATTAATAAATTTGATTCTTGGATCACAGATGCATGCACACATATTTATGAATATGTAAATACATATAAATATATTATATATATAAATAATAATTGATGCATGTTGCGTACAGATCGAAAAAAAGCTTTGATATTTGTTGGATTTGTGTCAACAATTATTTTGTAAATTTCCTTTTGGCGAATTGCGCGTAAAACTTGTCGATAAGTCTCCGGATTTGCTTGCCTTATATACATTTCAGTTCTCATCTCCGCCGATGAGTGAATCAAATCCTGCTGCTTGAAAAGTCCTGAAAAAACATGTTAGACTGGTAGTAGAATAATAAATTATTTAGGATATAGTTACCATAGTCTTCTTCGTAAATAATTGCAACTTTTGTCCAATTGAGATACATCATCAAGTCCCGATAGGCCAAATTCATAATATTCTGGGACGGATACAAATTAATAGAGAACTCCTTGACACTCATTTCCAAATCAATCCGGGCTTCAATGTGCGGAATATCAAAGGCTTCACAAATAGATTGGACATGGGTTGCGAGCAGTGGATCTGTGGGTCCAAAGATGGCTTGGACACCATCCTCCAACTGGCGACAGACTTTTTTGGTGGTTCTGAAGGAATCATCGCGGGGCACATATTCAATATCATAGACAAGTTGGGTGTGGGGCAGCAGAGATTTCTCCTTGTTGATGCGATAAATGGCATATTTAAAGGCTGACTCAATGCCGCTCTCACGTTCCTCTTCTGTAAAAACAGCTCCTACATAAAATATAAAAATAAATAAATAATGTAATATAATAATATCATAATATATAATTTACTTACCAACTCGTATTACTGGTGGCAGTGCATTGGCAACCAATAGCATTGATAACAAAACTAAATGGATTATAAAGTAGATCCCGTAGGATGCGTTCAAATTAAGGGGCTCCCTTGTCATTAAGGTATATCTCTGTTGTCCATTAATATTAGCTAAACATTTGGTATAAGCATCTTGCATATTTTCATCTCTTTCACTGTGACAACTCAATTTCACACCGTCTTACGCCATTTCCTTTCACAATATATGTAGAAATCTAAGATATATAATATATAATGTATTTCGATATATATTATTAAGAATGCAAATTGAATTTATGCATCCACAAAACTGTAAATTGTGTCACATTTTATTTTATTGGACACAAGCTTTCGTATGGCTTTAAAAATCTTTCAGTGCTAAGTAAAGCGCATGCTCGAAAGCTCAGCCACTAAAACAACGGTAACAGTTCATTACACCACTTGCACTCTTATACCAAATTATAAGAGTGTCATATATTAACATTTCATTATTTAAACAGACCCATGCAATGTTTAACTACAGATTTGAGTGCTTAGTTGTTAAAGATGATCGATTATATCGATTTGTAGGAGCTGCTGGAGGGAAAACCAAACAAATCAATTAATTGTACATATATATGGCGTCGTAATTGTCATGCATTCTACCGCACATGAAACCAAGTAAGCGCTGGACATTGCCAACTACGTGATACTCTAATAACCGCAGTTATAGCTGAAAACATTTAAGCACAGCTGCTACAAGTGATACTCTAACAACTAAGCTGCCCACTACATGATACTCTGTGAGCAGTAAAAGCTCACATAACAGAGTAGTAACACAAAACATATTCTGTTGCAACTCTGTTGTCCGAATTGGCAAATAGTTCAAGTTTAAAAATGCCATAATCTTGTCAGAGAGATTTGCGAAAACAAGAGCCTACATTCAAAGTTGAAAACGTGACTAATCCGAACAATATGCTCTTTTACTCTAACACTGCAACAACTGCACACGTATAATTGTGTTTTAATCTATATATGGCTGTACGTGTGCATAGAGTATAGATGTGTGGTAAGTAGCACGTTCGAATATTGGTTCAAGTTCAGGTCATTGATTGGTCAACACGGCCAGTTAGTATAAATTGTCCTTTCCACATTATCGCATTGCAAACACGGTCAACAAATAATAGAGAGAAAAAATGGGCGAAAATGTTAAAGTCATTGTGCGCTGTCGTCCCATGAATATAAAGGAAATCGGCAGCAAGTGTACTGTATGTGTTTTAAAGTAAATAAATAATGATTAACTAAATGAAAATAAATGAAGAAATATAAATAAATAAATATATAATAAATAAATATCAGATAAATTATTTTTAAGGAAATTGTTTTTTTTTAAATAAATGAATAATAATCAATAAATAAAATTAATCAGATAAATTTGTAAATATAAATTTGAAAAAATAAATAATAATAAGTAAATAAATAAAAAAAAATATCTATTTAATTTATAAACACAAGTTTGTAAAATAAATAAATAATAACAACAAAGAAATAAATAATATATTTATTTTTTAATAAATAAATAATAACAAATTAATGAAAAAATATAATAAATAAATAAATTAGTTTGTAAATATTTGCAGAAGCTTATTATTGCCGAAAAAATAATCTGCTCTTAATTATCGATTACTCTCCCAAAAAATTAAGTTTATTCTTATATCATTTATATTTAATTCATATTTAAATCCCCAGAACATTGTGGAAATTGGTGACTACTTTGTCTCAGTGTCAAACCCCTCGGCGCGTAGTGCACCAAGAAAATCATTTACATTCGATAGCGTTTACGACGGACACTCAAATACCGAAAAAATCTATAATGATATGTGTTACTCGTTGGTCGAAAGTACTTTGGAGGGCTATAATGGCACAATTTTTGCGTATGGCCAAACTGGATGCGGCAAAACACACACAATGCAGGTAGGTAATTAATTGATTAAAAATATGTAATATATCATTAATAAATTTCCAATTTTAAAAAGGGTGTCGGATATTCCGGAGCTGCTGAAAACAATGGCATTATTCAGCGTTGCTTTGATCATATATTTGAAACCATTTCGATAGCAACAACTGTAAGATATTTGGCATTGGTCAGCTACTTGGAGATTTATAATGAGAATATAAGGGATCTGTTGAGTACCAATGATCCGACAAGCATTAAAAATCATCCACTTAAGGATGTGCCAGGCTTGGGAGTCACAGTACCAACATTAACTACTCAAGCAGTGATGAGTGCAACGGATTGTTATAACTGGCTAAATATTGGTAATAAAAATCGGATCACAGCTGCCACCTTGATGAACGAGAAGAGCTCGAGATCTCATTCAATATTCACCATAAGTTTGGAACAGATACAAGAAACAGGCTCGCCAGCAACAAATCCAATAATAGGGGGTATACGTAGAGGAAAATTAAATCTAGTAGATCTGGCGGGCTCAGAGAGACAGAGTAAAACGGGCGCATTTGGTGAGAGATTAAAAGAGGCAACAAAAATTAATTTATCTCTATCGGCACTTGGAAATGTAATCTCAGCATTGGTGGATGGCAAATCAAAGCATATACCTTACAGGGACTCAAAGCTAACTAGACTTCTACAGGTATTAATTATCCATTTATATATATATATTATTAACTAAATTTAAATAAATATTTAGGATTCTCTGGGTGGCAATACAAAAACTCTAATGGTATCCTGTATATCGCCAGCCGATAACAGCTACGATGAGACTTTATCCACTCTACGATATGCCTGCCGGGCGAAGAGTATATCAAATATACCCACCATCAACGAGGATCCCAAGGATGCACAGCTGCGACAATATCAGGAGCAGATTATGAGCCTGAAACGCATGCTCGATGAGAATCAACAGAATATTTTAACAAACGATAGAAACAGGGAATTTTGGCTGGAGGAGGAAAAGGCCAAGATGCGACAACAAATGCGGGACGAGATGAACGACAAAGAGACCAAAAGAGAGCAAACACAGGAAAGAGTGGAAAGAGAGGAGAGAGAGGAAATCAAGGAGAGTGATGAGGATTTTCAGTTGCATGCACGCAAACGCATCGATTTAATAAAACATGCACTAATTGGTGGGGAAAGAGTCGATGATTTACAGCTGCGAGAGCGGCACAGAATGCGCAAATTGGAGGCACAACGACACCTGAGTGCCATTGCCCATGCCCTGAGCCGCATGCAGAGCGAGGATCGGGATCTGTTGCAGGGACATTATGCCAGCATTCAACAAGAGATCAATAGCAAAAATGAACGCATTAAAATATCCAGCCAGAAAATCAAAATGCTGGAACGAGAAGTAGCTGATCTTAATTCGGAGTTCCAGTTGGATAGGGAGGATTATTTGGACGAAATTAGGCATTTGAGTCGTAATCTTAAGTTCTATCAGTTACTCTTACTTAAGGCACAGCCAATTCTGCGCAAAAATGGCAAAAATTGGTAAATATAATAATAGTCGTATAAATATGCTCAATATTTGAATTCCAATTTCTTTCATTAGGAATCCAGAGAAAATAATGGAAAACTCTTTGTGGAATGATGATATTAAATCGTGGAAGCTACCCAATTATATAGAAAATAATATCAAATTACCACCAGCGGATCTACGAGTAGCTTTTCAAAAAATCAACTTTATCGAAGACAAAAATTTAAACTTCGAGGCACGCAATGGAAAAGATATGGGTTCTACTGAATCAGAAGACAGTACAGTAAGTATTATTATCAATTTAATTTAAATTACGTAATTTAATTTAATTAATGCTTGCCTTATTAGTTAATAACTGAGGAATCACCCGAAACTTACAAGTCTAATATATTAAAAAATTACTTTCGACCAAATCGTAAGTTAAATGATCAATTACTGCAACGAACTAAAAGCTCCCAAGTCTATATGCGTGGTAAATACATAAGAGATTTAATCTAATTGATATTGCATATATATATATATATATATATATTTACTTCAATATCTTTACAGACTACACATTACGCAAAAATACGCCGCTGCCTATTAATGAGCATCAACTGAATAAAACCTATAAGCATGATTTCCCTAGAACAGATCATCAAATAAACACCCTATAAAATCAGACTGTAAAAACTAAAGATTTTAAATATACCTTTTAAAGATCTTAATAAAAAAAAAGCAACAGCAATAGCAAAAAATTCAGATTTTATATAAATTTGTGTTCTATTTAATAGTAATCATTTTTTGAGAAAATAAATGTATCTTAACTAACTTAGACAGATAGTTTAGCTTTATATATACACACACTATGTACCTATAATAATTATTATTAATATTATACTTAAATGTAGTACTCCTAATGAATAATGATGTTAATCGGCATACATTACGAACGAGGCGGCGGCATGGGTATTATCTGAAATCGTAGTAGTACTATTTGTATCACGTAATTCGACTTTAATTAAATTTGTAGAACTATCCCCGGGACTCAGGGGCTCTGACTTGCTGAGACAATTGTTATGGCGCGGAGTGCCAGTATTACGCCTGCAAAAAATAACATTTGTATATATATTATATATATAGATATGCATAAGTATTTATATTTGCTTACTTACTTGGCCTTGGCATGGGTTAAAATATGTGATTTTAAGTTGGTGGACTGTGCAAATTTCTTGTTGCACGCATCGAAAGGACAAACAAAAGGGCGATCTCCCGTGTGGATTCTGACATGCGTTCTACATAAATAGAGAATAAATATATTTATAAATATAAGTATTATTACTATTATTATTATTAATAGATATATATATATATTTGATATATTATTTATACCTTAAGTTAAAGTCGAGCGAAAAGCGTTTGCCGCAGCCTTCGAAGGTACATTGAAATGGTTTTTCGCCCGTGTGGACCAGTTGATGCCTCTTCAACTTTGAGCTCTCCACAAATGCCTTGCCACATTCGGCACAAACGTGCACCCGCGGCCCGTGTGTATGCAAATGTTTGCGCATTGCGGACGAATCCCGAAAGTATTTGTGACAACCCTTGTGCGGACAGGCGATCTTCTTATCGTTGCTGTACTGAGAGAAATCTGAAGCATCCCCAGCAACAGCCGCAGCTCCATTTGCAGCCGAGTCTATAGCTAAAATGAATAAATAAATTAATGTAATATAATAATTTAATGTTTATCTGTTTATTTAAAGTCAACTAAGTCGAAATAAAAAAATTACATTTTGATATATATATAGAATTGAAAATATAATTAATTTAATATAAAATAATAATTTGTTATTTATTTATTGATTTAGTTAATGCCAACTTCAAAAAGAAAAAAAATGTATTAAATTAAATTGAAAAATAAGATTTAAAAATAAATTCAAATTAAATAAGAAATAGTTATAAGAATTCTGGGGTATGAAAATGCAAATAAATTGAGTAAAACCCAGAAAACCCCAATCAGACCGAAAAAAAAAGTTTGAATAAAATGAAATCAATTTTAGAACGTTTTCCAAATCATTGTTATTAAACAAAATTTTAATTTAAAATTTTAGCAAGGAATTATTAGTAGCACAACGATTAAGAGAAATTGATTCTGCTCATCACTATATCTTATATTTAATAGTTAATAATTATAACTTATATTTAATAGCTACGACTTACCTGAACGCACTATGCTATAGTTGGAGAGTGTTGTTTCATAATTAGTCGTCCCATTATGCTGATTGATCAGATCGCAATCATTATCGTTGCTTAATATGGATTGATTTCCGATAGGAAGAATTCCGCTGGGATCACTGCTAATCAATTGACAATTCTGCGAGGAAATTACGGCAAATGTTGACGAAGATACTGTTGAATTTCGCTTCGATTGTTGTTGTCGATTGTTGCATTTATCTGTTACTGTTGCTGCTGTTGTTGCTAGAGTTGTGCCACTTAAGGGTAGTATCATATGGGGTTGCAATTGAATATATTGCTCCTGTTGGAATAGCAATTGTTGCTCGTGTTGCTGCTGTTGATGTTGCTGCTGTTGATTTAATACTGTCTCTGTTTTTTGTATTACCGATTGTTCTGCGGCAGCATTTAAATAATCAATTTCATCGGCAGTTTGCTCGGAACCAGAATATTCATCATCTGATGTCCCAGATGCCCACATTGTGACACTAAATTCCCCTTCCATTGTCTTGATTTGTACGAGTTTCTGTTCCCAGCGTCGACATTTGCCACTCTTTCGGTCCATCATCATATCAACGTCTTTAATTTCTACCTCTTGTTGATCTGGTTGTTGCTGTTCTTGCAACTGTTGCATGCAGTTGACCAAATCTTCGTCGTCTTCTTCGGTTCTTTTCGAGGATTCGTTTTGCTTTCTTTGACTGCTACAAATAAGTGCTAAATAATTAAAACAAAATAATTAGTAATTAGTTGAACTTAGATTTGAGCATTTAATTTTATTTATTTATTATATTATTTTATTATTTAATCTAATCATGTCATTTTATTTATTTATTTAAGGTCAAAAATACAAAAACTAAAAAAAATGTTCAAATTCCATTTAATTTGAAAAATATTTGTAAGATTTTAAGGTTTTTATTAAGAACTACTACAAAAAGTTAAGCAATTAATTGTTTAATTTAAATATGCATATTTTTAGTTTACTTTATTTAAATAAATAAAAAAATATGTAGCTATCTACTTACCATCATTTAAATGCTGTGCATTTAATGTGTTTAGTTCATCGGTCTTTGAAATATCATCGTCATCGTTTTGAACTAATATACCATAATGTTCATAGGCAAAATTAGTTGGATCCATTACAGACTGCTTTACATCAATTGTACATTGCATTTACATATGTTATATTTACATTTCTTATCTTTACAGAGTATCCTGATTATGTTATTTACATATGTTGTGCGCTCATTCGCGAGCTTGCAGCATTTCCATACATATGCATATATGTGTTTATGTTATTTACATCTGTTATGCGCTTATTCGTTAAAGCGTGTCGCTTACATTTATTTATGGATGTTGTTGCTTGCTTCTTAGTTTAATTTGGTAAATTTGTACATTTTTGCCTTTGCAGCGAGATCAAGAGAAGTAATTAAATGTGGTCCATCCGGTTGCAGATATTTTCATACGAGGCAAAAATGCCAGCCAAATTCATGCAAAACACACCACAAAAAAACGATGCTCTGTTATTGTGTGTGACTGTGGGTTTGTCCTTTGCCAGCGTTGTTAAAAGTTGCTTTGCTCATGCCTTCTTGAGAACCGAGTTGAATAATAATGTATTGTAAAATATTTGCGATGAGAAGACAAACAATTGTGAACTTTATTTCGATCGCGAAAATAATTTAAAAGGAACTAAGCGAACAAAAATGGATGCGATGAATAACTGACGGTGTGACCAGAGTTTTAACGCCGTAAAATACCACGCTCTTTTACCAACACACATTATACAAAAACAGTGTCGATAAGCTGGTGGTTTATTTGCTTAATGGAACAATTGGGAAATTTTGAGTAACGAAACAGCTGTCAATTATGAGAGATTTATTATTATTGTTATTATTATTATTTTAATTAAGTAATTTAATTCCTTTGCTTTTGTGGTTTTTAATAAAATTATTTAAATACAAAGTTCTATATTTATTAAGCTATATGGCAAAAATAATTTATAAGAGCTGTATGTGATAAAAATATATATAATATTAATTGGTTTATTAATTTAAAATAATAAAAACTATGACAAACATGTGTCTAATTGTAGCATCTTGTTAATTCCATTAATTTTAAATAATTTACTAACTATAATATTTGTTTTATTGCATTAAAATAATAAAAACCATAACAAACCTGTATTTGATTATACAATTTTGTTAATTTTATAAAATTCTGTTAATTCAATTAATTTGCAAATATTTTAAAAAGAGTTTGAGATTAATATACAGTTTAAAATAATATACTTAAATTGAATGTAACCAATCTGTTTCATGTCTCCTGAAGTTCCAATTACGCCTTTGTATAATCGCAAAAAGCAAAGTGTAGCATATTTTTTTTGGACAGCTAACAACACTGTTTGCTGGCTACCATCTTTTGACAGTTGTGCCAACGTGACTCTGCCTTTTCCGGTTCAGGCGTTCACCATGGCGGTCGGCAAAAATAAGGGTCTCTCAAAAGGCGGCAAGAAAGGTGGCAAAAAGAAGGTAATCGATCCCTTCTCGCGCAAGGATTGGTACGATGTCAAGGCACCGAACATGTTCCAAACACGCCAAATTGGCAAAACCCTCGTCAATCGTACGCAGGGCCAACGCATTGCGTCCGACTATTTGAAAGGTCGCGTTTTTGAAGTTTCGCTGGCCGATTTGCAGAAAGACATCGATCCCGAGCGCTCCTTCCGCAAGTTCCGCCTGATTGCCGAAGATGTGCAGGATCGCAATGTGCTATGCAATTTTCATGGAATGGATTTGACCACCGATAAATACAGGTGTGTGTGTGTGCAGCGCATTTAAATGTGTGTATGTGCTGAATATATGTGTGAGTAAGGTATTTATGTGCATGGCATATTTACACATATATACATATTAGTAACATGTACATATTCAATATGTGTATAACTATGTATATATTGCAGTGGGTGTATACATTTGTAACATACAATAATACAAACAAGTGCATTTCTGTTACCATTTACATTACCTTAACATTTTCCATTCTGCAAACACAGATCGATGGTTAAGAAATGGCAAACGCTCATCGAGGCAATTGTCGAGGCCAAAACTAGCGACGGTTATTTGTTGCGTGTATTCTGCATCGGATTCACATCGAAGGATCAACAGTCGCAGCGCAAAACGTGCTACGCTCAGCAGTCGCAGGTGCGCAAAATTCGCGCCCGCATGACTGACATTATTACGAACGAGGTGAGCGGAGCCGATTTGAAGCAGCTGGTCAATAAGCTGGCATTGGACTCGATTGCCAAGGACATTGAGAAGAGTTGTCAGCGTATTTATCCGCTACACGATGTCTACATTCGGAAGGTGAAGGTGCTCAAGAAGCCCCGCTTCGATGTCTCCAAATTGCTCGACCTTCACGGCGATGGCGGTGGAAAAACTACAGAAGCCGTCGTCTCCGCCGAGGGCGCCGTCATCGATCGCCCCGAGGGCTATGAGCCACCTGTCCAGGAGGCCGTTTAAATAACTAAATTATACACTTTGAATTCCCATTTCAAAATGTCAAACAATTTAAAAAAAAAGAAAAAGAAAAAAATAAACGTAAATTGTGTTTAATATTTTTGGGTATTTTTCGGGCTTTTTTCGATTTCTTTTCAGACATTTCCTCAAACATTTGACTGTCTTTTAATAAGGTGAGTAAAACAAATATAATTTTTAAAATTCGTTTATTTACAAATAATTTTTACATGATCTTATTTATTCTCGTTGTATTTTTAATCATTTTTGCAGGCATTTCCAATCAAATTTAATGGCCTTTTAATATTGGTGAGTTTACAATTTTAATTTAACTTCACATATTTATTTTTGTACATGATGTTTTCATTATTTTTCGTCTCTGTACAATTAATTGATGAAAATCTAAAACTAAGCTGAAAGCCACAAAGCAATTTTGATTTTCCACGTTTTATCTGCCTTTATTTATTATTAATTCAAGTGTTTTTAACTACTTTTGCAGCAATTGCTTAATTTTCTTCTCCTAAAAATGGTAAGCTGTCTTTTTACATATATTTTTATTATTATTTATATTTACTGATGATCTTTTATTTGCTACTCTTGAATAATTAAATTGATGAAACTTTTCACCTTTGCAACTGATGAATTCCTATTTGAATTAAATATTTGTATTCATTGACAATACTTATTAAATTTATATCTGTTTTTTCATTTTTTTTTTTACAGAATTGTACAAAAAATTGAATTTAAACAAATTAAATCTTTAAATGGTGAGTTCTTTATATTTTTAAATATTTATTTTAGTTCTACTGATGACTTATTTATTTGCTACTCTTGAAAATTCATTCTGATGAAACTGTTCACATTTGCAACTGAGCTTAAAATTACATTTTTTTATAGTTTAAGTTTTTCCATAAGATTTTATCCAGTCTTCTCTATTATTTCAGATACGTATATCTATATTGCAAAAAGGTTTGTTAGTCTGCTTCTTTTTTTTAAATTGAAACTATTTTATAATGATGACAAATTTACCCAGCTCGCTTTGATTAATCATGAAGAGAACTGTTCCAAATCCAAAGCAAACTAATTAATTGCTGATATTTAATTCATAATAATAAATAAATAAACAAATAACACACTTTAATTACAGGGTGTGGCATAACGAGAAAAGTAACTTCTACATCTAAAAGTAAGTTTTTAATAAATATGCAAGAAATATTGGTATGAATATGAAATTTGATGATTTATCTACGGATTCCCCATCATTTGTGCAATAAATGAAAAATCCAACTACTGAATTTAAATTTTAATGTTTGTATTTATCAATTTATATTTTTAAATCTAAATATTTAATAAATTATTTTATTTTGCAGTTGAAATAAGACTTGATCTCCTCCAATGACGTTCATTAAGTTATCCAAAAGGTTAGTAACAACATAAATAATACAATAATAATAAATGCAATTATAATGATGACAAACTTACCCAGCTCGCTTTGATTTATCATGAAGAGAACTGTTCCAAATCCAACGCAAACTAATAAATTGCTGATATTTGATTTATAATAATTCATAAATAAAATAAAACGTTTGCTAATTGCGCATTATACACTTTTTTAATTACAGTGTGTGGCATGACGAGAAAAGTAGTTTCCACATCTAAAAGTAAGTTTATAATGAATATATAAGAAATATTAGTATGAATATGAAATTTGATGATTTATCTACGGATTCCCCATCATTTGTGCAATAAATGACAAATCCAACTACTGAATTTGAATTTTAATGTTTGTATTTATCAATTTATATTTTTAACTGAAAATATATAAATATTTATTTAATTTTGCAGTTGAAATACGAATTGATCTCCAATGACGTTCATTAAGTTGTCCAAAAGGTTAGTAACATAACATAAATAATACAATAATAATAAATGCAATTATAATGATGACAAACTTACCCAGCTCGCTTTGATTTATCATGAAGAGAACTGTTCCAAATCCAACGCAAACTAATAAATTGCTGATATTTGATTTATAATAATTCATAAATAAAATAAAACGTTTGCTAATTGCGCATTATACACTTTTTTAATTACAGTGTGTGGCATGACGAGAAAAGTAGTTTCCACATCAAAAAGTAAGTTTATAATGAATATGTAAGAAATATTAGTATGAATATGAAATTTGATGATTTATCTACGGATTCCCCATCATTTGTGCAATAAATGACAAATCCAACTACTGAATTTGAATTTTAATGTTTGTATTTATCAATTTATATTTTTAACTGAAAATATATAAATACTTATTTAATTTTGCAGTTGAAATACGAATTGATCTCCAATGACGTTCATTAAGTTGTCCAAAAGGTTAGTAACATAACATAAATAATACAATAATAATAAATGCAATTATAATGATGACAAACTTACCCAGCTCGCTTTGATTTATCATGAAGAGAACTGTTCCAAATCCAACGCAAACTAATAAATTGCTGATATTTGATTTATAATAATTCATAAATAAAATAAAACGTTTGCTAATTGCGCATTATACACTTTTTTAATTACAGTCTGTGGCATGACGAGAAAAGTAGTTTCCACATCTAAAAGTAAGTTTATAATGAATATGTAAGAAATATTAGTATGAATATGAAATTTGATGATTTATCTACGGATTCCCCATCATTTGTGCAATAAATGACAAATCCAACTACTGAATTTGAATTTTAATGTTTGTATTTATCAATTTATATTTTTAACTGAAAATATATAAATATTTATTTAATTTTGCAGTTGAAATACAAATTGATCTCCTCCAATGACGTTCATTAAGTTATCCAAAAGGTTAGTAAAATAACAAAAATATAATATAAATATAATGATGACAAACTTACCCAGCTCGCTTTGATTTATCATGAAGAGAACTGTTCCAAATCCGACGCAAATTAATTAATGGCTGATTAAATCTATTTTATATATTTTATTTCTGTCAAATAAGTTATATTTTTATTTATATTTATTTTCTTTTGCTTGCAGTTGGAAAGTTCTGGTTTCTAGAAATATGTGCTTTGCGTGCAAAAAAAAAGTAAGTAAAAATAGCAACAGAAAAGAAAATAGCTATTAAAAAACTATAGTAAATTAATGATGAACATTTAATCGTATTTGAATTAATCATGTAAACCCTTTTGTTTAAGATAGTAGAACTGATCAGCATATTGATTGCTTAAATCAGTTGTAATTAGCTGGAAATATCTTATCTTAATGAGCATTATTTTCTTTCTTTTTTTAGCAACGGCAACATTTATTATTAAATTCTCTCTTTCGTTTCATAACTATTTTAAATCAAAAACAAATTATGATGACCAACTTATCCAGAAAGCTTCGATAAACCATGAAGAAAACTGTTCCAAATCCAACACAAATTAATTAATTAATTGCTGATATTGTCTATCAAAAAATATTCCAAACTCCACTATAAAAGCCTCTTTAAATTCTCTTTATAATTTTCTTTTTTATATCATGGAGGAGGCTATTTTATTTCTAGCAGAAATTGACTGCATTCAAAAAGGTGCGCTTTAATAATAAACTAATAAATAAAATGCTTAATTTGTATTATGAATTATCTACCAATACCCCATCCTTCACACAATAAATGACGAAAACTAATTTACTGAAACTAAAATAATACTTAAACTCTAATTTCTTTATTTTAAATGACTATTTATTATATATAAATACATCCAGGGATGCTGAAATGAAATGTTTGCATCCTAAATTAAATTAAAAGCGGCAATTAATTCTAATATATACGATTTTACCATTTATTCATTAGAACAATAGATACAGCGATATAGAAAAAAAATAAATATTTAATTTACAAGAAAACGACTGAAATTTAATTATCTCTTGGTCCTTTCATATTCTCTGGCTTTAGAAAGTGTCATCACCAGCAGCTAACCTTGCAGCACTTGTTAAATTAGTTTGGTTTGAATTTATATATATCGATAATATGAATTTCAGCACGTTTTGGCTACTAACATCGTTTATGATACACACGATAGGATCGATAGCAAGTAACGTGTGCAGTTGAATTGATCGATATCTTACCTGTCAAATATCAGCTGTTTGCTGTGCATCAGCGAGTAAGTCTTGTTAACAGTTGAAGTAACTTGTCTGTTATGGTAACAGTTCCGTTTTGAAATACGTACACTGCGCTGGCTGTTATTCTTAACAGCCTTCAGTTGTGTTACGGAAGCGTTGGAAGCTCTGTTAATTTCTCAGTTTTTGTTGCGCGAGGTTTGGCGAGCGGCTGTGTGTGATATTTTCAAGCGTTTTTTTAATATTCAATTTACCGCATTTCAAAAATTGTACTTGCTACCGAAAATAGTCGTAACTCTTTGATTGGAATTTAAAATAAAAATATATACACAAAATGAGGTAAATAATTGATTATATGCACGAATTAAGTAACGAAAGAAAGAAGGATCGTGCCGACGAAATTTTACTTCTTGACAAAATCAAGATACATATTTATATATACACTGGTGTGTATAAATGTATGTGAATGTGAATGTACACACATGTAAAACAGCAGAAAATACTTATGCATACACACATGCATGCATGCACACATATGAGCGTATCTCGTGAGTATGTGTCAATGTGTGTGTAACGTGTGGCGTTTTTGATCGGGATCGTCGTCATCGTCAGCGGCTGTTTATGTGTGTGTGTGTATGTGTGTGTCTGTTTATATATGTATGCTTTAGCTCTATCAATGTATTGGTGGCATGTGCGTTTGACGAGTAGAAGTTGACAAAAAATAAAATAAAATACACAAATAAAAACAGTGCGAAAAAAATTACAAATCAAATCAATATAAAAAAAAATTGTGTGTGACAAAAATATATATAAATATAACAAATGTATGTGCTACAAATCAAATGTAATATTGTTTTAGAGTTTACAATTTACATATAAATGTGTAAGTGGATTAGTGTATATGTGTATGCGAATGGATATAAATCATACACAAAAAATATATATATATATAAATCAAAATAATTAAATATAAATCTACATATTAAAACGAGTGCCAATTCAAAGTTAAATAAAACAGAACGCATCACTTGTTTTGCCGACGGCAAATTACAATTATCAAATCGTAAGTTTTTATTAAATATTATACCTAAATACTTAGCCCAAATTGTAGATTCTTTGAATTCACACAGTGCTATTTGTTTATGTGTGTGTGTGGGTTTATTTGCTGAAAATACAAAACATTTTTCATATTCTCTGCTCTTTGAGTTTGAGTTGTTTTTTTCTGTGTTCTTCTACCTGTTGATATTTTATCCTACAATCACGTCTCTAAATAGAAACTCGTTGTGTCATTAGTAGTAGTGTTGTTGTTGTTTTGGGTTCGCTTGTTACCTTGAACTAATAGTTAACCTTATTCCCTGCTGTGCACATACATAGACACAGAGACCCGCACCTCATCAGGTACATGCTTATGTTTGTTTGTGTGCATGCGAGTGTGTATGAAAATAGACGAAACAATGTTCGAAACTCCAGCATAAGCCCTACGCGCACACGCATACACACATGCATATACATACCTGCATATATTGAGCTTGTGTGTGTTCGTTTTCCATTCTTTGATTGTCTCTTCGAAAGAGACAGTGACAGCAGCAGCAGCAGCGGCGGCTCGCCTCGGCTCGGGTTCGACTCGGCTTGACTCTCCTCGGCTCTGCACACTAAAAACAAACAACACAAATACAAATGCAAACAGTGATGAGATTGTTCTAGGAAGTCGTTTCGTGATCGGCTGGCCGCAGTCGAAAACGAAGACGCAGGCAAAGAGGCAAAAGGCCTTGTGCATTTTTACTTTTAACGAAAATGACAAGTAGGACATCGAAAATACATACATACACGCAAACACATCTAAATATATGTGTACTTAGTGATCGTTATACCTGCCAACATAGAAACTGAAAATAAATACAAATGTCTGTCTGTATAAGTGTTTGCTTTTCTGCAGTGATTAAAACTAGTTTGTTTTATTTTTTATTTATAGTTGAGAACCACACACATATACCTTAAACAGCTGATCGTCTTGGGCTCATTTCGAAGTTTTATTTCGTGGGTTCAAAAGACAACTAACTGCGCTGCTCAGCAAATTACACATATTTATGCATGTGCACAATGGGAATGCAAATTCCAGCATTCCAGTTGGAAGGCTTAATTAACATTAAGGAAATAGCAAATGTTACCTAAATAATTTAAATAAAAATAGACTGAGAGATCACGAAAATGTTTATGTACACTATTTATATATATATTGATATGGCTTGTGAAATTTTTTTGGTCTATTATTTTTTGTAATAAGACGTAGTCGATCCTGCTTCTGCTCCCCTTCCTTCTCCTCTGTGTATGTGTTGTTATTTTAAAATTCGTTGCTTATACTACAGAAATAAAAATATATTTATAAGAGAATTAATATCTTATAAGATGTTTCTGGTTGTGGTATAAGACACAAATATTAATGGAAATCTTTTTATTGTTTACAGGCGTGGACATTTGGACGAACTTTGATGTAAAGGCGCATTAAGAAATTATTTGTTTCTGTTTTTTGTTTGTTTTTTTTTTTTTTTTGGAAATCTGCCGGTGAATGCGCTTGAAGCGATATGGCCGGCAAATTAGTAAAATCGTTTATATTACAACTGACGCACTTTAAATACGGAATAGTAGTTGTGATGATGACGCTTATGATGACGTCATATTATGCAGCATTTAGCAACAGCTTCCCGAAGGCAATATTGAAATAAATTTCGCACTGCTAATCGATCTGGAAAGTGGCTGGAAAGTGTCTGGCTGCTGCTGCTGGTGGTGGTGGTGGAAAGAGTATTAAAACAATGCCGCATACACATTCGCGTCATGGTTCGTCCGGTGATGATTTAGGCAGCACCGACGAGGTGAAGATATTCAAAGATGAAGGCGATCGCGAAGATGAGAAAATATCATCCGAGAACCTTTTAGTCGAAGAGAAATCCAGCCTTATCGATTTAACAGAGAGTGAGGTAAATTCAACTTGTTTAAATTTTATTTATTTATTAAATTGTAATTAAATTAAATTTATTAATTATGTATAATAATATTAGTAGAATATTAAATTACATTTATTAAATATATATATTATAATTTTGATAGAATATTAAATTCAATATAATTGTACATATTTTAATTATTTATATATATATTTTTTTCGCCAGGAAAAGGGCAGCAAAACAGTGACGAGGCCAGATCACAGTCCCGTATTCAGTAAGTGCCATTCATTTATTCGAGTATTTATATTCATCTTATCTTTACGTCTTTGCTTCACCTCTTGCCCTGTAAACCGGTTCTGTACTAAATACACCCACTTACACATTTATACATATTTATGTAAATAAATAACATAGAAATATAACTGTTTGTTTGACCATTTCGGGTAAAAGCTGCACTGCCCATCGCTAATTGATTTCTTATTGTTATTGGGTGGGAAATTGTGCATCGATAAAATTAAATGCAGTGTCAGGAGAATTTGGCTTGTGGAGAGAATAGCTTCATTTTTAATATAGCGAGGTGAGTTTGACGTGCGGGCAAAGAAGAAATATGGCGCACCAAGAGGAGCAGAGAGGTGAATTTTACAAGCAAATGTCCAAGAGGCAAATATTGGAAGCAGGAGCAGAGACAGCATAATTGTTTTTTTTTAAAACACCGAGGTGAGTTTGGCTCTTGGGCAGGCGGTAAATATTTGAAAACGCGAGAGGAAAAGAGCAGCTTACTTCTG
Source organism: Drosophila paracracens (assembly GCA_035044025.1). Classification (NCBI taxonomy): domain Eukaryota; kingdom Metazoa; phylum Arthropoda; class Insecta; order Diptera; family Drosophilidae; genus Drosophila; species Drosophila paracracens. The sequence continues at coordinate 946,612 of JAWNMN010000223.1, read as the reverse complement.
GGTAATCACATTGAAGCCCCAAGTGTTTTTATTTCGTGTCATTAAAATAAATACATACATAAAAATAATATATATAATATATATATATACAAACACATTTAAAATAAAGACATGAACGAAGAACGCATTCGTCATGCACTGTTTTTATAAACAAACTTAAATGAGACAAGCGGCAAACATATGCTTACATTTTGAAGACGCAGTTGTTGTTGTTGGGGCGGATAAATAACCGGCTGCTGCTGCTGCCGACGCCTCTGCTTCTGCTGCTGCCGCGGTTGCTATCAGAGCTGCTGCCAGTCTCTTTAGCTTTTAGTATTTGTTGCGTTCGTTTTCGTTCCATGGTTGGTGCTAACAAGGTGATGCAGATCGCCTCGTCGACACGCTACTTCATTTCTTGTTTTCCTGTTTTTTCTGTTTGCTATATTGTGCTTTCTTTTCGCCGTCAGCGCGGCTTATTCGAAGCGTGTCTGTGTGTTTGTTCTTTTAAAAAGAACGAGTAAATGTGTGTATATCGATATGTGCATGCATTTATTTATGCATGTGTTAGTACATGCATGCATGCTTGTATGTATAATTTTTAGGTTTGCTTGCAAGACACACACACACGTAAACATATGCATATGGATTTATGTTTGTATGTGTGTATGCAAGCGCTTTAAATTTAATTTGTTTTGCAGTTGATCGTTAAAAAACATAAAGCAACTGCTTAACATAAAATGTTGATATTTATTATATAACGCAGTTTATATATATTCAGCATATTTTCTAGCAATGTTTTTTAATTCTCTGTCCAGAAATAAAATTTTGAACTAGCAAGGGAAAATTTTCTGCAAAATGACGAATGTGACAAGTGCCAAAGTAGCATGTATGTTGTATGAACAGTAAATGTTATACGAACATAACACTTAACATAAGCATGTTTAATTGATTGCATTAGCAATCAATACTAACCAAGGCAAAGTTCACATTTGTACCTACTTATTACAGTGCATAAGCATGCTTCAACCATTTGCATATAGCGATCAATACTTAAAACTGCACACACACCTCACATGCACATATTTTGTACATTTGTGCCTACTTTTCTATGTACATTTATAAATACATATCTACACTCACATATGTGCTCAGTTCGCAGCAAGCGTCGATTGCGACTTCTAGACAGGCAGACAGACATACATAACTTGTTAACAACCCGACGCCGCCGTCTACACTTTTTTTTTTGTTTTTGCTGTTTTTTTTTAAGCCCATAACAAAACAGTTAACGAGCTTTTTGCCTTTGGTTCCTTGACCACACTCTGCAGGAGAATTCTGCGGAACAACGTTAAGCAGAAGAAGCAGCAGAAGAAGAAGAGACGTAATCAGCCCAGTGGCTTTTTTGAGAAGGGTTGCTTTTTGTGGGGCCCCAAAATTGATACAAATAAATATATATAAATAAAAGTACTTGTGCATTTTTAAATATTTATGTATATTAAATTTGAATACTTTATAATTTGTTATGTATGCATAATCCCTTGCTCTTTAAATCGCGACAACCCTGAGCATTCAAAAAATTTTAGTCATGCATTCACAAATAAAAAAAAAATACATATAAGCGCACAACATACATGTGTAAGTAGTATGTGTGTTTTTGAGGACAACTCACATATACATGCATTTATTGGAATTGAGTTTTATATAATGCAACTGCTGCAAAATATATTTTATATATGTATATAAAAATAAGTATAATATATATTAATAATATATATTAAATGGCAGCAGCTGTACTAAACAGCATTCGGCTTACCTGAAAACACCTTATTCAATTTCGTGACAATTTCAAACTACTTTGCCCACTGTGCGTCGATCAGTTCAGTTTAATATTGAGTTTGCTTGAATGTATGATTGTAGCCCTTCTTCTTCTATACATGCATAAGCGACTTGCGTATGCATGTGTGATTGTATACATATACATATTCCAAGTACGTCTGCCTTGCTTGGGTATTGTGTATCCTTGGAAATTAATGAGTTTTCGTAGAATCGACGAGTCGCTGCCGCCGCCGCTGCCGGCGTCGAAATTGTTATGTGTGTGTTTGGAAGTTCTTGCTGGCTGGATGGCTGCCTGGATTATTTTGTTACCCACTATATTTTTTTTTGTACCTTTCGTACCTTCTTTGCTTGTGCATTGGCTGATTCTCATTCCGTGTTTGCGGCGTCCTCCTCCTCTTCCTACTTCTCCTGCTTAACATTTTGATTTAGGAAGATATATATATATATTTTTTGCTTTTGTTTTGTACATTGCTGGGGTTTTTAGCGTGTCTTTTGTGCTTGATTTTCTAACAAGCTGTGAATTATTTAATGATACGACTGATATTTTCCCAATGTTAACATTATCTTTGCTTTCTGCATGTGTGCATGTATATTTGTATATGTGCATGTGTGTATATTGTGAAAGAAGAGCAATCAGCGTTGGAAAAATCCCCATACATGCTTCTTTTGCCAGTTCGCTTAATAAATTAACACAAGAGAGAGAGAAAGAGAAAAAGAGAGAGTGGGATAGTGAGTTTGTAGAATTAAGCATAGAGGAATAAATGTCGGTCAGCGACTTAAATTGAATTCTTGAATGATTTTCTTAATTGTTTCAAAGTGCGAGCTATAACTAATACACACACGCACACACACATTCACACACACATGCAAACAACTGAACGAAGGCCACACAGAGAGAAAACAAGATCTATGTAGGTTCCTCCGCATTAAAACTTCCACACAAATTTTCCTATTCAATTTCATTTAATAAATGTTTTGCATCTCTTTTAATAATATGCTTTTATTACTGCCTAATATAAAAACGAAAAAAGAAAAAAACAGAATTAGTTTCATGTTTCTTATAGTTTTTAATAGTCACAATTTTGGTTGGTTCTTTTCCAAATTTCAGATAAACTCGAGCCGCATGCGCCTACCTTTAATATGGGCTATTTGGTATCTCCCTACTCATATGCCAATGGTGCACCGGGTGGACTACCCGTAACAATGGTAAGAACTCTATATAAAATTTTGTTTTACATAAATAAATTAATAAAACAAAAGACAAGTGATACAGAAATCAAATAAAGTCTAAAATAATATTCTAAATAGTAATAAATAAAAAAAGTCATACATGCATTTAAAATAGTTTAAATTGTAATCAATAAATAAATAAAAAAAAAAAGTAAAGTTGTACAGAATCAAATATAGTCATAAAAGTCACAAATAAATTTAAAACAGTCTAACTAGTGAGTAAATAAAAAAAACAGTGCAAAAAGTCATACATAAAAAACCAAAATAAAGTCATACTTAAATCAAAAATACTCTAAATACATATTAATAATCATACATATATATTAAAAGAAAGTCATTCCCAAATCAAATAGGTAAATGGAAACCAAAGAAAAAAGTCAAACAAAAAATAAAAGTAGTCTAATATAGACTCTTTTCCAGTCGCAAATGCCCAACTGCTTGCTTTTCATTCTAACAATGGTAATAATAAAAAAAATCTCACATTCCTGCGGCTTTTCAAATGATATCCACAAATTTTGCATGAGATTCAAGACAGCTTATCCCAAATCCATTGCCAAAAAATGAAAGAAAAATAAGAAAAACCATAAAAAAAAAGCATAAGAAGACTTATCGCTGTAAGAGCATTAGAATGAAGAATAAACAAGCTCACCAATTCTCATTTATGAATGAGAATAAGTATAACAAAAGAGGCAGATACAAGTAATCAATTTACCGTATAAGTATTATTATTATTGAGACGACAAATATAATAGAAGATAAGGATAAGAACGAATTTGATTTTCTATTGGAAATACCGTGGAGTTATTAATTTAAAATATTATTCCTTTATAAATATTTAATGATTAATTTTAATCTATTAAATTTTGAATATTAAATTATTAATATTAAATATTCAATGAAATGTTTCCTAATTTTTTGACAATGTTACATTATATTTATATTTTAAGTTTGAGGATGCGAGCATATACAAATGCCAAGGGATGACATTATTATATAGTCTACAATATACTCACTTATTATCAGCAACAAAAAAAGAGTAATTACATTTAAAATCCTCTTTGAAAGAGGGGCTATTAGGGGAGGGTTTTCTCAACGTTTTGTATTTGTCTTCCTTTTCTTTTCTTTTTTTTTACTACGGGATTATGCCATTCTGGCCTGAAATTAAAACTACTCCCATATGTGTCAATATCATTTCACCATCATCGACACCAACAGCTTTTGTTGACAATCCCCGCATATTAATTAAAAAATAACAATTCTCTGCTATTTTTTATAGTTTGAAGAGGAGAAAATATAAATCTATAGCTGTTTTTATATCTATTAAAAAAGGCTGGGGTTTTTAAAATAAACCTTTTTAAAAAGTTTAATTTTATTGTCTATTTATTTATGAAACATTAGAAATCAATAAATGATTTCTAGAAAGTGTTTTAATTTTTTGGCACTTTAAGCTGCAATTAATAAAAAAACATATATGTAAATATATTAAAAAGTACTTTAATTTATCCGAGTAAACACTAATAAATTAATTAAAAATCAACATTTAATTGCAAAAATAATAAATATTGTAGTATTGCTGTTTATTTTTTCGCTACTATTTTGCTGAGTGGTACTATTATTTTCACCACAACTGTCTATGAAGCATTTTCCGTCGAGTTTGGTTTTTGGATTAGAAACGGATATATATTCGATTAGGGCCAAACCACCTGATGCCAATTGCCAATTTGTTGTTGGTGTCAATTGAATTTTTGGGCGTTCAACCAACGACAAAAAAATACCTTTAATGTATTTGCGAAGGCAAAAAAAAACAACAAAAAACTATGCGCGCAGACAAATAAATCCAACTGGTCAGCTTGCTAGTGCTGCTGCTGCTTCTTATCCTTCATCTTCCACTTCTTCATCTTCCTCCTATACTTGGAAGCACGCCTGGGCGCTTTTTCTGTTGTTGTTGTTGCTGTTGTCAAACATTAGTTTTGTGTGGAGCTTTGCACCATTTCAGACAATGATAACAAAGAAAGGTTAAGTACAAAACACCGGCAGCAAACATCCTCTAAACCAAAAAAAAGAAAAAATGCTGGGAAAGCAGCAGGCCCTTCCAGCCCGCAACAGGTTCACTGTACTGACTGGAAAGAGGGTGGGGCAGTTCTAGCTAAGAATTCACCCTTGTAGAAAATGTCACTTTACCATTTATAATATTATTTAATTGAGGGGAACATATTTCTGTAGATAGTTTTTGCTTTGAGATTTATTTTTAGTAGAGGAACATTTGAACATTTCATTAATTATATTTATTATTAATACTAATTATAATTAAATATCATTTTATTATCAGAAAATACAATTTATTTTAAATGGACTAAAAAACAGTGCATAAATTTTAAATATAGGTTTAGAAAACAATTGAAAATTAAAATTATTATTTGAAGTTGCACTTAAAATAATATAAAATTTAAGTTAATAATTATATTTAAATGCACAATGTTTTAAAATTAATAGTTAATGCTATTCTATTAGTGCCTAATTTAATTATTGAGCTGAATGTAAACCAAAAAAACCGTCAACAAATTTTAAAAAGATTTACAAAGCCCAACTTAAAATTAAAGTTACACTTTAAATTATGTAAAATTAAAAAATTAAATTAAATTTAAATTTACAATGCTTTAAAGGCAAAGCTTAAAGCTTAATTTATTGATTTTATTAAATGTTTATCAATTGAAATTTAAATTAAAGCTAAAGTTGCTGTTTAAATTATTTAAAATTAAAATTCTTAAAGCTGAATAGATTAAACATATTTCATGTAATGTGATGTTATAAATTAAAGTTTTATAAAAACGACACTGTACAAAAAAAACTTCAAATCTATTTTTTTTTTATATTTTTTATGTCAGTTTCAAAACTTAAAGACTTATGCATTTAAAAAACAGTTTTACTAGTTAGGATGTCCAGAATTTAGTTGAGCCGAAAGACAAATACCAAAAAGTATGCTTTGACACATCAATTTGGAAAAAATGCAAAAAATCAAGTATTTTAATTTAAATCTCTTTAATCGACGCACGGCGAACAGCGAACAGTGTTGCACAGTGCAGCACACACACCCCCAAAAAAAGAGAGAGGAATGAGCTTTGCTTTGCTCCACCCTCGGCTGCTATCGGTTGGTAGTGGTGCGTTGTTGTTGTTGGTACTTTTAGTATTTTTCGTTCGTTACACACACACACACACATATGCATACACGCATACATACAGACGTCGCTGACTCTCTTTTGCCTGTGTTCCCTTTCTCACTCACGCTCTCGTGCTCGTGTATGTAAACATAATCAACGGATTCTCAAGCACACTAACTACTACTACTACTGATACTACCACTACACATGCAGACACACAGAACTAGCGTCATTGTGTGCGTGCGTTGTTCCGCACAAAAAAAACCCCATGAAATCCAAATATATAAAAAAGCGCGCGCCGACTAAACAACTACAAAAACTAAGCAGCAGCAGAAAAGCAGGAGCAGAACAGCAGCAGTAGAATAGCAGCAGCGGAAGAAGAATCAGCAGAAGTAGAAAAGCAGCAGCAGAAGAAGAAGCAGCAGTAAAAACAGAGAAGCAGCGGAAGAAGAAGCAGCAGCAGAACAGCAGCAGCAGCAGCGCAGCAGCATCAGAAGCAAAAGAAGAAGAAGCAGCATCAGAAGCAAAGCAGCAGCAGAAACAGAGAAGAAGAGGTAGCTGAGCAGCAGCCAGCAACAAGCAACAACCACCCAAAAGTGTGTGCCGAGTGCTGAGTGCTGCTGTTGATATGCCTTTTTTAATGCGAAAGATAGAGAGAGAAACAAAGAACAACCCCAAAAAAAAATATCTTGCGCTGCAGTTTTACAATTTTAAACAATGGCGTCCAATTCCAATTCTTACAGCGTCTCGCTCTACCCATTCAAGTCATTTTAAAAATCATTTACAAAAAAGTGTTAATGCAAAATAATTGATGCTGTATATGATTTAAGAAAATAAATAATCAATGCATTTTCTAATGAAAAATTATAGATAATAGTTAAGTATAAATATATAAATCTAAGCTTTTTATGATAAAAATTAATAGTTAAATGATAAGATTATAAACCTAGCAAAGTAAGAGTAATTTATAATATAACAAAATATATATAAGAATGCTTAATAATTTATTTTTTAACTAGTTTTAAAACAATAATTGACGCTGAATATAAGAAAATAAATAAATAATGTATGCATTTTCTCATGAAAAATAATTGATAAGATAATAAATTATGTAAAATTAATGTGTTCCTTTTCTGAGCGTCTGCAATTATTGGCAAATCCTTAAAAATTGAGTATATTAAAGCTTAATAGTTATAATTAAGGAACCATTTAAAGCACTAGAAAAAAATTAGGAGCTGCAAATAAGCTAATTTCTGCCGTAGGCTTTTTAACCACACCAAGCCAAGTCTGAGCTTTTAACGCAGTTCAATTTTAAAACAACCACCACCTGTACAAAAGTGTCTCATCAAGGGAAGGTAAGAAAGCCACATATTTGACTGGATATCAAGAAAAATGAATGAAGCTTTCTCCTTCCCTCTGCAAATACAGTGGCTCAAAGCATAATTTAAACAGTGTCCAGTAAAAAATGTAATTGCCTGCCGTAAACTAAATATTCATTATATTTCAAAAATTCCAAAAACGTATGGTAGGTACATATATTAACCACCAAAATTAATATATGACCCTAATAAACTGAGGTTTCCCCACCTGCTAGGTAGGATTATGTAAAAAGTACCCTATTTTTTGGTCAGTTTTTGGAGCAGTTTTGAGGTCTTCTTTGCTGGATATGCTGTGCTTCCGGATGTTATTTGTCAACATAGTCCACAAATTCTCAATAACATTTAAATCTGGAGACTGGGCCGGTGGAATTATCATGTGGGGGCAGCTCCTGATGAGCCAGGACTGCACTATCTTGGCCTTATGCTTGAGATCGTTGTCCTGGTTGAACAGGAAAGTATGTCGGATTCCTACCTTCTCGGCACATTGGAGTAAATTTATCCTGAAACATTTTGGTCCATTGTTGTTTCAAAAATCACAAAATTCCCGAATCCGGCTGACGAGATACATACCCATACCATGTCACTTCCTCCACCATGCTTGACTGTTGCCTTTACGTGTTTGGGATTCAGGTCAGTATTGGACTGTCGCCACACATAATTCGGTCGTCCGAGTCAAAAATTGTGAATTTGGACTCATCTGCAAATATGACTGTGTTCCAGAACTCCAATTCCTTGTCCAAGTGGTTTTTGGCGAACGTCATCCAAGTCCCTTTATTTTTCACGCTTATAAAGTGATTTTTCCGTGGTACTCGGGCATTAAAGTCATGTTTCCGCAGAAACCTGTGCACAGTTTCCACACAGCACTTTTTCCCCATTTCATCCTGCACCTGTTGAGCCACTTTTGGAGCCGATAGCTTGGGATTTCCCCTTATTTTCCTGATGATCCTTCGCTCCTCCTCTTCGTTGAAAATCTTCTTTGGTGCCTTTCTGCCCTTGTTCTCAATCCGATTTGCGTCGACGAAGCGCCGAATGATGTTCTACACAGTTGAGTGGCTCAGATTGACCATTTCAGCTATTTGGCGATGTCAATATCCGTTTTTGTGGTGTTCCAGGATGAGTTTCCGTAGTTCAATGGTAGTCTGTTTGTCCATAGTTCTTGTTGGCTTATTGCATTATCCACAATGTACCTTGTCCAAATAAAATTTTCCCTAAAAATAGGCTACTTTTTTACATAATCCTATCTAGCAGGTGGGGAAACCCCAGTGTATTGGGGGCATATATTAATTTAGGTAGTTATTGTATGTACCTACCATCGGTCTTTGGAATTTTTGAAAAATAATAAATAATTAGCTTATGGCAGGGAATTACATTATTTTCTTGACACTGTTTGATTGAAGCTTTGAGCCACTGTATATATACACAAATATTTAAGATCAATAGCAATCTGCTTCTTCTTCAGCCTCTTCTTGTGGTCTTTCTCATTAGCTCTTTGCATAGTTTCAATCGAAGCTGTCACTTCCAACGCAATTCCAGAACAAGCAATAAGTTTGTGAGTCGTAAAGCTATGATGAGAGCATCGAGTAACTGTAAATAAAAAATAAATATGAATGAAAATGATGTATATTTAAATATGTACACTTAAAGCAAAATCTGATTTCTGTATATTCTTAATTAAATGCATACATAAACATTATAAAAATACATATATCTATTTATTATGAATATATAAACATTATTGAAATATTTATATATTTATTTATGTAAAATGAATGAACTTTGTAGAACATGTGAAAATATAGAATTATCGTAAATGGAGACTAAATTCGTTGCTTTCAGGATGGTTGATTTAAATTATAATTGATATTCTTATTATTTATTTATTATGTCTGCTAATTACAGAATGTAAAATGTGTTTTTCCATTTAAAAGCCCAAATAACAGCGTATTAACAAACAGCTGTAAATTAAAATGGTCGCTGCACCAAATTTAATAACAATATTAAATATATATATACAAATTAATAACAGCGCACAATAAATGCTTAAAAATTGGAATTGTTGCTGCGTTAGTTTTAACCTTAAATTAAACACAAAAAAAAACAACTAAAAAACAGCACAATCACAAATGACGCAAAAAAAAAAATTAAAACCCCAAGCAGGCGGTTGAAGCAACACAGAAGGGGGAGGGGGCTGGCAGTGTTGTGTAGCGGGTGGAGGGAAAGCGACGGCGGACGCGCTGGCAGCGTTGGCGGCACTTTTTATATTCGTTTAGCGGCGGCAAACATTAAAGGCATATTTTCGGTTTCGCTTGCTTTGTAGCCGCTGCTTGCTGCTGCCGTCGCTTGTTATTATTCTTGTTTTTGTTATTGTTGTTTTTGTAGTTTTATTCATCAAGCCACAACAACAACATTGATGATAATACGCAACAAACTTACAAATATGCATACAAACACACACACACAGCATTATCTAGCTGCATATTTGTGTAAATGCATATGTGTATACACACATGTATATGTATGTATGAATTTTTGTAAGTTTTTTTTTTTATTATTACATTGAACATAAAAAATTGACAACAACAACTCGGAAACTGAGTCCGCAGCAGCCAGGCAACTGTTCCTTATACTCCGATGTCCAGATAGAAGCATAGAAAAAGGATGCTCAAGCCAAATGATCTATGAGTAGAGAGACAGAGATAGAGAGAGAGAGATATAGAGAGAGAGAGAGAGAGCTGTTCTTTTAATTTTATCTATGCTCAATGCTAAATGATCTATAAAGCGCCAAAAGTGTAATAGAAAGCAATAGAAAATAGAAAATAGAGAGAGTTAGGTAGGAGGAGACTGCTAATTGAGAGCGCGCTTTGAACACTTTTAGCCATGTTTAAGCTGCATGAACAAACGTAATCCAAATATTTTCGCTTACATTTAAAGGAATAGATATAGGCAGAGAACTCTAGACGAGAGACCGCTTTTAACATTTGTATCAATGCTCAAACTGATCTGGAAAGCAGCAGAGATTTAACGCAGATAATATCGGTTGCACTTAAAAGAATAGAAAAAGGCAGCCAGCCCAAAGCAAGAGAAAGCCTTTACCATTTATATTTTTGCAGAGCTCAAACTAAATGATCTAGAAGGCGGCAAATCTAAAGCCGAAATGTTTGGAGTAGAGAGAGCGAGAGAGGAATAGAGACAAAGACAGAGAGCTGTAGTCAAGGGGAAAGAGAGCTTTACCTTTTTCTTTAATTCTTTTTATTCATTCACTAAACATACAGTTTAAAAAAGTTAAATTTTTTTAATGGCGATATTTTAAATTGAAAACTGTCAGAAGAACGCTCGAAACAATTTATCAATAAGGAATTATACAATAACGAATTAAATTAAAATAACTAATTCAATTAAATAAAGAGAGTTTTGGCCATTTTTATCCATGCCGAGCTTAATTACGAGATCTAGAAAGCTGTACAAATTAACGAAATAGATAATAGAGAGAGGCAGAGAGCTCTAATCAAGAAAAAGCTTTTACCAATGTTGTCCATGCAGAACTTAAACTAAATTATCTAGAAAGCTGTAAGTATGTAAAGCTGAAATTTAAAGGAATTGAGAGAGCGAGAAAGGGAGTTTTTGCCATTTTTATCCATTAAATGGACGCAAAATTGAATGGACATATTTTCGATTAAATTCACAGTCCCAATAAAATAGTACATTAATGTGGACTGCCTGTATTTAAATTGATAATGTGCACTTTGTGAACAATGGCAGCGCAATGAGCAGGGGCATGGGAGAGAAAGGGATAGAGAAGATGCTTGCATAAGAGGGGAGGAGAAGCATACTGCATACTGCGTTCTGTTTACCAATTGTCCGCTCTCCTTTTAACCTCTCTCAACCCACTCTCTCTCTCTTTCCTTCTCCCACTGCTTTTCACCCGTTGTTTATCTTTGCGCATTTCTGCATTGCCTGCTTTGGCTGCAGTCGCTGCCAGGTTAAGCGAAGTCACAGCTAGAGGTCAACAAAAGTCCAATGAACTCTGACTCAGACTCGAACTCGAACTATTTAAAATTTGTAATGTTACCTTAATTTATAAACACTCTCAAAGATGTTTGCAAAGCTTTAATCGAGTAATGTTATTGCTAAATATGTTACTCATACATAGAGTTGACAGCTATCGAGCACAGTTTCGATACCGCTTAACATAATTAGTTATGTTATCGAAATGTAGTCTGTTGATCTCTTTTACATATATTTACAACAATTATTGTAATTTGTCAATATTATTAACATAACATAATTAGTTTATGTTATCAAAATGTTATATTTTACTTATTTTTTGATTTCATATTTGCAGGCAAATAAAATTGGGCTGCCACCTTTCTTTTGCCACAATGGAGATCCGTTAACAACACCACCGCCCGCCCACTGTGGAATACCTCCCTATCAGCTGGATCCCAAAGCAATTGGTAAGTAAATAAAATAGGACTTTTAAATGAAATCATCGAAAATAAGTCATACGAAAAGTTACATATATAAATAAATAAATTTAAGTGTACTAATAATAAAATGAAAATAAATTAAAATAAAAAACAAATAAATATAAATCTGAAAATAATACAAATTTAAATATAAATTTAAATATAATAATAATAATAAATATAATTACATAAAAGTCAGTAGGTCTCAGACAGGCCTTAGTTTATCATCTTAATATATAAATCTATAAATTAATACCTTCGACTGTACTTTAAATGTCTTTACATTATATTTAAATACATTTGTAATCTGGCAAATACAATTATGAAGCAGAATTTAAAGGCTAATCAAAATCGGAATGCTTTTTTTACGTTGACTTTATTCCTCCCGATATTAAAATGCAAATTTTATTCCAGCTCGATTTCGTTCGACTCAGCGTAAAATGACATGAATATGATAATTATTTGGCAATTGTGTGGAAAATTGCAATCATTGTTTTAAGTACTCACTTAAAAGTAGAATGTACATATATTTAATATATATTTGGGGAATCTAATGTAAATGTGGCTAAGGAGCTTGAAAATGTGAAGTAAAAACTTTAATGGTTTCTAAAAGGTTTAATAACTATCACTTTAAAATTAAATTAAATATTTTAAATTAAAGAAAAGGGAAGAAATCTTGGGATTTGGGGGATTGGGAAACCGAGCAAAAATATGATTAATTTAAAAAAAAGCTTTAAAAAAGGAGAACTTATTAAACAATATAATTTTTTTTTAATAATAGATATTTAAATAAGGCTTTTATTTATATATTCTTTCAGTTTTAATATTAAGCGAAACTTAATTAAAAAATAGATTTATAGAAAGTAAAAATGCTAATACTTAAAGGTATTTTAATAGAGCTCAATAATCGATAATATACGAGTATATATCGGATAAATTGATGCCACCATATGTTACTGATGAGACACAATTGATTTGGGCATTGCAGCAGCACAACGACTCAAATATCATCAATAAACATCTACAGAACCATTCAAGACCAATGGAGGCATCGGGATGGGGTGACCGGCCCAGTCTCCAACCCGATTGAGAATTTGTGGTGTGATTGTAAAAATTGTTTCTAACGTTAGCTTTAGGACACTTTGAAGGGCTCTTGGTCATCGATGTCTCTAGAAATAGGCCAACATTTGGTCAATCCTTTGCAACCAAATACTAAACGTTGTCATACCTAGTTTTTAGGAATATTATTTAGCCCCAGGGAAATCCCAGAAAGTTCCACTACTATTCCATTCTATTCTATTGATAGAATTAAAGACTCACATTTGGTTTGTTAATAATTTAATAGCTGTCGCATCTTAATATTCACTTATCTTCAGTGTTGATGGCTTCAGATTCACAATTTTCATAATTTTTTAACTATATTTTAAGCATTTTTTTCAACATTTACAAAACATTTATATATATATATATATATCTAGAAATATAATTATATAAATATATATATAAATATATATATAAATATTTGAATATATAAATATATAAACGATGTACGTTTAATTTGAATAATAATTGCGCGCTCGCTAAGCACACTTGAACAGCACTCGCAAGAAGCAATTAACAAGTTGACGATCTCAGTTTTATATATATAGGGTAGCAAGAACTACCGAACAAGCCTAACAGCAATAAAAAGTAACCCAACCGCAAAGCTATTGACTTTATCACCCTTCACCTCTTCAGCACTCTCTCTCTCTAAATACGAAATTCAAACAAATTATGAAATAATAATTGCACATGATGCGATTTTTCCTACTATGCTCGATTACGGCGTATAAATTCATACGGCATTCAATACGCCATTCATTCTGCCAAATTTCCCTCGCTTCAAAAATCTTTCATGGGGTTTTTTCTGTTTTTTTTTTTGGTGGTTGGCCGCTTAAGGGCCCTGTTAATGGTCCGTCTGCCTGCCCGTGTGTCCGTCTGGTCGGATCTAATGAGTACCAACGGCGTAAATAAAAGGCATGCACTTAAGAGCCTGCCTGGCGGATTACACGGCATTATGATCCTTAACAATGCCAAACTGCCATACTAATAATTGAATAACACAATAAAATCTCAGCCAGATTCTTTCTGCTTGCTTGTTGATCGAGGGGGGAATTAAATAATGCCAAATAATAATGCATGCACTTATTCATATGTTTGTGGTGGGATTTCATATATAATTATATGAGTGGCGTGTAATTTATTATGTTTATTTTAATGATTATTCGTAGACAAAATGTCCTATTTTTTAGAGTTTTAAATGCATTTGCTGATTGTGAATTGTCCAAGTTGCCATTGCTGGATGTGGAATTAGTTGTGGCAAGCTAGTAAAAGCAACAAATTATCTATATATTCCTGATCAGCTTGAATATCATCTTGAAATATAAGTAGATATATATATATTCAAAAAAATTTATTTATTTAAGTATTATGAATTATTTATGTATTAATGTTTATTAAATATGAAAATAAATATAAATATGTAAACATAAATAAAAATAAATACCCGATTACCATTAAAAGTCTAGCTTATTTAATTGTTATCGATTACTGCAAGTGTTTAAATTAAGTAATTGTGTGGGATGTGCATGCTTTTATATATTTATGTTTTGTTTTTTTTATATTTATATAATAATTATTATTATAACTCCACTCAGAAAGAAGACAGGTATTTAAATAGTGTATTTTGACAAAATCTATTAGCGCTACATTATGATTAAACGCCTAATTGCTGGACTATTAGTAGTGCTGAAAAGGGGGCGTTTTTTTCAGTTCCCCCCCCCCCCCCACACCATTCAAAACTGGAACTGTGGACGCCCCTTAGATTTTCCCTTTTGTCTGTTGCACGCCACTCCAGAAAAGGACTTCGTGGTGTGTGTTATGTGTTGTGTGTGTGTAATCAACCCTCGTAACCCTGAATACTGAGCTCTCTCTGGTTCCTCAGGATCGTAGTCGCAATCCCAATCGGCATCATCATCGGCACATGCCTCTTTTTAGCAAAGAGATGCCATGGTAATGATATGCGCAGCTTAGCTTAAATATAACCCAAGTATTGCCTGGGTTTGGGATTGGGATTGGGTTTGGTATCTGGAACGGACTCTGCCCATTTTAAAGTAATAAGCCTTAATATGACATTTTTCAGTGAGGGGTTGACAATTTAAAGCTGGCAAATTGCTATGTGAATTGTGGATTGTGGCAGAGTTGACTCAATAATACTCTATATTTAAATATTATATCAGAATTACTCTTTTAATAATATAAAATTAATTTTAAATAGTTTAAATAATAAAATAAAAGCGTTTATTTCTTATGTAAAAACAATTGAATTTTAAAAGCTGTACATTTTAATTAGTAGTTGTATATTTATAAAGTTTCAAACTTCAAACAAAAGTATTTAATTTATAAATAATAAAAGTAATAATTTATAATAAAAAATAAACAATCAAATGGCAGAAAAATGTATACAAATTATTTCTAAAGAACACTAGATTCAATAAATATAGAAATATGATTTTTGTAGTAAATCAGACTTTATGAATATAGAAAAAATATTTTTATATAACAACATATAACATCAATCATATAGAACAGCAGATGTAATAAGTATGGAGAAATCATTTCTTGAGCAGAGCAGACTTTATAAATATAGAAATATCATTTCTTGCAGCAGAGCAGACTTCATAGAAATATGAAAACAGCAGGTTTCACATGGCAACACAGTTGAGGGTTGTCCGACGGCAGTAAGTGTATTCCCCTACAAATACATCAGTATATGAGTATATCAGTATCACTAAAACAGCGCGACTCATTCAACTTGAAATCTAAAATACAACAGAGAAAAAAAAACAAAATCTATAAGGAAAAATAGCCTAATGAATAAAAAACATGTTGCACACAACCACATAATAATGATGATGACATCCTTTTTGTCGTCACTAGAATTGTAACCCCGTAACCCCCTACCCCGATCCCTACACCCTCACCCCTGCTGAGGCGGCACACGCACTTCGCCCGCGGCTGATTGCTGGGAATAGTCGCCCTTCCCAAACCAGAATAGAACCAGAACCCTAGAGCGTTTTCTACACCCCTTTCCTATCCCATCCTTTCGTCCTTTTTCTTGTGACAACCGCTTTTTTCATTTTTTTTTTTTATTCAACCAACTTTGGTTTAGTACAATAAAACTTGAAAATGACAACAAATGACAAAAGGGGGAGCGAAAGATGCGACAACAATTTTTCAATTAAAATGAAAAGGACACGAGAATAGACTATGTATTTGTAGAGAACAGAGTATAGAGAACGGTGAAAGTACAAATCGCAAAATAATCCGATATTTATACGACTACTTTAAGCTCTATCTGCGCACAACAATAAAGGGGAGAAGATTTCCTCCCCTTTTGTTGTTATCAGTATTATCTGCATATTGCAGTTGTTCTCCATCTCTCTCTCTCTCTCTCTCTCTCTCTCGCTCTCTTTGTAAGGGAACCAACCGATTTTTCCTATAGATAAACAAATGTTCACAAAAATTATTTGGTGTATATTCCAGTCGAGAGTGCTCGAGGAGTCCAGCTGATAAATTTTAATTGGTAGCTTAAAGGTTGTTTTATTTAATATGAAAATTATTTATTAATGTGCAAATAAGCTTCGCAGTGTTACATTGTAATTAAATTAAATTATATATTAGTTGTATGATTAACTAAAAACTAAAACAATTACCCTTTATTTCATATTTTTACACAATAAAGCTTTCAGCACCGACCTACCTAATTTATTCATAATTACACTTTAAATTAATTTAATAATTATTTTTGTTTTTCTGTTTTCAGGTCTTACACGTCCAGCTTTGTATCCATTTGCTGCCAGTCAATATCCTTATCCGATGCTAAGTCCCGACATGTCTCAAGTAGCATCCTGGTGAGTTTATAATGAAAACAGATGAATAATAATAAAGTGAAATATATATTTAATATTAACAGACTTTATGTAAATGTGCAGTTTAATATTTATAAAATTAAAAATGGTTAAGTATATATTAATAAACGTGATATATGTAAAGATTAATATTTATTAAGTTACATAAATTAATAGGCAATGTACAGATTAATATTTATTAAATTAAATATATATGAAATATTAACAGACTTCAATAATATTTAATATCAAATAAATAAATTTGAATATTAACATGAACATTAATTCATTTCAGGCACACACCGTCGGTTTACTCAGCATCTAGTTTTAGAACACCTTATCCCTCCTCATTACCGATAAATACAACGTTGCCCAGGTGACTATAACTATAACTAGCTATATATGTCTTATATATGCACACAATTATTATACACATAAATTTAAAATTTAAATTTCTAGCGATTTCCCATTTCGATTCTCACCGAGTTTGTTGCCTTCGGTGCATGCCACACCGCATCATGTTTTAAGTTCTCATCCAGCAATTGTGGCGTCCAGTTCTAAACAGGATTGCGGCGTACAGGATAACACAACGAACAATCGATATTCAAGGTGAGATCTCCACATAAATATACTTAAATAAAATACGTAAACAATAAACGTTTTAAATAATTAATTTACATAATAGTTTATTTTGAAAAAATAAATATAGAGAAGGCTATTTAATTTTATCTATTCTTAAATATTTATATACATAATCCTTAATCTATAAATATAAATGACAAATATATTTAATTTCAATAATACTAAATTTATAAATGTGAAGATCAATATTTAATAAATTAAAGTGATCGTTTTTTACATTTATTAAAATAAGTCACAACCCTCTGAACCAGTTCGAACATAGGTGAACACAAAAAAGTGCCTCTTCTAAACATATGTATTAAACATAAATAGATATCTGAATATAGAGAAATAGAATAAATTTAAATAATATTTATACCCAAAATACAAATAAAAAGCAAAGAATTCATAAGCTTTAAATGTAAACAAGAACTTGCTTAAATTTAAAGAATATATATAAATAATTCTTAGCCTATAAATGTATATTTTTAGAACTACAGATTAATTTACATTAAATTAAATGCAAATTTAAGCTAAGGATGTTGCTGCATATTCAAGGGTATCTCTGAGTCGTACACTCTCTGCTTAGAGTTGAATTCTAGCTTTTTTACTTATTTATTATTGTGTTGTTTTGTTTTTTGTTTTCTGTTGTTGTTTTTTCTGATTCCCAGTCAGTTAGTTTCACACTCATTAAAACATCGACACAAACGTGCGCATGCATGTAGGCATACATATACACACATACACTCCCACACACGCACATACACTTGTCAACATTTTAATGTGTGGGTGCATTCTGCGTACAGACGCCATATTTAATTTTAACCCCGCTTCACACTCTCAAACATACAAATGTATGTATGTATATGTGTATTTATGTATGTGTATGTATGTATGTGTTATGCACACACTTACAGAAATATCAAGTTTTCCATTGGCCAATTGTCAATTGGTTTGCGTCTGCGCCTTTAAAAATTCAAAGCTTACAACCCTTAAAAAGGAAACATTCCCATTAAATATATTGCAAGATGGAATTTACGCATACAAAAGGAAAAAAATAGAATATAAGAAAACCCAAAGTATTTTTTGTACTTATTTTAAAACTTTTGTTTTATATATATATGAAATCTAAACAAAGTTTTTAGTTTATTTAGATTTGAATATGTATTTTATTTCCATTTATTTCATATGGAAACAGATTTAATTAATTTATCTCTAGCAATATTTGCTGCGCTTATATAAAATGTTTGGCTCTGTTATCAAAGCTGAAAGCAGAAATTAAGATTGTATCTTATCTGCTTTTTCCTTCGGTAAAAACAACACACACTAGTACACACGTTAATAACATAAAAAGGGAAATTTCCAATCGCTTTTCCCTTAATACAGACTGGAAAAAATTCGAGCAATAGATGGCGCCGCCTGTGAATTACTAGTAGCAGTTCCACAACTGTTTGCATTGACGAATGGCAATTTATCAGTACTCCATTCCCTGATCTGGGAAGTTTCTAAAATATTGTTAGTTTATAGTTAGTAGTTGTAATAAATAAATAAACATCTGTATTTATTTAATATATATTATATATATATGTATATATTTATTAATGCATATAATATCTTGCACAGCACGCTATAATTTAAATTAACAGCTAATATTTAAGCTTCTTTTCCATAACGAGATCTGTTATTTCTTACAGTTTTAAATACATTTTTTTTTCTGCCGTCCTGCTGTCTTCCTTTACCAGCTCTCTCAGCTATCGCTAGAGGCTTGCTGAACACAAATAAATTTGGCATTGCACTCCCCCTCACAGATGGCGCCACCAGCCCCTGCTCTAATTCTTAGGCGCTCTTACCCACACGCTTTCTCTCTCGCTCTCTCACGGCGCAAACCTTCGCTGCACTAGCGCACGCCGGCCTCTCTCTGCAAGAGAGCGTTAGCGAGTGAGAGAAGGACAGAAAGAGTTCCAGGCGAATAGAGTCTTGAATAGCAGTGCAAATTGTTAGCTTTAAAAGCCCCCAAAGTCGGAAGTAATTCGTCAAATTGATGGGCAGACAGTTTTATACTCGTTAGCGAAAATACCCAAAAAAATATATAAATACAAATAAAAAAATAAGCTGTGTGCAACAAAAAGACAAAAGTTTCTGATTATAATAAATCTATTGAAATCGTAAAACGTTGCAATGCTAAAAATATTCTCAACATATGCTGAAAATCAAAGCAAAGCTAAACGAAAGCAAAACGAAATTCGGTTCTGAATGCATTCGATGCACATGTGTGGGTGTGTGTGCGTCTATGTGTGTGCGTGTGTGTGCAATACTGTGAAATAATTTATTTAATTGTAAATTGCATAACTGTGAAATTTATTCAAAAATGCCTTTAATGTTGTCCAATAAAAAAATACGACTTGTCTGCTGTAATTAGAGAAAATGTATCTACATTAAATTAACACACACACACACATACATATACACATATTAATTGTGTTTAAAGCGTCAGCCATAAATCAGCTCACACACACATACATGCATAGACAACAGGGTACCTAACCAACTGACAAACACAAGCACACGTTTTACAGTTAGCCGTCAGCGACAAAGAGAACATTATTGTAATACAATCATAACAGCTGAATGCTGTCTGTAACTGGAATTGGATTTACAGTTTTTTTGTACTCAATATTATTTTTATTTAAATAAATAAATGTGAATTAGCCGCAAAATACAACAATTAGGCAAACACTTTTCATTTTATTTACATGCATTGTATACACTGTTTAACCATTTGTATGTATGCACGCCTGAAGGCATGTGTGTGTGTGTGCGTGTGTGTGTGTGTGTGCGTGTGTGTGTGTGTGTGCGTGTGTGTGTGTGTGTGCATTGGTGAATGCATGTGTGTGTAGGCATGCTCTCAAAAATATGCTTGAAATCCGCAACAGGCAGGCAACAGGGTTATATTGGTAAGGCTACTGCGCCTGTCGCTATCTCTGTCGCTCTCTCTCTCTCTCTCACAACTAAACACGCAAGTGGGAAATAAGAATAAGGGCAAAATATAATGCGTGTGCGAGACAGCTATTTAAAAGAGAGCGAAAGCAAGCATAAAGAGAGACATGCAAATTTATAAGCAGCAGTAACTCTTTGCAGGACTGCTTGCTCTTAACCTGCAAATGCCGCAGTGTGTATGTGAAAATGAAGAATAAGCATAAAGGCAATATAGAGAGACACAGTATATTTTTAAAGAGAGCGAAAGCATAAAGAGAGGCATGCAAATTAATTAGCTGGACTGCTTGCTTTTAATATAAAAAATAGTATCAGCTTGAGAAAGAATGAATGAGCTTAGAGGCATAATGTTATGTTTGTGTGTGCGAGAGAATTATTATTTTTTTTTTTAAGGAGAGCGCAAGCTTAAGAGTGTAATGAAAATTGGCAGCTACTCTGTAAGAGACTGCGCGCTCTTAATGTGAATGGTGTAGGTCAAGAAAGAAAAGAAAAAAATAATACAATAACTTAAACCTAAAAAAAATTGTGAAAAATACAAAAAAAAATTTTTTAAAAAAAGTGCGCAATTATTAAATTTCTAATTAGCTCAACTGTAGCTCTGTTATGGAGACAGCGAGTGTAAAGAATAATACAGAAACTGCTCTCAACTTAAGGAGAGGATCCTTGGATTATAGAAAGATCTTCACAGATAATAATGAAAAATCAACGATTGAGAATAGCAAGAAACAAGAAGAACAGCAGCCAAAAGACTTTTCCAAGCCAATTGGCAAACTAATCGAAGAGGCCAATAATAATAAAAGCAATAATAATAATATCAATAAAAATAATAGTATAAAAAATAATGGAAGTAATTTAAATAATAATAATAATAACAATTATAATAGTAGTAACATAAACAATAATAATAATTATAATAGTAGCAATAATAATAATACAAGTAGTATGGATGCCAGAATGGAGGATCACATTTTTCACACTCCGCAAACTGCCAGTTCAACTTTAATGTCAGAGTTGCTTTTAAGACAACAACAGGATTTGCTTCAACAATGGTCTAAAATGGAGGAACCACAACGCAACTGGGAATTGGAGAAGCAACAACAACAACAACAACTTTTGGCCACACAAATGTTGTATGCACAATTTCTGCATGCGCCTCAATTAAACCTGGAACAGGAGCGAGAAAGAAGAGTTCATATTTTAGAATTCTCCGACTTGCGCAAGTCTGCATTTGCAGCAGGAGCAGGGGGAGCAGCAGGAGGAGGAGTAGCTACAGTCTCATCCTTCCAACAAGATAATAATAATAATAATAGAAATTTGAAGGAGAGTAAAAATCAGACTCCAAATCAGAATCGTTCCAATCAGGATATAGTATCCTTAAATGCCAACTGGCAAACAAGTTCCAAATCCAAAATCAAGCCAACAAGTAGCAAATCGAAAAAGGAAATTCAAACAGGAACAAAAGCTTCAAAATGCTATTTTTTTCAAGCGCAAAAAAAAGTGCTCTTTGATATTAAAAAGGGCTTGGAGCAATTAACAATGCTCTCCACACAATTTCAGCTGAATTTGAGCGCAGGATTGGAGCAGGACAATTCCTCCAGCTCCAGTTCCAACTTGGAACTGACTGTGCAACGCCAGCTGGCCACAAATCGTTGCAAGATCGAGGCGATGCTGTTGCAAGTGCGTCGCCTCTATCAGCAGTGGAGCAGCGCAGAACTTTACTATTTGCGTAGTCTGCAGAGATTAGGTTTAAATCCAATTACAACTAGGAGCAGTCAGCAATACACAGCCACACATGATGTTATGGCACTAGCAGCAATTGCCTTATCCGCGGAGAGCACAGCTGAGGATGTGCTGGAGCTGCAGGATCAGGAGCAGCAGGACCAAAACCCACGCAGCTTGCAGGACATTGAGAATTTAATATTGCAGCAAGCAGCAGCAGCTGTGGTGAGGAATGGTTATAGTGAGAGCATAGCCAGCAGTGACTCCAATCCAACAGAGGAGGGAGAGGAGCAAGGGGACCAGGAGCATCTGCAGAAGGAGCAGGCAGAGGAAGAGGAGCAGCTGGAGCTGGAGCTGGAGCAGTCTTCCCCCTCAACTCCACCCTGCATTTGGCATAGTAAATACAATAAAAATCCCGCCGAAATCAAGCCAGAAAATATCAATACCGCCGCTGAAATTCTACTTGAATATGCAACCCTAGCACAGCTACAGGACACTACGGACACTGCATCTGGCATATCTAGCAAAATACCAGAGAATACTGGCATTTTAAATAGAGCCTCACCCGCCACAAATCGTTGCCACATTGCTACCAATGACTCTGTTTATTTAACCGAAATACAATTCCCGCCAACCCCTTCAACACCCCCGACGAGCAGCAACAGCAGCTGCTCTACTGTTACTGCTGCTTTACCGGCAACGAGTGCCTTGCACAAATACCATCATCGTCGAAAATCAAAATATGCTCGACGCATCGACACAAATAATGCAAATACTACAAATTCACACTCAGCTTCAACTCTGACAGCAAATCAGGAGATGAATGCGGGCACTACCGGCTACAAAGTGCTCGCTATTTTGCCAACCAGTCTTGCTGCCTCCTCCTCCAGCTCTTCCACAACGGCACCGCCTGTCTTTAGGGATATCTCCGCCTCCTCCAGCTCCTCGACAGTTGCTGCTCTCCAGGAACGCGCCATTTCGGACATGTTTAAGGCACAGTTTAATGCACTAACTGCAGCAGCGGGCATTGGCTCCGGGTGTCCTCCAGCAGCAAGTGTCCTTCATCAAGCCAATCCGGCGGACAGCTGTGTTGACGGCATGTCCTCCTTGTCGTCATTGTCCTCGGATGCACCCTACGATTTGAGTATTGGCACCAGGCTTAAAAAAATGTAAATTTTCATAGAAACATACATAATGTAATATATTAATATAAAATATATATTATTTAAAATATATAAGAACATGTAAATTTTATAGCAAACGTTTGTATAAATATCTAAATATATATACCAGGCCCAAAAATATTTTGGTATTATAATTATGTATATATAAACATTTATTTATATGTATACATATATATAAACATTTATTTATATACATCATATATATAAACATTTATTTATATATATACATATATATAATCATTTATTTATATATATACATTTATTTATATATATACATACATTTATCACACTTAACTAATAAATATTTAAAAAAATAAATATTAAAATATATAGCAAAAATGTAAGTAAGATAAAGAAATAAGCACATTCATAAATATTTATATATATATAGACTTAAAACATTTAAGTTTAATATAAATGTATGCGCAGATATATATATAATTGTATTTGTGGAATATAAAACAGCAATGCTAACGATCGTACGTTTCTTTAAATACAAATTTTATGTTGCTAATTTTGAACAAAAGAATAAAGTGAGAAATATACCTCTGGCACTTCGTAATTTTAAGCTCCTAATGCAGTTATTAAATTAATTAATTAAATAGTATTCTAATTAGTAATTCAATAATTAAGTTTAAATAGTATTATAATTCAAAAATTTCTTTTGAATAGGATTCTAATTCAGTTTAATTTATTATTCTTACATTCTAATTTAAATTAAATAGTATCATTATTATCATTAATTCAGATTTAATATTATTATTATTAAATTCAGTATCCACTAATATATAGATGGATATATTTCATAATACATTAAATAAACCAAAATACTTAATACTAAATAAATAATAAATAACATAAGCAAATAAATGTATATTAATATGTCTTATTTAAAATAATATTAAAAAAAACCAAATATATATATACTAATTCGCTTTCTTTATTAAAAATATATATATAATTGATGTTGTCGTTGTAATTACAGAAACTTGGATATGAAAAGCTCATCGAATTCGCAGGGAAATAGCAACGATTGCAAGGATAGTTCTAGCGATAAGAAGAAACCGCATATCAAGAAGCCGCTGAATGCATTTATGCTCTACATGAAGGAGATGCGTGCCAAAGTCGTCGCCGAATGCACCCTCAAAGAGTCGGCCGCGATCAATCAGATACTGGGGCGACGGGTAAGCTGAAGCCGACCGATCCATAATAAATAATCACAAAATAAAATGAAGCTCTTGTAAAAATATAGTTTTTAGAGGGGGGAAACAAATTTCCAAAGCTCTGCGAATGTGTTTCTCAATTGTTTCAGTGATAAACTCACTCAATTTTTTAGATTAATGACAGAACTAACTAAAGGACTTATAAGCATAATTATAGATTAGAGGGTTCCATTAAAAAGGGAAAGAAACAAAGCATTTGCAAAACAAAAAAAACCTTTCTAAAATAATCAACAAATAATTCAAATTCAGTTTTTAAGTTTTTTTGGTTTTGTTTTTGTTTTGATATAAAAAAAAACAAATGGAAAATTAATGATAATGATGATGATTAATTTTGTAGTGGCACGAACTATCCCGCGAAGAACAAAGCAAATATTACGAAAAGGCGCGACAAGAGCGCCAATTGCATATGGAATTGTATCCGGGGTGGAGCGCACGAGATAACTACGGTTACGTCTCGAAAAAGAAAAAGCGTAAAAAAGACAGATCGACAGCGGATTCGGGAGGTATTGCACTTAAAAAAAAAACACCAAAAAAAATTATGCTCAAATTTGTAACACTATTTTCTTTATTATTATTCTATTACTCTCTCTAACCGCATTCAAATTTTATGTTTTTCGTTTCGATTTCCATTAAAACTACATTAAAACATGCATACATACAACAAAAATAACAACACACAATAAGCACATTATTTCAAATTACAAACAACAATTTAGTACAACTAACAAATTAAAATTAAAATTAAAAAATTAAAAATGTAACTATTTATTGTAATTTGTGTAAATAATTAGCATAAATTTAACGCTTGTAAAATACCCCAAAAATAACAAACAAAAAACCCTCGAAAAACAACAAAATTAAAACTAGACTAGACTTAGACTAGACACAGACTATAGTTAATTTATATATTTATCTGCTTCTACGTATATATTTTTTTAGATTTGGAATAAAGCTCGCTTGTTTAAATTTTTTAATTTTGGTTGTTGTTGTTTTTTCTTTTCCAGACTTAATTATAATTAATAATATATATATTTAATATGGAAGTATTTTTTTGTATTTGGTTTTGGTTAATGATTTGGTTTTGAATTGTTTAGAATATAAATTATATATGTTTAACTAATATATCAGCTAGAAAAATGCAGCTTAGGGTTGAAGGAATAGACCTTATTATTTCCTTTTAATTGTTGAAAATTCGATTACTAGCTTAAAAGTAATAAATTTTGTACATTTTCTTACCTGGCATATATCTGTAAGAAGCGAATCATATAAGAAAAATACCGCAAAGGCTCTCATAAAATTCCACTCTCCATCTTCGATAAACTCTGGATTAAGCATTTAAGAGAGCAGTTAGTATTTATTTGTAGGGCTACATACATTTAAATACATCTATAAATCTCTAAGGGGTTTCAATTGGCAATTATAATAATAGTATTAATAATAATAATAATGAATACACTCTCACGCTCACACACAAAAAAATATATACACCAAAAATATATATACAATTATTGTATTTATTCAATTGGCAAGCAAAGTCCAAAAAAGAAAACGGGAAAAGATAGAAAAAACAAAAAGAAAACTTCATTTTATTTAATGCTTTCATTTCCATAGAAATCAGATATATATATATATATGTATATGTATATTGAAACTGAATATATTCTCTGTGTGGACTTTCAATTGGCGAATGCATGCATACCCGAAACCGTCTACCAGATCGATCCGTCAAAGCTTTTCAACAACAACAACAACTACTACTATATTTTGCGCAGTGTAAAAACGTTTAAGAACCGATGCTTTCCGTTACCAGAAACAAATAGTCGTCAGACAAAATAAACTATATAAAATTAGCATGTAAATGAAATAGAAAAAAACTGAGCGAACGTTTGATTAATTTTTTATGTCTATCTTTATTTTTTCAACATTTTCCAAATGCGCTTAACGCAAAAAAAAAAAAAACTTAAAAAAATAAAAAAAATCGAAACAAAAAAAATACGAATAATATACAAAATATTTGTCGCGTAAATCCCCTCGACACCAACCCGCCTTAAAACCCCGTCCATGCAGTGGCATGCGCTGGGCCGCGAGGAGCAGGCGAAATATTATGAACTGGCTAGAAGGGAGCGCCAGCTGCACATGCAAATGTATCCCGATTGGAGTTCGCGCACAAATGCCACACGTGGCAAGAAGCGGAAACGGAAACAAGACGCAAACAGCAGCAACAACAGCGAAGGCGGCGGCGGAGGTTAGATTTCCCTATATACACATATATATTCTCTCTCTCTATAACATCACATTCTCTCTGAACGACAAAAATATAAATATATATCGTATAAACAAAAAAAAACCATATACCAAATACGAAATACCAAAAAGAAAAAGAAATCTTATCCAACAAAATATCATCTTAATCTGTGTATTTTTTGCATAAATATATATAAAAATGAAATTATGTACATAAATGAGAAATAATTAGAAGTACGTATTGTGGTCAATTGGCAAGCTTGGCAATTGGAATCAACATATGGGCTAAAATTAGACCTGAAATTCAGAAACGATTAGCAAAATTTATAATTAATTATTATCAAAAAATATAAATGATATAGGACCTAATTGGTAGCCGACTTTTGCCTATATAAAAATGAGTGCGTGAGGGCAGTTTTTGTTTTCGGCACCAGTCGAAAGAAATCATGCAAAAAAAAAAAATAGTGTACATTATACATCAATCATGCAATCAATCGTTCAATCATTCATCAAGCATTGTCCTGCACAACAAATATGAGCAATTTTCTATTGAAAGTATATTAATGTAAAAATGAACATGAATATGGCATATATGTATTTAATTAAGTACATCATGTAGTGCATGCGTATATGTTCTGTATGTATACGCGAAAATTAATAAATAATTAATTAACTAATTAACAGTCGACAAATGGAAATTATTCGCTTAATTAGTAATTAGGTGGTGCAAATAGTGAAATAATTAATAGCTAAATTCCACTGATAAATAATAATATTAATTAAAATAAAGACAAATACAATAATAATATTTAAATATAATGCATAAATACTTTTAATATCTTATCTAATTCTATAGATTATTATTCTTATTTATTATATATCTGTCAGAGGAAACTGGCTCTTTACAGATAAATAACAAATAATAATAAATATAAAGATAAATATCGAAAGAATAATTAATTACAATTTATAAATAGTTTTAACCGCTTATTTATTTATTTATCAAGTGGAAACTAGCTAAAGAAAATAATAATAATAAATAATAATTAATTGCCGTATTTAAAATGTAAAAATTAATTTGTGAAGTTGTGTGTAAAAATGGCTACAGCTATCAATTAATTACTAATATAATGTTTATATTGATTAATTGTTTTTCTGTCCCCATTTCTTGTAGTGTATATCTTCTCTCACTCTCCTTTTCTCACTGTGTATTTGTGTGCTTTTAATTAAACTTAGTCAGTGATTGTAGTGAATGCTTCTCTGCGAGTAAATGTCCTGCTGCCCCCAACAACTAACAACTAACAAATCAACTACCATATTATGTTCATTAACCAACTATTATTATATTCAACTAAATATTATATCATATTTATATATATATATATATATTATATATTCTCCTAGGCAACAATATGAAAAAGTGTCGAGCGCGCTTCGGTTTGGATCAGCAGAATCAGTGGTGCAAACCCTGCAGGTAAATTCTCTATTCTTTAAACAAAATAATAATGCCTACCCTATTACTATTATTTATTATTTACTGCATTTACTGCGCTTATGTGTTAATCGGTATTAATCAAATATTAAATAAAATGTACTCATCTAAAGTTCAAATTAATAATCTTAATCAAAGCAGCTTTTTGTTGTGCAGTGAATTCGTCAATCATCAATAATCATAAGCGCAGTAAGAAATCCTCTATGTACATATGATAAAAAAAAACTTTAAACGTACATCTATATTAGAGTTGTACGTGGAAAAACTAAACCTACAGTTTTGGAAAATCACAATTAAAAATTTATTACTAACAATTCATAATTCAAAATTCACAATTGTGCGAGTAAACGAAAATCTCTCTCTCTCTCTGAATGCTAGAAATTTAATTCTTATATATATATATATATATATATATAATGTGTATATATATAACATTTTATCTTTAAATAGATTATGCTCAATTAATTACTGATGAAGAATATTTCCCTTTTGAAAGCATTTTTAAATATATATATATTGTGGGCAATATGTTATTTAAGAATTGAATTATTTTAAATAATATTCGAAAAGCTACTAATTATGAAGACTAACAGTTTGTTGCATAATTTCTAAATACTCTGCTATTTCGATCTGTAGCTATTTTATGCTAAAATTAGCGTTTTTATTGAGAGCAGTTGCATTGCAGTAAAATTTTAATAAATATATAAAGAAAGTACAATACATTCAATAAATAAAACAAATACAATAAACAAAATAATCAAATAAATGAATATAATTAAATTATTAAACGAATACAATAAATAAATAATAATTATAAGTTCAAATAAATAAAACTAGATTTAATTCAAATATATCTATAAAGTTCGTATATCTAAAATCGGCAATATTAGAATTCTGACTCAGTAATTAATTATTCATAGTTTTCGACTATATTCGATTCTGGTACCACTCTAATATAAATGTTTATCTCATATATATATTATATATATATTATATATATATTATATATATATTATATATATATTATATATATATTATATATATATTATATATATATTATATATATATTATATATATATTATATATATATTATATATATATTATATATATGTATACGGGACTTACGAAGGTAATTGCCCAATATAAATCCCCTCAATTTAAAATGGTTAAATGGTCCTATTTAAATTGTTGTATTTTATAGTAGACAAAAACACACACCTTAAAAGAAGTACCATTCAAATATATATCACACAGCGTATTCCACACTCCATTATCTACACCACATACCTTTTTAAACCGTACCAGAAGTACACATACACACAACACACATATATATATATATATATATATAAAAATAAAAAAAGTAACAAAAAAAAAGCCATTTTGCATGCAAAAAAATTAAAAACTTAAAAAGGTGCCTGCTCTCTCCTCCCTGCCCCTGCACAGGACCAAAGATCTTATTATAATTAGTTTAATATACATATATATAGTTTGGATATCTGAAGGGTGAATCTTTAAGTGATTATAGATTCTTTGCTCATGACTTCTGCTGATAAGGTTTTTTTTAAACAATTTTATAATTTATATAATGGGAAGTAATATTTAAATTTAAATAATTCAATGAGCTATGGCTTTTAAATTGAAAATGTAAATTAAATGTGGTAGGCATTCAATATTTGAAAAATCCTGTAAATCCGTGTTAGATCCTTTAGAGTATATAGATTATTGATCAACTATGCTAGCCAAGTCTGCCAGTTTTTCCAAGCTATCTATTTTGAAACTTGCATAATATGTATTTTATATATATTATTGAATTATATAATATATATATTATTTATTACTATATATGAAATATATATTATTGTATTATATATAGAGCTGTTATTGATTAATGATCAGAGTTTTGTATAATATCCAGAGTTTCTAGGCACGCTAAATTTTGCAGAGTTCTGTCTCTAAAGTTTAATTTCTATATACTGCGGTAATATAGTCTACCTACATATAATTCTCTACATTTTTTGTAGCACTAAGCAGACAATACATGTATATGTATATTATATTATACAGATACATGTATTGCCTGCTTAGTAGTAATAGCTTTGCTAGATATTCCGCTCAATTGATGATTTCTTGACTGAGGAACTTTTTTAGTTTTCTTTAGATTTCTATACGAAAACTCTCGAGTTCTGAGAGCTAAGTTCTGTTGACTATATCATATAGCTGCCAATAGCTAGTTTGTTGTCTAGAGAATTAATTCTTTTGAAGCATCTGCAGAAATTCAGTTTGTATTTCCAAAATTGCGTCTAAAATAAAATGTTTATCTGTTTAAACAAACAAAACAAATTTTATTGTTGTTCTTCTTCCACATAAAATGTGAACAGAATTTAAAAAAAATAATTTCTAATAACTAACTATTGAATGACTTGTTGAAAAGTTGCCCAATTTCAAATGCATTAAAACGATCCTTAATAAAACACATACACAACACACACACACTCACATCACACTCACACACAGCTACACTGAAACCAAAAACAGAATATTATGAGCGCTCTTTTGTTATAAACTAAATCCTTTAACCACTCAATTGTTAAGCAGCTCTCTGAACCAACTTAAAAATTGCTCTCTTAACTCTCCAATTATCAACTCTCAACTCTGCAATTATCAACTGTACAACTGTCAACTCTCCAAATCTGAACTGGGAACTCTCCAAATCTCAACTCTCTAATTATCAACTTTCCAAATCTTAATTGCGACCTCTCCAATTATCAAATTACAACTGGAAACCAATTACCAACTCCTCAATTATAAACTGGGAAATCTCCAACTATCAACTCTCCAAATCTCAACTTGGGAACTCTACGATTATCAACTGGAAACTTTCCAATATCCAATTAACAACTGGGAACCAATTATAAACTCTCCACTCTCAGTCCCAGTGTTGGCTTGGGCGTCCTTGCAACGGGCAGCAACAGCAACATTGGCGGCATACTCACTGCCCCAACCGGTGGCATGGTGGGTGTTGGTGGCATCGGTATCGGTATCGGTGTCAATGTGATGAATAGTATAAGTAGCATAGGCATGCTCAATCCGACGACGACGCCATCGACGCAAACGACGACGGTCATGTTGCCTAATTCGTCGTCGAGTTCCTCATCCTCATCGACATCGTCTTCGCATACGACGCACCTCCAAATGATGGGCAGTACTGGCAATGGATCAGCAGCACCTTTAAATGGGGGAGTAGGAGGAGGTGGTGGTGGTGGAGGAGGAGGAGGTGGAGGAAGTGGCGTATCTGCCAGCAATCAACAGCTCTCGCCCCAAGCGCCACCAACTTATGTAAATTTGTAAAAAAAATAAGAGATTAAAGAACAGAAGAAAATCATCATGAGAGCGATATCATCTCCTCCACCCTCCTGCCCCCTGCCCCGCCCCCCTCAAGTGGACGGACAACATGCCATAAATTGCATACCTAATAAAAAATCAGCTCGAAGAGAGTCAATCGCATCTCAATCAGCATTTAAAAAGCCAGTAAATAAATAATATTAATTCTACAATTAAAATTTTTGTTGTAAGCCTATAACTAAAAACAAGTAATTGCATATATAAAAAAATTGTTATGTGTTTTGCCAAACAAAAATAACCAAGCCGCATTAGCATCAATTATTTGTTTGTTGTTTTATGTTTATATTTAATTAATATTCATTTAATATAGTTTGCAGCAAGAGCACACACTTAAAAATCAAAGAAAAGCTTTACTCTTTACAGTATTATTTAATTTAATTGCAAATTTCCGTATTTTATTAATTTAAATACAAATTTCACTTGAGCGCATTTAAATTAAAAGCAAAGCTATTTTTTTCAGTTTTCATTATTTTAATTTTAATTAATTTAATTACAAATTGCAGCTGTTTTTATGCTTATTTCTAGCCGTCTCTTCAATTTACAATTTAATTTCAATTTCGTTTTATTATTTTTATAGAGTTAAAACAAAGAAAAGAAAAACAAAATATTGTAATTAAATTAGAGTGATGAACATGTGCTAATGCGGCAGTTAAAGATGACTTTTATATACATATCGTATATATATTCAACTGATCCCTAATTACTTCGATGTACATAAAAATTGTATTTGCTGTTTGTTGTATTGGTGTATTTGATATTCCCTATAATGCATATGTGTATATTTGATTATATATATATATAATTAATGGAGGCCTATAAATATGTTTATATAATTATATATGTAATTATTTGAGGCATATATAAATATTTATTTAATTATATTTGTAATTAAGGCATTAATATAATTATTTATATATTTGATTATATATTTATATACACATACACAACCATCGTTGATAATTAATTAAATTTAATTTGGTAACTAATTAATTTAATCTAATTTAATTAATTAATTTGAATTAATTTAAATAATTTGGATTCAATTAATTAATTTTAATTAAATTAAATTAAATAAATTAATTTTAATTAATTAATTCTACTTACATCGAACTTTAATTTACATTTTTGCTAGAGCTGTTTGATACTGTTGTTGTCGTTGTTGGTGTTGTTGTCGTTGCAGTTGTTTGCCTTTTGTTTTTTTTATCTTTGAATTTTGTTTCTTAAACGAAGAAGTTGTATTTATATTTATTGTTGATGAGACAACGATATATTCTAATTCAATATTCAATTCCTCCGAGTGAGTTGAATATTTTTTTAATTTACGGTTTGCTTATGCCCCTAAGTAACTTTATAATATGTTATACATATATAAATATATATATATACATATATAAATATATATATATACATATATAATATATATATATACATATATAATATATATTTGATTTCCTATGTTATGTTGTCTAAAAAATGATTCTGGTACGATTCGAATTGGAATTTTTGGAGACCACAGCGAATCTGTTTCAATTTACCTCAATTGCCCGAGTTAGTTGCATTTTTTATTAATAAACAATAACTTATTCAAGTTTGAAGCCGGATTCCAATGCTTAAATCATTTTTAAGAATTTTAAATTATTTTCAAATATGTATCAAAATAATTAATACAGAAAATTAATTCTTAAATATATATATATATGGAAATAATTTATTCAAATAAAATAACTATTGTTTTATTAACTATATTTATAAAAATTATTGCAATAATGATGAGAATAGTGCAATCCGGCTTATTTATTATCTGTTTCTCAACTAATTTTTCTAATATTTATAAAAAAAAACACATTTTATTGCCTTCATTTTTTGAGAGTTTTTTGTTGTTTTTTTTTATGTGAGATTCCTGCATGCAGTTATTGAAATATGTGAAATAAAGGAAATATATATATATAAATATATAGAGAGAGGGCCCAATTAATTGATAAAAAACTAGTTTTTACATTTTATTTGATTTATATTTTATTATTTGACATTCTAATTTCAATTTAAAATACGGGAGAAGTCGCGAAATGATGTATATAAATATATATTTAGACAGTCAATGCAGAGCTTTAACACGTCTCGTTTTGGAAAGCACCCATATACGTTTTAGAAAAGGACAGTCTGAAAAACTGCTCGCCGTTGATTTGATTTTTTAGCATAGCATTTTTTGTTTTGCACGATTGAAAAATTGATTTTTTAAAAGCATGCATTTATTTCTCAATTAAATCTCAATGGTCATTTTGTGCATTTGTTGTGTGGAATGCCTTAAATATATACATGTATGTATATATATATATATGTGTATATATATGTATTTGCATAGAGCACCATTTAAATATTTAATTTTACACATTCAACTAATGAAACATTTCTCCATTTCTCTCTCTCTCTCTTTCTACATATTTTATTTCCATTTTTCTTGACCAGACGCAAAAAAAAATGCATTCGTTATATGGAAGCGCTGAATGGAAACGGTGGCGGCAGCCACGAAGATGGCAGCGGCATGGATGACACTGGAAATCTGAGTCAGATGAGCGACGATGACGAGGACGATGATGATTTGATGGGTGGCGCCGCCGACGTCAGCTGCGGCAGCGGTGACGAAACCGAAACGACAACAACAACGATGGCGACGACGGCGAATAAAATGCCGGCCGATAACGAGGACAATGAGTCAATGAGTCAATCGCTTTCCAGTCCGGGCTGTTTGAGCGGCCTTTCCAGTATGCAGAGTCCCTCGACAACGGCCAGTTTGGCCAGTCCACTTAACATGAACATGTTAACTAGTCCAGCGACGCCAGCCGTCGCAAGCAGCAGCAACAGCAGCAATAACAATATGCTCTCCCTCTCGCTCTCACTTGCAGTGGCTGAGAGCAACAATAACACCAGCAGCAGCAGTAGTCAACAGCCGTCAAGGTTAACAGCAACGGCGGGGCCGGCTTCCAGCAGCGGCGGTTCTTCGAGCAGTAGCCTTAACAGCAGCAGCAATACACCGAATACCTCAACAACAGCAGCAGCAGCAAGCACAGCATCTCTAACTGCGTCAACGTCAGCGTCTGAGCGTGCCATGATGCTTGGCACACGCTTCAGCCATTTGGGCATGGGCCTCAGCCTACAGGCAGCAGAGCAGCAGCAGCAGCAGCTGTTTCCAGCTGTTAATAGCAGCAGCAATAGCAGCGCCAGCCGCAATAACAGCAGCCTGCCAGCTACGAATGGTTTTAGTGGCTACACCTGCTTAAAAGTAACCGCACCAACAGCAGCGACTTCACTGCCGCTCGCCGCTGCCAGCAATTTGCATCGCAATCCGATTGGTGCGAATCCGCGGGACATAAACAATCCGCTGAGCATTAATCAGCTGACCAAGCGGCGCGAAGACCACAACAATATTGTATTAATCGCTGAGGCACAACAACAACAGCAGTCAATATTACGACATAATCCTTATGCGCATCATCAACAGCATGCACACCAGCATACACATACACAACAACATCTACATCAGCTTCCACATCAACTTCCACATCAGCTTCCACACCAACATACGCTCGCTCATGCTCATCACTCGCTGTTCAGCAGTAGTCTGAGTCAACATTTTCAGCAACAGCTGTTAGCTGCCTCTAACAACAGCAGTAACAATAACAGCAGCAGCGGCGTCGTCAGCTCTGTTAACAGCTCTGTTGTGCCAGTGATCGATGCGCCGACGTCTTTGACAAATATAAAGCGTCGCAATACAAACGATCCGCCGGCGGCGACAACCAATGGCAATGCAGCTGAAACAGGCGCCATAAGCGTTTCATAGCAGGCTGGAACATGCATAAGAATAATATCAACGTGCAATAAGTACAACATTCTCTACCACACTCTCTCAATCTCTCTCTGTCTGTCAAAGCCATCGTCATAACGTGTAACATGTGGCCATTAATGTTAATTGGAAAAGTGCCAAAAGCTACACGTACACCCTGTATGTATGTATGTATGTACCCGGTACACCCTGTGTACATTTAAAGGCCAGCAAACGAATTTAGTAAGCAAAACAAACGAAAAACAAAAAAAGCATAATTCCAGTGTGAACTAGTCCTGCTGTACGCACACACACACACACACATGTATACACCTAAAAAAAAATAGCTAGAGCTCTGAATACAAAACAAACGTTTATCAATTAAAATACTTATGTACATATATATTTATATATATATGCATATCCAAACTCTAACCATGTAAAGAAAGAAGATTTAAACACGCAAGAAAAAACTGTATTATCTAGCAATTTGCCACTGAATGCTGTGCATTTAATTTACAATTTTTCTGGAAATTAAGCAAATTGAAAGTGCTATCGTTTTTTTTTTCTTTGGTTATTTGCATCAAGAACAACAAAATGTATTTCCAATTGCTTCCAAGGCTTCCAATATGTGTACACATTTCCATTAATGTTAGAATAGAAAAGCTTAGTTTTGTTACGTAAGCTTTAATTTGAAAACTTGAAAAATGAAGCTTTTATACTGCTGCAATAAATATATATGTATATATAAATATATATACATATCTACACACATATATATAAAAATCAGGTTTAAAAAAAGCATGTTTACTTGCATACACTCGAAAAAAAAAAATATGAAATCAAATTAAATAAAAATTGTTTTTAAAACCAAAAGTATTATTTATAATTTATATCAAAAATGTATATGTATATATGTATGTATGTATTTATGTGTGTGTGTGTATATATATGTATACAAAAATAGAGAACAACGTACGAATTTATGACAAATCTGGACCTGATTTAGCTGCTATAGCAGATTAAGTATCCGTGTGTCTGTCTATATGTATGTATATATGTTCATGAGTATATATATGTAACATTCTTAACAAATTCATTTGCAAAAGAAAAAAAATACTTTATTTTTAAAAATTTTTGTATGTTTTTAATTACCTATTTTATTTTTCTACATTTTGTTTTTACTTATTTTATTATTTCTTAAAAATCACTGCTACTTTTGGTCAAGTGTATGCATGTAGCTTAGTTATTTAGTTGTAAACCAATTGGAGAATGAACCATAAAAAGAAAGAAAAATAGCTTATACTGGAATACACACACGTACACACACGTACATATAGAGTAAGCGTTTAACACTTAAAGTTGTGAATTTCTATTAAATGCGTATGTAAAAACCTAAAAGCCAAACATTCAATGCAGAAATCAAGTATAAATATAAATATATTAATGTAAAAGTGAATTTAAATAATGCGATATTAACAGTAACAGTGTATGTAAATATTACTTACACACGTGTACATATGCATATGTAAGCACAACAATGTGTGTTAAGCCATTGCCAATTATAAAAAGACTGTTAAATAACATATTTAAATTAAAATTACACGTGTACATATATAGCATACACATAACATGCATGCGTCTGTTAAATGCAGCACGGCACGAATTACTTACATACATACACACACACGCACACAGACACACATGTATGTATGCATGCTTAACGAATCACAATCACAAAAGCCAAATACGATTGACGACGGATGAGGTGAACTGAACTGAGCTGAGCTGAGCTGAGCTGTGGTGAGTTGTCAAATGTAAGCAAACACACACACACACACCTATATGTATATATGTATATACATGTATATGTATATGTATATCCAACACATGTGTATGTATATTTAGCTTTAGTAAAAGAGAAAAATAAGATTTATATTTAAGTTGAACAATGCTTCCAATTTTCTGTGTTTTTTTATTTGAATTTTTGTACGTTAGTAATTAGTGCATATGTGGAACCGTTTTGCAATATATATACACTTTTAATTATTTATTTACCTCTAACGCTTAAGTTTTAATAATTCTACTTTTCTCATTTATGTACCTACATACATACATACATACATACATACATACATACATACATACAAACAAAAGCTCCGCAAATGCCTTTATACATACACACACACAGAATCATCTGCTATTCTTAACACTCAACTAAACTCAAGTCAGTTAAGCGTAAATGTTGCCAATTAATTATTTGCCAAGCATCAAATATAATGAACACACACATACTTATGTAAACATGTAAAAGTAGATCAATATGAGCAGCTATAGATAAACGTAAATGTCAAATGTAAAATGTATGTTTACAATGCCAGTTAAATGTAAAATGTTAGATCATATTTTGCCTATACATACACACATACCGGCAATTATACATACGCAGCTGATATGCATAGATTCGAGTCGCCCTGTCTTTTTCTGAGCCTTTGCGCCTGACTTGTGCTGACGTTCGCTATTGCTTGAGCTGTGAGTCACGCTGTGCGGCTCATAATGGCTCAGAGTTACCCTTTCTGGTCGTGTGCGCTTGTGTGTGTGCATGTGTATATCAAATGCAAGAAGAAAAAGAAGCAGAGCTAATTACGATTTACGCTGGTTTTTGCATTAAAACAATAAGAATAAAAAATAAGCTAAGTCAATAAGTTACACTGATTGGTTAATTGTTCCGTTTATTTTTTAAAAGCTCTCTAACTGTAAGTAGGCAATAGTAATTAGTAATATATACACACATATCTAGATTTACAAAGTATTCTATATTATATGTATATATATATATATGTATATATATATATATATGTATATATATATGTATATATATATATATATATATATGCATATATGTGTATAAATACATACATAATAAATACTAAATATTAAATGTTATATACACCCATACTTATTATACAGATAATAGTTATATTATATGCATAAAAACAACAAGAAAAATCAAGCATTCACATAAGAAAATAACGCAAACATTAAATTGGTAAATACAAAAAATAAATGTACGATATTTAAATGAAAATATCAAAGCAAATACGGTTTAATAAAAACAACAAACAAATAAAAAAATATGTTGACAAAAGAAAAAACAACAGCTTCTCAATTTAATTAATTTGGGCGGTTTTTAGTTTTTAATCGATACCTGATACCTGAGGACGGTGACGAAAGCCTTGTGTTTTTTTAGAATTTCCCCAGCAGCAAATTCCACCACAGTAATTATTTGTGAAGTGAGTTTCATTGGCAAGTAAAAAATAACAAATATCTGCTGTATAATTGGAATATATATATATATATATTGGAATATATAAATTCATCTATTCATATATATTTTTTCTTATATATTAGCATAAATACATACATACACACTTAAGGTTTTTTAAATAAATAACTAAAATGAACGCTAAATACTGATTACATTTTTTTATTTGCAATCATTTAAATGTAAGCACAATATAAGTGTATACATATACATATACATATATATATATATATGTATATATACATATAGATAGATATAATTGCTTAAAGTGAAGAGTTGGCGTTTAATAAAAATTATTTATGTATTTTTTGTTGCCAGCTGCTAATTGTTTTGTGTCATTTATTATATTGTGGTAAAGGCCAAATATATATTAATATTATGAAGTTAGATATTATTTTTTAACCATAAACATTTATACATTATGTGGGTAGATATAATTTATTTAATTTCAGTCTGCACTAAAACAAACCGATATTTATTTTTAAACGAAGGAAATACAAACTAAATTTCTCGCAATTGTTCTTATTTTACATAATTTAAGTTTTTTTTTTCAGTTTAGCAATTGCTTAAGTTGGAAGATTATTTTTATAAATTTTTTATTAAATAACAACAAACAAAAAAAAATAATGCTGATGAAGAAATACGCATGTAGTATAATTTAATAAGTGAGAGTTAGTGTTCCAATAATTAATTAATTTATAAATTGTTAATTTGATAATCGTATAATATATTTAAGAGGTAATAATGTTTGCTATATGTTTTCTGTATTTTTTAAGTGTATTTCAAATGAATTTTCAGTATTTGCTACCAGAAAGAACTGTTCTTGCTTAAAGTGAACATAAGTTGGCATTATAATACATTAAAAAATATATATTATATATGCTAAAACTGCTAGCCATATTAAATTGAGTATACAAATAGATATATATATATATATATAGTAATGCTCTTTACATGTATTCTTGTATATTTTTGTGTGGTTTTGTTTTCTTGTTGGTGTTTTGGCTCAATGTAAGCTGGGAAGTGAATATGAAAAACAAAGCGGGACATAAACTTAAATTTAGAACCAACCGCCGCTTCCCAGCTTCGAGCTAAGTCCACCAATGCCCTTCCCAAGTAAATTGCCAACACGCCCAGCTACCACATTAGTAACAGCTGCTGCCTGCGAGGCACCCATTTTAGCCTTTGGCATGCCACCACGCGATGAGGATCCACCAGCACCAACAGCCTCATCTCCCGCATCCTCCTCATCCCCATTGCGCACCTCGTCCCCGTTTCTACAAGAGAATATTCAATTAACCAAATAAACTCCTTGTAGAATTTATAATTATATTATTATATTTACTCATCGCCGTCGGCCACGTCGGGCATTGTCAGGGCACAAGTCGCCTCCTCAGCAGTCATTCGTTGTATAACTGTCTGATATGATTTTGAATTCAGTTTGTCCTCGAGCACACCCTGCAGCTCAAAGTCCGAATAGATTTTCTGTTTTTCGGAAGACAAATTAATAACTTTTTCTTTTAATTTGATAAGTGATTTTTTTAAATAAAAAAGCAGTACTGAAATCTCAGTTATATAACAACTGACAAGTCCTCGTCTCTATTTTTTCGATAACTGCCTGCGATGCGCAAATATTGATATTTATTGTTTTAAAGGCAAAATATATAGTGGCTCACAGTTCAAAGAAAGCATTGTCAAAGAAAAAAAGTAATTGCCTGCCATAAGCTAATTATTTATTATTTTTCTAAAATTTCAAAGACCGATGGTAGGTACATATATTAACCACCAATACCAATAATATGACCCCAATAAACTGAGGTTTCCCCACCTGCTAGGTAGGATTATGTAAGAAAGTACCCTATTTTTTGGTCAATGCTTATTTGGAACAGTCCAACCATCGGTCTTTCGAATTTTTGAAAAATAATGAATAATTAGCTTATGGCAGGCAATTACTTTTTGTCTTTGACACTGGTCCAATTAAGCTGTCCGCCACTGTACATAAAATATACATAAATTAACTTCTAATTGGCTTTTAATTTATACATAATGAATAATATATATTAAAATTAATTTATTATTCTTTTATAGATTTGTTGCTTATTTTTCAACAATATATACATAAATTATTACTAATATGTTATATATATATTTATATATTTGTATATACTATATTTTAAACTTGACTTTTTAGCTTATTTCTTTTTTCGTAACTTCTTTCTTACCTTAATGATGTGAGAGATGGAGGTGACCTGGGCGTAGTGTAGGGCATGATCCATGCGCTCCGACAGCCACGTGGAGAGCGTGGCGATTTGCTGGCAATACCATTGCTCGAAGAAGTTGAGGGTCCAGAGATCATCACCGATTTTACCGCGAATCTGATCCATGTTATTGCGAAAGAAATTCACATAGCCCTGGCCGAGATCCTTGCCCGAACTGGACACATTCGTGAAGCTAAGAATTGAACCAATTAGGCTGCCCTCATCGTAACGGGCCAATTTTGACAAAGTCGACTCCAGCACTGACATAAGTTTGCCACTGAGGCCTTGTGTCATCGCCACATTCGCTTTGTCAATTTGATCGTCAATTTTCGCATGAAATTTGTACTACAACAAATAAATAGATTAATTAATCAGTCATCAGGCAATCATCAATAATCGCTGCACTTACCAGATCAATACCATCAATGGTAGTTAATTTAAAGCTTTGATTTTTAGCATCTAATATCACATTTACCATGGCGCACATCTCTGACGGTATTATATAATCGGTCGATATGAAGGCAACATTTTTCTTCAACCACGATTGAAACGATGCATCTGTTCGCTGTATACACTGCTCAATCATATCAACGGCCATCATTTTCAACCGTTGCTCCAAATGCTGCCGAAATTCCGCATCCGGCCAGTGTAAATCGCGTATGAACGATTGTAATGCGTCCAATTTCCAAAATAGATCCTCAGAAGTCGCACAACCATTTCTAAATAATGGAAAATACAGGAAACAATTATTAAGTAATTAAGTAATTATTTAATTTCGATTTCATTCAATGCAGTTATTTTTTAGAGTTAGATTTTTTATACTAAAAGCAATTCTTTTAAACCTATTCAGAAATATATTTGTATGTGTATATATTTATTATTTAAATATTTATTTATATATTTAAATATTTAATTACTTTTATATTTATTTATTTATATATTTCAATATTCATATATTTAATATATATTTATTTATATATTTCAATATTTATGTATTTATATATTTCTTTCTTTATATATTTATACAATTATATATTTATTTATTTATAAATTTTAAATATTTATATGTTTACATACAAGACTCAACTACGCAATCTTCCTACGTAAGCGCTTTTAACACTAGTGATAAAAAAAACAGCGTCCAAAAAACTCTTGCATTCATTGCAGGCAATAAAGCTAAGTTCATAGTAATAAGAATAATTTAAGTACACTTAAATGTGACTTTAAAGCTAGTTACGTATGGAATTAACTTAACTTGATGTCGATATTAATATAATTAAAACCCAAGCGCAATGCTAACAATATGCTAATGTTAAGCTAGCGCTAATGTTACGTAACGCAATAACGTAAGCTATGGTGAGTGTTAACGTAACGGTCGATTGTTATCAGCTCAATGTTTAAGGTGAAGTGTGAAATTTAAATTACAGCCAAGCCATAACGAAAAACAAGGAAAAGCAAAAATTAGATATGTATGTTATACATATATTATGTATATGTATGTGAAGATCAGAAATTTATTTATTTGTGATATTTAAAATTATAAATTTAATTTTATATTTACTAGTTATTTAAATTACTACTTGTCATAGGCATATGTAATCTTATATTTAAAAACAGTTAATTAACATTTGCATGTGAACAACAACAGTGAATGTTAAGCTATGGCGCTAAAAAAAGCTCTAGGATAAATATTATATGGAGCAAAATCAACAACATAATGCAAATAGAGATAGAGAAAGAGAACGCTATGTAGATAAAAAAAAAACCTCATTTCATCGGCAGCCGCAGCAGCCGCTGTTCGCCTTGGCAACTTCGGCACATAGAAATTGACTTGATCTTTCTTGCCGCTGAGCAGAGCGGCTGGGTTGAGTGCTGCTGTGTTTAGCGCCTGCGCTGCATTATTTAATGCGGCCGGATTCAAGGCGGCGTTTATCCTTAAATATATATATATATATATATATATTTATAGTGCGCACACAAAAATATTTGTTAAATTCATCAAAAAATCATATACATACTGGCAGAATTTCAAAAATGAAAATGGAGTCGAGAGAGCAAACGAGCGAGATAATGGGAGAATGGCAGAGAGACTTGTTTTTTTCCTCTCGTGCATATGCATGTGTTTGTGTATGTGTATGTGTGGGTGTGTTTGTGTGTGTGTTTCGTTTCGTAAGCCCAACTGCTCAACACTAATACTTGCACACCAAGAGAGA
Source organism: Drosophila paracracens (assembly GCA_035044025.1). Classification (NCBI taxonomy): domain Eukaryota; kingdom Metazoa; phylum Arthropoda; class Insecta; order Diptera; family Drosophilidae; genus Drosophila; species Drosophila paracracens. The sequence goes on along the minus strand of JAWNMN010000223.1, from coordinate 903,120 downwards.
ACACATGAATCCAAATATACAAATACACACAACATATACAGTTGCGGCAAAAATAATAGCACCACTACGACGATTTTTGCTTACGCTTAGTAAAACAATGCATTTGCTTCGAATTTTATTAACATATTTATTTTTAATAGGATTCCTTTTAGCATTCTCTCCATAAAATATAAAAGTTATTTTCAAAATATTTTTATTATATTTCATTGCCGAAAAGTGTTAAATAAATTAATTAATAGCAATCGTTTATTTATTTCTAATTTCATAAAATTTAATTTATTTAGTTTGAATTTGATTTGAAGTTAAATAAGTTGAAAGCCTTGAATAAAATTTGAAATACGAGCGCAGGCAGTTCGATTCTCATCGTGTTGACTTCACACATATTTTGGTCCGTCGAACTGGATTCAGAGTTCGAAACCAATGGTCGACTGAGGATATAGTTCTGCACTAAATGTAGTCTATATAATTTGAAATTCGCGTCGATTTCAGAGTTTGATTTTACACGTAGAATCTGAAAATATTTTGTTCCCTCATGAAACTCAAAGCTGTGGCTCACATGAAAAGGGACACAAGGTGAGGAAAGTAAACAGATTTACAATCGGTTTACGCAGGAAATGCCAAGAGATGTTTGGCTAGCCCATCAAAAGAGGAGCTGCAACTTAGTAAGAGTGCGCTGAAAGTTGTAATGATGACGATCCAAGAAACCATCACTTGGTTGGAGAATTTGGAATTCGAATTTTGGACCGTTTCCGAAGAAATTGGGGATCTCTTCTTCGAATGTGAAGATTTAATGGAGAAAATCGATATAAAACTGTCGAATCTACCAACTAGAACTGATCTGGGATTTTAAAAGAGAGGACACTTCGGACAATATATGTGAGGACATGGAACAGGATCTCATCGAATAAGACAGCATTGAGCATCTGCAATCTGCAAAGACTGGGTGGCAGAAAAGGGGGACAAGGATCGGCAGATGAACCTACTCGAAGAACTGAGTTCCTTAAAATCCAGCGAGGTCGAAGACTACAAGGAGAATCCGCAAACTAAGGATTAGGAGCTGGATGAATTGTCCGGCGAAATATAGCTGTTGGAGCAGGAGCTCGACGAGGCGCGTCAAGAGTCACTGCAGCGCGACGAGGAGCTCAAGGAGGTGCGCGACAATGGCTTTAAGAAGATCTAATCGAATGAAAATTAGGAACGCAAACTCAGCTCCGTGGAGGATCGTAATCATGTGAATTGCGATGCCAAAGAGGCACCGAACCAAAAGTTGTGTCGCGATTTGGGCGAATAAAAGGCGCTACTGAAGGATGCGCAAGCACAGCTGGGCCGACTCAATGCGGATACACCTGACAAGACACTTACGTACTCGCGCCAAACTGCAGGCCGAGATCAAGGAGAACGAAGACGACCTAAGCAAGTTGATGAATAACTACAGCGCCGAGCTATAGCAGAGACTGGTCTATGCAAGCTACACTTGCGCGTCTTGAGGTGCAAGTGAGCCAATATAAGGAGTCTTTACTGCAAAACGCATTACCACATTCGAAGATGTGCGCAATGTATTCGATCAAGGGTGACATGCGCGAAGAATTCCACAGAACGATATGCCACGCAGCCGCGAATTACCCGATATACAAGCAGCATTAAAACTTCTCGCGGCCCTCGGAATATAAGAATAATATGTTGACATTATAGAGAATTATTTAATATTACGTTTACATTTACTGGAGAATGTCATGTATCAACAGCTGATTCTTTTTCTTTCTAAGATTCTTTTCGCTGGTTCATGCAGCGGTCTCAAGCGTAGGCACTTAAGGCTGACTTGCATGTGGTCACGCTATTCTTTGGGATAGCACTAGATAAGAAAACCATATATTTAGTTTTAAGAATTTGAAATAAAGGCCTACTCGTCAGAGCAGGCAGTTCGATTCTAAACGGCGTCTCATCGTTTTGACTACACCCATTACGTGTTTATCAGTTTTTTTAGTCTTCTTCCAGTTTATAAACTTACCAATTTCACAGTGGTGCTGTTAATTTTACCGCAACTGTATAATCTATGCGCTCGTACTTAATTATATATACACTCTCCGAAATTCGATTAAAGGCACTTGATTTTTTCCTTATAAAATGGAAAAAAAATACATTTTTTAAGGAATTAAATTTCTAACTAAATATTTAAAGTTAAAGTGCCAAATTCGTTTAAAGGCAGTGCCAATAAAATTAATATAATATGTACAAGTGACAAGAAAATAACTAATCGACTCAACAACCTCTATGAACTCAAATAGTGGGTGGTCTTTGGACCATTCCTTTGTAGCTTCTCAACTGTCTCAAACTGTCGAGTACCCACTTAAACTCAACGGAACTGATGTCCCCACATGTTCTCAGGTCGGGTGACCATGCTGGCTCCTCTAAAAGCTTAAAATCCTTATCCTGTTGGAATAAGGCATTTCGGTCTGGTTGATGCTCCATAAAGTTCACCAAAACTTCGTTCAACAGATTTATAAAACACTCCGAGCTCATACGGCCTGAAATTGTACAAAATCAAGATCCTTTTGTGATGACTGAATGCAAAAGCAAAGAGTGAAGGACCGCCTCAGCTCCGAGGAGCGAAAAATCTCTCTGACTTCTTTAAATCATTCAAGTAATAATTTAAACCGTTTGGACCATTGAAATTAAATTTTATCTCATCTCATCTCTTTTGCAACAATTAATCTGGCCATGTGGTGTGCCGTCGTTTATACTGGCTTCGACCACATTTTCTTTCAAACCAATTGATCACTACCTGATAAAATTTATTGAACACGTTGTTTCGATATTTGTAACCTTGAATCAAATATAATATTAGATGCAATGACATTTTTATCCAGCCCAGCCCGTTAGATTGCTGATTTTTGTTTGTGTGATAATTTTTTGTTGTTTTAGCATTGTTTGTGGTAGTTTTCTTTTAATTTGAGCATGTTGTCAATTGCTGATGCCGATTGACGAAATTTAATTGATATTTGCTTGTTGCTCAATCCAGAATCCATATAAGAAAAGATCTTGGCTATCTCCTCAGATTGAGGTGTTGTTTCCTTTCCCATTCCAAATTTTCGTCTGCAACTATTCTATTTTTACCTATAAAATATTAAATAAATATTTATTCTTTATCCCATTCATAGAAAATCCATCTAACGGCTAGAAAGTGACTGCCTTTAATCGAACTTTGCACTCAAACTAGCTCAAAAAACACAAATATGCAAAAATCTTAGAAAAAAAATAATGGAAATTTCATCCCAATGCATCATAACAGTGTAAGAAGAAGCAACGTTATAAAAAACATAAACACGGTCCCGATGGGCTTGGTACAGTTTTAGGCACCATAAACATGAGTGCCTTTAATCGAATTTAGGGGAGTGTGTATATATGTATATATTAATATATAAGTGAACAAGTACATATTTGCAATTTTCATTTATAAATGATGTCTGGTCACTTAGGATAATCAATCTTTTATAAAATTAATTTCGACCCAATAAAAAATTACTCATTTTTTGTTTTGAATTTATATTTATAGCTGTTTTATAAATTATATTCATGGATATGAAATGTATTTATGTACATGCAATCAAATCAATACGATATTCTAAATATATTTAGATAATTTAGACTTAGACTTACCCCTTGCTTTCCCAGCGTTCCTTCTCGAAACCCTTGTGTATAGATTGGGCTATCGATGATTCCATCAGATCCACATAACGAACGACCAATGGGGCGAAAGTATCACGCAAATGCTGGTGAAATCTTCCATTTCGTAAGTTGTCTAAAATAGAAATCAATAACATTAATAATAATAGCAACACTCTCACAAGAAGTGTTTTGCATTTGTAAATTTAAGGAACTTAAAAAAATATGTTTTCAAAAATGGCAAAAGATTCTAGAAAAATAGGGAAACAGAAAAAGCCCTTAAATTTATTCAACAACCTATTTGCAATTAATTAAAATTTAAAAAAAATTTAAAATTTTAAAAAGGCAGAAAATGAACGCAAAAAAGAAATAAATAATAATATAATAAAAAAATAAAGAAAATGAAAAATAATAAATATAATATAATATATATTATCTGAAAAGACCTTTAATTTGTAGAGTAAATACTAATTGTAATACTATTAAAAATGAACATTTGAATGAATTGCAAAACGAAAACTTTATAATTCTCATTTTCATTCACTTACCATCCGATCTTAGATAATCGTTAAGTATTTGAAATAGGGGAAATGAGTCCCAGGTGTCTGGTGCTTGTTCGGACAGAACTCTGTCCATATCAACTGCGAATAGAGACCAAAAGATTTCCGCATGTTCAACCAGTAGGTCGCTGAACCAAGCAAATGCCTACATAAAAAAACAACAACACAATTAAGAAAAGATCAAGGAAAAAAGAAACAATTAAATCTTAATCATATATGATGAAGGAAACACTGTGTAGAGTATTAAAAATATATTCTAATATACGATCAAAACATATATATGTGAATTTTTTGTACACAACTAAATTTTTGTTAATTAACGAAATATATAACAGAATTTTTGTGTATACAATTAAATTTTTGTTAGTTAACGAAATGTTTACACATTTGCAGAAATTAATTGCACACTTTATTAATTAATAATTAAATAGACTTGCAGGCTGTTTTAACTGTTAAATTTGTTACAATTCACAGAACGACATGGAAAACGCTTTAATTCAAGCTGTAGTTAAGAAATTTAATTACAGGCTTGCTGTTAAATTAATTTAATTCAAGCTTCAAAGCTGCACACAAGGCACATTTTGACAGCCCATAATTAATTTTATATATACTTAAACAGCTCATAATTATGTTATAAATATTATATAAATATGTTATATTTATAAATATAAATTAACCTGGCTATTGAATATGTGTGTATGAGTGCAATTTAATTTCTGCAAACATTTTAAATATATTTTTTTATATATAATAATTATATATTTTTTTTTATATTATTATTAATTATGTGCTGATTATGAGTTATGAGAGGCGTGCATTATGTATAATTGTCTGAATGTATATGTTTGCATGTAAGTATTTATATATGTGTGTGTTAATGTTAATTTTAGTTATTTGTATATTATGTAGAACTGATTGCTGGTACATTTTTCAATAAATATATTAATTAATTGCGTGTTAGAGGAAGACAGAAGTAGATGAGCCTAAGTACAACACACACACACACACACACACATGCATTTAACACATTTAAGACATCAAATATATATGTGGGGGAAATGGAAATATGCCTCCCATGGCTAACATTTTCTAACCAACCAGCTGAAAGCTTTTAGGCGTATGTATATATATGTATGTACGTATGTATAGAGTATTAGCTGCTCTGTAAAAGCAAATTAACAGAGAAGTAACAGAGGGAGAGCGAAGAGTCACCGATAGTTATGTTAAACATTAACAGTAGCAATAGAAAATAAATACTTTTTACATACGATCAACACCTACACACATCCACATACAGGCACATGAAATATAAGAAGAGGAAGAAGAGGTATTTGCTTGACATGCTCATGCCCTGTTTCTGTTGTCTAACAGCACTGTTAAGCATGCACACATATTGTTAAATCGATCACGACAAGCTTTTACACAATATACACACAAGTTTTACAAAGACGTTATAAATGGAGAGGGGGAGGGAAATCTGGAATTTAAGTGAGCCTATAAACGTATGTCATATTTACAGTAATAACTAATTACAGTGTGTGGCGCTGCCTGCAGTTCATTTTAATTGTTTAATTTATACGCAAACGCGACATAAATATTTAAATTTAATAGCCATTTTTTTGTACCTTTTTTGCCTGTACGTGTGTGTGTGTGTAACTTCATGTATGTATGTATGTGTGAATGTTAGAAATGCAATGTTTATCTAATAAAAGAGAGCTTTCGAGTGAGTGTGAGAAAGAGAAGAGAGTACGTGCCGTTGGTACTGGCGATGTGTATACCGCATGTGTTGGCATACAATAACGAAAAGGTGGCGCTCCATTACTAGCAACAGCAGCAGCGCCATCCATTGTCAGCTTCGACGTTGTTAATTGATCCATGCTGCTTGTAGCGGCCTGCTGTGACTGAGCAGCAGCAGCAGCCACTGGTTGAGTAGAGGAAGGCGAGTCGCCGCAGCTAGCTTCTGTTTCTCCTTGTTCGCTCTTCTCCTTTATTGTCTTAAGCTTTTCCTTTTTGTTGTCGTGTTTGCTGCGCAGCTATTTTTACATTTATTTTATATATATATATATATATATATATATATAAATATATATAGACATATTGATATGTATTTAACTATATACGAGTTAAGCTCCTTCATATAGAATAGGGTGTGTATTTTTTTATTGCTTATTAAATGTCAGCTCATTTTTTTACGGAGTTGCCAATCGAAAGCAAGAAAGCTTTCAACTAGCAGCCTTGTATTTGTTTATTGACAAGAGTTAAAAACAAAAAGAACTTCATCAAGTATTTGCCAATTTATATCAAATAAAAAGATAAAGAAACAAATGCTGCTACTAATAAAATTGAATATTTTTTTAAGGAATTGCCTATTCAAAAATTGTGCTATTAATATAATTAAACTTTTTCAAGGAGTTGCCAATGTACAATATTTCCAGATAAGCATATCATTTTTCAAGCAAACTATTTCACTTTTGCGCCCTTTTTCAGGTCAGAAGATATTTCTTAGAATTTCCAAAAATGTGTATTGTGTCAGTTAAAGATACATATATTTATATAATCGAGATGCGAATGGAATAAGATACACACATTTATTAAAGTCAGCAGGTGCCGAAGAATAGAAATCACAACACACATATATATATTTATAATAATGAAATATTATACTTAAACAAAACTCAAAAAAAAGTCAAAAAAAAAAAGGGAAAATGAAAAAATTTTAAGTTGAAAGTTAGATTAGATAAATTAATTTTTAAAAAATAGTAAATCATTAGTTTTTTAGTTGAACACAATGCATAAATACACAGAGAGAAAGAGAGAGGTAATTAATGTAATTACACAAACATTTAGTTATTAATTATTTGCCTACATAAACATTTAAACAACTTCTATTTTTATAGTCTCCGTGAGTGGAAGAGTTAAATGTATAATAGAATAGAGTAGATAGCAGTAGTAGTAGTAGTAGTAGATAGTACACACATACATATGCATTAATACTTACTTATTGTCTATTGTGAATTGTGTATATAATTGTATCTCTTGTTTTAGAGTGTTTTACAGTGTCGACAACGAGAACTTACTTCGCCATAATGCTCCTCATTTTGCTGCAACAGATCCACGCAAAGCTCCGCCAAGTGAATCAAATCCTCGAGTTTTTTGGGCGGCGGTACTATAACTTCACCGCGCAGGTCCTCTGTGAGTGAGTTTTATATTTTAATAATGATATATATATATAATAAATATAAATATATATGTGATATGTGCATAATATTAACTACTAATTATAGTAAATTAATATAAATGATGTATATAGTAAATAGAATTAAAATAAATATGATATATACAGTGTCTCACACCTTATTTCAAGCAGTGTCAAAGAAAATAGGCTTCTTTTTTTCATAATCCTACCTAGCAGGTGGGGAAACCCCAGTGTATTGGGGTCATATTCTAATTTAGGTGGTTAATATATTTACCTACCATCGGTCTTTGGAATTTTTGAAAAATAATAAATAATTAGCTTATGGCAGGCAATTACTTTTTTTCTTTGACACTGCTTGAAATAAGGTGTGAGACACTGTATATAAATATATATATAATAATAATAATTATAATGAGAATATATTAATATTAAATATATATTATGTCTAATTAAATCAAAAATATATTAATATATATTATACAAATTATTAATATATTAATATATCTTTATATATAACTAGAAATCCTAAATATAAAGCACCTTCGATTTTCGCTTCGGCTGAGAGTCGTGTATAATTCACCAATGCAGCCGTTTCCAGACTTTTCTTAATCATTTGACGCACCTCCTCTGGTGGCACTGGCGTCACAATATCCTTCATGAGGACCCTTTCGAGTAAAGATAGCGTCGCCTTCAAGGCACCCTCCGGACGCCCAAAGGGAAAACAGTAACGAAAATTGGTTATTTGAAATTCTAGAAGCTGACGCAAACGTTCTTTTATCTCGGAAAACTTTTCCTTCTCCTCGTGCGTAATGCTGCCAACGCCATCGGGTCTAGAAAATATACATATAATTAATAATATTCAGATTTATATAAATATAGAGTATTTTATAAATACTTTACCTATTGCCATGCACATGACTCGCACAGAATGCAAACGAATAATGGATCAGTGTCGGATCGATCATATGCTGTTTCTCAGCACGATCCAACAGATCGGATAGATAGCACAGGTGTCTATAACAGCCCCTAACACCATAACGTGCGCAATACTCATCCAAAACAAATACCTGACCCGGACTAAACCAACCCTGTAAATATAAGTTAAATATAATAAATGTACTTGAAATATAAAATATATTTATTAGCTTACCAGCGATGCATAGGGATCACTTAAGCGATATTCGAGCGTCAAGTTTTGTAATGTCTTAAATAGTGTGGCATGATCGAAGGTGCAGGGATCGGCACTTATATAATCCTCCATGCCATGCTTGCGCGCCTTATCGGCATCTAAATTAAATAATGTAATAATATACATTAATATTATGTAATATTGAGGATATTAACTGCATCTAAATGTGAATATATATATAACATAATAATAATATATACAGTGAAAGACAGCTCAAAGAAACCATTGTCAAAGAATAAACGTAATTGCCTGCCATTAGCTAATTATTTATTATTTTTCAAAAATTCCAAAGACCGATGGTAGGTACGTATATTAACCACCTAAATTAATATATGACCCCAATACACTGGGGTTTCCCCACCTGCTAGGTAGGATTATGTAAAAAAGTACCCTGTTTTGAGGGAAAATTTTATTTGGACAAGGTACATGGACACCTGGATGCCATAAAACCCCGATTTTTTTACCAAAAGTTGAGTATTTTCGGAATAAATAGACCAATTCTTCGTAGTCAGTTTAGTTTTATCCTCCATCTCGGGTGCAATAAGCCAACAAGTACTATGGACAAACAGACTACCATTGAACTACGGAAACTCATCCTGGAACACCACAAAAACGGATATTGACATCGCCAAATAGCTGAAATGGTCAATCTGAGCCTCTCAACTGTGTAGAACATCATTCGGCGCTTCGTCGACGCAAATCGGATTGAGGACAAGGGCAGAATGGCATCAAACAAGATTTTCACCGAAAAGGAGGAGCGAAGGATCACCAGGATAATAAGGGGAAATCCCAAGCTATCGGCTCCAAAAGTGGCTCAACAGGTGCAGGATGAAATGGGGAAAAAGTGCTGTGTGGAAACTGTGCGCAGGTTTCTGCGGAAACATGACTTTAATGCCCGAGTACCACGGAAAAAGCACTTTATAAGCGTGAAAAATAAAGGGACTTGGATGACGTTCGCCAAAAACCACTTGGACAAGGATTTGGAGTTCTGGAACACAGTCATATTTGCAGATGAGTCCAAATTCAACATTTTTGACTCAGACGGACGGAATTGTGAGTGGCGACAGTCCAATACTGACCTGAATCCCAAACACGTAAAGACAACAGTCAAGCATGGTGGCGGAAGTGGCATGGTATGGGTATGTATCTCGTCAGCCGGATTCGGGAATTTGGTGTTTATTGAGACAACAATGGACAAGAATGTGTATCTCAACATACTAAAGGAAAATTTACTCCAAAGTGCCGAGAAGGTAGGAATCCGACGTACTTTCCGGTTCAACCAGGACAACGATCCCAAGCATAAGGCCAAGATAGTACAGTCCTGGCTCATCAGGAACTGCCCCCACATGATAATTCCGCCGGCCCAGTCTCCAGATTTAAATGTTCTTGAGTATTTGTGGACACTGCTGGAAAATAACATCCGGAAGCACAGAATATCCAGCAAAGACCTTAAAAATGCTCTGCGGGATGAGTGGAGCAGAATCAGCCCAGAAGCTACCAGGAAGTTGGTATCTTCCATGAATAATAGGTTAAGGGAAGTTGTTAAGGCTAAAGGATATCATACTAAATATTAACATCCTTATTTAAGTTTTTATATGCCCAATATATTATTTTATTTAGACTGATCCAAATGAAATGTTCCCTTCAATGTAGGCAACATTTTAATAATCCTACCTAGCAGGTGGGGAAACCTCAGTGGATTAGGGCCACATATTAATTTTGGTGCTAAGTACATGTACCTACCATCGGTCTTTAGAATTTTTGAAAAATAATAAATAATTAGCTTATGGCAGGCAATTACTTTTTTTCTTTGACACTTAAGCTGCGAGACACTGTATATTGGTAGCCAAGCGGCAATCAAATCTATTAACGCGATGTGGTCAAACTCGATATCCGTAACAAGCTGTCGCAAATCTCTACACGAGATGACAGATCAGCATGTTGTTAGCCTAATCTGGGTGCCTGGGCACCAGAATATAGAAGGCAACTTCATAGCTGATGATTTTGCTAGAAAAGGCACTCTACTACCCTTCGTCTCTGATAGGGAAGGTATATGAATACCTTTAGCTAAATATAAGCTTAAAATCAGAAAAAAAGAAAAATGAATAGACACAGGTCGAATAACAAATGGGTAAGTGCTAACTGTGGTCGAATAGCACGCCAAACTTGGCCTATTGTAGATAGTAAACGCAGTAAGGAACAGTGTAGTTCAAATCGCACAAACTGCTCGGCAGTAATTCGTACACTAACCGGCCACCGGTTTCCACGCCAATAGACTCCGAGCCCCATTTAATGATTTCTGCAGAAGCTGCGATGATGAAGAAATGGAGACTCCAGAACACATCCTCTGCTTCTGCCCAGCACTGGCGAGAATTAGATGCGCCACACTAGGAAGTCACTTCCTATCTAGCCTAACACAGTTAGAGAAAATAAGACCAGCCATATTTGCGAATTCTTAAATGCCACTGGCTGGTTTACCACCTAATCCATATCCAATGATATGAGATCTTTACGATATCACAATGGGCCAATACTGGCCTAAGTGTGTCGACAATGGTCGGCAACCGTTAAGCCTAACCTAACCTCTCTGGCAACTTAATATAATAATAATAACAATAATACTAACAATAATAATGACAAAAATAATAACAATAATAATAACAATATTGATAAATAAATATATGTATAATGATTAGAATGAAAATATAATTTTAAGCTCTCTGGCAAACTTACCACCCTGAATTTTTGACATGGCCGAATTCTTGTCCTGTGTAATTGGCGGCGTCGGCTTATGCGACTGCCCCGTTGCCCTGTACATGGCCATTACCCAGAGACTGCACTCGTTCTCATCGTCACAGGCAAATGCAATGCTGTCGCCTTCCCGAACCGCATTGAAGAAAAATCGACCGCCATTCAAATCGATGCCAAACATCAAATTTGCTACAAAGAGAAATTAAATATTGTGATAATAAAGATGTCAAAAATATATAAATAGTTGTAAATAGTAAATACCGCTAGCAGCTTCTATGTAATCCACGGTATAACCATCCAACTGCATCATTTCGGATGGTTCAGATTTTTTTTCCTTATAGCTACACATGGCAAATGTGTATTGCGAGACTTGAACCAAGACAAAATAGCGACGTTTCCATTTCTTCCACACCGATTTACCAATTGCGAATAGATGCCTAAACAAATATTATTAATAACATAAGTAAATATTAATAATTAAATTAGCATTAACAATAAAATAAATAAGCATAAATAATAAAATAAATATGCAGTAATAATAAAATATTTACTATATTTAATAAGTAGCTCCGTACTTTTCCACACTTACCCACAATGCTTCATATTCAATGGTTTATCTAACCTACAGGCAATCTTAATTCTTACATCCTGGTCGGGTAAATTTTTGGGCACAATCATGCGATGCCATTCGGGGGACTACAAGAAAGCATTCATTATGAATTATTACTTATTTTAATTAATTATTTTCCCCGTCGCTCACTTTGGAAGAGAGTGGCGTTGGTTTAATGGTCACTTTGCCCAACTCTTTGTCCTCCAGCGCCAACATGCCCGGATTTTCGGTATACAACTTCACTTTCACCACAGGCAAAGGATGTGTAGTCGTAAAATCACCCTGAGTATCCCACCTGGATTAGAAATACATAATATGTAAATTTAAATATATATTATATAAATATAAATATATATATATAGTCTATATTATTTATATCATTCACATTGGCTTTGAGGCCTCAGCCTGATCGGTTTGCAGCTTTTCACCATTCTCCACCTCCATGGTACAGTAGACAATGCGATTGGATGCTAGAGATTTGAGGCCCTTCACCTCCATCACAATCACCTCCAATTGAAAGGTCAGCACCACATCCAATTTAGTTAATTGGGTGGTGCCATCCTCGGAGTCACCTTCGAGCTTGGACAGAGATCCATGCGAGCGTAAAATCATTTTTCTATTTATTAGTAATGGGAAATTGAATGTGATAACTAAAGTTATAATATTAAAAGTATATTTTAATACTTACAAAAATGATGGTGTACTGTGACATCGAAATTATCCAGAAGTAGGCGCAAGAAATAGAGAATATAAGTTAATTAAATATAAAAAATTAACATAATATATAGAGAATAATATAAATAGAATTAATAAATATATAAAATAAATAATTAAGAGCTTATTGAATAATATATTATAATATATTATAGATAATTAATAAATAACCTGTGATTATAGCGCTTCAATTTCTGCAGCCCATATTTGCTGTCCATATTGCCTTTGGAGACGGGCAGTGATTCCAGATTGGCCATCAACAGATTAATGGACGATTTCAATTCCTCAATGTAAAGTGATTCCATTTCCTTAAGCACAAATTTTGGCATTAGCTTCCGATTCTTTTCCATTTCGCCAACACGCTGCATTCGACCATCCAATTCACGTCTAATCGCCGCAGCCTGTTCATCAGCCGAATCCAACTAAATAATAATAATATAAATATTAACTTAAACATACAAACTTATTTTATTTAAAGTTTACCATCAGCGCATTAAAAAGAATTTGATGTTCAAACTTTTTCACAGATAGAATTTGCTGAAACATATCGTAAAGTTGTTCCTTGGATAGGATTAATTCGCTATTTAAGGATTGTTGCATGCGCGAGGGTCGCTTTGTGTCCTCTTCGCCGCTGCCCTTTAGAATTATATCGAATTTGGCCATCCAAGATGTTAAAACAGTTTCCTTGCTCAAGCCATCGATCTCAGGCAGAGAACTATAAATATATATATATATATATATATATATATATATATACATGATAAATATAGACTTCGATAAATTATATCATATTTAATATTTACCGCACGCGTTTTTCAATGTTGTTGCGGAAAACCTCACGAAAATCGTGCTGGGAACATGCTCCGGATTGAACCATTTTCGTGACCCGCTCCGATTTGAGAAAAACATCATGATAGCTTTGCACCGCATTCTGAAAAGCTTCATCGGCCATTATTTGAGTTTCCCCCTTAAGAAATGCCTGCGAAAGAAATTTGTTATACATAGAATAATTGATAATAATAAAAACACAGTAATTGTTTTAGTTTTGCCTTTTTAGCTATTAATGTTATTATTAATATGAATTATTTACAAGTATTCATTTTTTAATAATACGAACAAACACAACGTAATTGTAAATTTATGTTTATGTATTAATAAAATTAATAAAAATATACTTATTGTTTTAGCTTTTAGTTTTTACTTTTTAATTTTTATTAATAAATATAAATGATTTACATGTGTTCATTTATTAATAATAATAACAAAAAATAATGAAATAATTTTAGTTTTAACTTTTTTTTTCTAGCTATTAATGCTCACCTGAAATCGCTGAGTGATTATCTCTAGCTGCTGTTTGGTTATCTTCGGTTGCCTTTTGGTCATGTCCGTTGGCTGCTTGGCATTGAATGGATACGAAATGCAACGGGAAATAAACACATACAGTTGAATGCGACGCTTGCGTTCTTCTTCCTCCCGTTCGTGTTTCTCCTGTTTGAAAAAAACAAAAAGATAAACAGGTCGATGAGTTAACAGTTAAATATGTATGTTTGTGTGAGTACAGCAGTGCTCAAAATAATAGTAACACTGTTGCAAAATATTTAAAACTGTTCAGGTACTATAGTTTAATATTTTTTTTTTTTATTAAATATATAGTCACGCTCAAAATAATAACAATACAAACAATAAATTATTATTATCAAGTAATTTTACAAGGTGACACTATTATTTTACACGCAAGTATAACAGTTATAACGGTACTCACATGTGGATCGCCGCCATCATGCTTATCGCTGGCAACCGATGGCGATGGGGACAAGGGGCGTGGCAATGAGTTCGCACGCGACGATCCAATGCTCTGGTTAAGGGTCTCTTGCGAAATGCCGCTAGATGACGATAACAATGTTTTTTTGTTATTATTACAGCTGCTGCTGTTGCTAAAGCTGCTGCTGCTATTAAAGCTGCTGCTGCTGATGCTGTTAATGTGGCTGCTGTTAGTGTTGTTGTTGCTGTTGTTGGTGCTTAACAGATGTGTTGACGGTGGAGCTTTTAATCTGTGCATGTGGTGAAGTGCAGCTGCACCACCACAACCAACCCCCCCACCCGCAACACCAGAGTCAATTTGATATTTTTGATAATTTGTATTTGGATTATAATGATGATAATGCTGCTGATAATCATAATTTTTTTGCAGATGATGATGAGCTGCTGCTGCCGACGCTGGCGGGCATAATTGTTGTATTATAATGCGACTATTGCCGTGAGTTAATCTGGTTCTATACAAATTTAATCAGTAGCAGAACCAGTAGCACAACCGGAACCGTTAGCGGAACCAAGCAACATCGATCAGACCAGTTCCCCGTAGATGTTCGTGATCATATTTTAATGAGTTCGATGTGCGATGTTCGATAGTCGACAGTTCGATATGGATGTTTTTTTTGTTTGTTTTTTTTTCGATTTTTGTAGTTTATTTATTTTTGCCAATTTTAAAGCATTCACAATCAAAAATCGTTGTAGGAATGTATATATATATATGTATATATATATGTATATATATATATATATACATATATATATGTTTGTTGTGCGTTGCAATTATTATTATTATTATTATTATTATTATTAGTTGTTTAAATAGTTAAATTTTGTTTTTTGCGTTGTGCCAATTTTGATTATTATTATTATTTTTTTTTTTAATTTTTGTATATATTTTTTGTGCATAATTTGGATGAACGTTGAAAACCCGAAAAAAATGATATATATATTTATATTGAAAGTTCAGTTTGCAATTCAATTAAATGTGGACAACAATTAAAATCAAAAAAATTGTTCAATATTCAATTTTAACGAATAAAAAATAACAAGTAAGAAAGCTCGAAGGGAGAGTGAGCGATAGCTATCTGGTGAATTTGATTGGCTGGCGGCGAACATCACATACCCGTTTTGTAAGCAGAGAAAACCGATCTAACAACAAGTACCCATGCTGTGGTCGAATAGGAATTGCATTGCAGCCAGGTTTTTCATTTTATGTATTACATATTTACATTTTATTTATTAAATAATAATAAATAAACAAGTTTCAATAGCATTAACCTGATGTATTAATTAAAAATATATATTATGTTACTTTTATTTTTAATGGCTGCAGTTAATTATTATTTAATTTATTTTTATTTTTATTATTTAACAAGTGTTGATAAAATGAAGTTAAACAAATTTAGATAGCTGTTGCATAAATAAAATTTAAGCTAATCAATAAATGAATGGCTTAAATTTATTTTTCCCGACTGGCTCAATCTTACTTGTTTAGAAAATATACATATATATAAATGAATGTATTTGTGCAACACATAAAGTGATTTAGTCACAAAAACTTGCTTTATTTTACCCAACAAACAAAAAAACAGCACTTTTTACAAATATTATTTTATAAATATAAAAATTGATCACACAAACCTGGGAATACCGTTATTGGGCACTTCAAGGTTGCCACCTTCTCCACTCAGCTGGCTCTGCTCATTTTTTGCAGATCCGCCACCGACCCCTCCTCCGCCGTTGCTGCCCTCGAAACGGTTATTTGCAGCCGCTGCTATTGTTTGCCTTTGATTCGCAGCATATTCACCATTTTGTATATGCGAACCGGTTGCGGAAGCTGGCACGGCTGTCGTAGCAAGACCCGCCGCCGCCGCCGTCGACAGCGATGAAGATGATTGTGCGGCAGAGGCGGCGGCTGCTGTTGCGGTGCCGCTAGGTGGCGCCTTGTGCGCGACACCAATACGCCCCTTGTGCGGCAAATTGACAACGGTATCATCGTCGCCATCTTCCTCACTCGAGCTGGGATCAATCATGGCCGATGCTGGCGAAGCTTTTTCTCGCGCTTAAAGTTGTCGAAGAGTCCTGCATAAATAAATAATAAAATTCAAATTAATATTTATTTACATTTATTTTTATTTATTTCCCATTTATTATTCGGCTTCTTCTTTTGCTAAAATAATACACACACACATAAGAAGTGGGGGGAGGGGGCTAAAGCTCTTCCATGTTTGCCCATTTGAAATGCGAGCAACTAAGACCCAAAAAAAAACCCACCACACCCCGCAATCACACCCCTCACTCCCGCTCAAACCCACCTTGAACCAGTTCGAAGCATGTGTTACGCATAAGGGTGGAAAGCACATACTCAAGAGATTGAGCGAGAGAGGGAGTGTGTTGGCTGTTAAATAAAAATACTTACTGTCAAAATATATGTACAATTATAACGGTTATGCGCTAGTTGCATATACAAACAAACATACATACAAACTAACATTATGCAAATATCTGCATAAGTGTATATATATTAACAGCAGAGTGGGTGGTAACAGAATTTAAGCTCACATACAAATACACACACACACGCATATACACATTCATCCATATAAACATATACATATATTTGTGCCGTCTTAGCAAAATTCCAATAGCCAAAAAAAAAACCAACAATTTATTTGATTTACTTTTATTTCATTTTAACACTTACACTTTGAGTTGCAGCTTTTGCGATTTGCACATAATTATTATTGATATAACTTCTAGATTTAAATGTTTATATATATTAAATAGTTTCAGCAGATTTGAATGCAGATTTCCATGTGGGTTTTCCTTTTTTGGGGTGACTTTTTTGCACGTTGGATGATGTAAAAAAATCATTTAAGCATTTTAACACTTAGAACTATTTATTTATTAAATTAAGTATAATATTTATGTGATTTTTTTTATTAGCACAGCGAGACGATAAATTATTTTTAACAATTACTGATTATCAACGTTTTTACATTTTCTCGATAGGTGGCTTGTGGTGGTAAGCCGATAATACTTACTGATAAGCTTGGCCATCGCCGATTAATACGTTCGATAAGAGAGTTGCTGTTATGCAGCTGATTATATTTAACTAATAAATTTGCCAGCTATGCCTAAAATAAATATATTTATTACATTAATAATAAGAATAAATAAATTAAGGCGCAAATTAATATTTTGCATTCCAAATAATAAACAAAAATACATATATATTATACATATGTTGCCCACAATGTGGCAGCGCTGCAGTGGAACCATAAGCCAAACTATGGGCACACTGTTTCATTTCATAAAATGTGTACGTAAATGTATTTTGACATTCCAAATAATAAATGTGAGTACATGCCACAGAAGGGATACCACTAATAAATATATATTTCAGCAGTGTGGCAACGCTGCAGTGGTACCATCTGTGGCCAGGCGACTCAGACGAACTTTGGTCACACTGCGTTTCTGCCAAATGAAAATTCTTTAATAAAAATCTGTTTAACGCTGAACACAAAACAATTAATACGATTGTGCTGCAGATAAAAATACAGGAAAAAAACAACAAATAACGTGCCCAGTTCCAACAGTGTGTGTGATTGTTAATATTGTTTGCAGGCCAAGTTCTCAATTTGCATACACACACATATGTTCAATTCCGACATACATACACACAGAGCCAAATGGACACTTATGTATGCATGTGTAGTGAGTGTGGTCGCATTTGTTGATGCAACATATATCGATATTGATTTTTGCCGATATATCGATATTAACAAATACGATTTGCTTATTTTGTGTTTCCATATTTTTACACACACATTGCAATAGAATTTTTTTGTATAATTATTAATTTAATTTAATTAAAATACGATAGGTATAGCAGCAGCCGTTTTATTGGATGTGGCAGCCAAGTGGCCGTCAAACAACAACAAAGCGCAGCAGAAGTTTTGAGGAATGTTTAATTAAAACGGAAAAAGAGGAGCAGCAGAAAGGGGAGCAAAAGGAGCAACAAACACACACAAGAAATGCACTCAAAAATGTGCTCAGCTTTAATTTGCTGAATGCGCTGTGTGGTCGACAAATAGCGACGAGCAGGGAAAATAACAAGGAGAAGGAGCAAAGGGAGGAGCAGCGAGAGGATAAGCAGGACCTGGAAAGGGAGCAGCTGAAGGAGCAAGCAGAGACAGAGTTGAAGGAGAAGCAGAAGAAGGCGCAAAAGGAGGATTGGGAAAGGAAGTGGGAGGAGCTGAAGTTGAAGCAAGGGGCCGAGCAGAAGGAGAAGGATAAGGGGCTGAAGGCTAAGGAGGAAGCGGAGCGAAAGGTGCAGGAGAAGAAGGAGCAGCAGCTGAAGGAGGAGCAGCGAAAGACGCAGAAGGAGCAGGAGCAAGAGCTGGAAAAGGAGAAGGAACTGCGGAAGCATAAGGAGCAGCAAAAGCAGGTCGAGCAACTGGAGCAGTTTAAATCATCTAATTCTCATCGAACCCACTCAGAGCAGTACCTTTTCGATGTGTTCGCCATTCGCGGAGGAAACAGAAATCGGAGTTGCTTTCAACCAACTCCTTTCTACAATAATTATTTAAACTACAGTACGGCAACAGCTACAGGAATAGGTAAAGAAACAGTAGCAGAAACAACTCAAAGAACGGTTTCAACTTCGAATTCGACTTCAGCTTGTGCTATAGAAACGGCTTCAGCTTCGGAAATAGAAACAGCTTTGGTTACAGCTTCGGCGACAGTTTCTAATACAGGTTTTGGTTCCCTTTCCACTTCGATTTCATTGCTCAAATCGCAATATAATCTGTTCCGTTGCGATCCACAATTGCGACGCCATCAGAGCACAATTGGCGCTGATTGCTCCACATGTCGACGAGGAACGCCAACTCCGGGTGAATTTCTGTGCGAGAGCAATAACTATAGAAATCTAAGCTTGTTTTTAGAGCAAAAGGGACTGCAAACAGAGGAGGGAAAGGAGCATAAAAAAGAGGAGAAAAAAGGAGAGCAAAAAGAGCAACAAAAAGGACTGCAGAAGAAGCACAAAGAGCAAACAGAGGAGCTGCAAAAAGGAGAGAAAATATTGGAGCTAAAAGGGCAGCAAAAAGGAGAACAGAAAAAGCAAAAAGAGCAGCAGAAGAAGGAGCAAAGAGAGGAACAGACGGAGCAGCAAAAAGGAGAGCAGGGGCAGCTAGAAAAATTGTATCTGGAACAGGAACACCCCCTAAACAGACAACAACGCCTACAATGGCGGCAAAAATGTGAGCAAAAAGGAGAGCAGGAGCAGCTGGAAAAATTGTATCTGGAACAGGAACACTCTCCAAACAGACAACAACGCTTGACGCGTTTCTATCTCAGCGATGACAGAGATTATTACAGACAAGATCGCAATAAATCCAGAGCTGTACAGCAGCAACAGTTGTCCTCATTAAAAACACGCTCTTTAGATAATCCCATACGCATCTGGCCCTTAAATAATCCCCAGCAAAAGCAGCAAAATTTAATTTGCTTAACCAAACCAAGACTGTTAATTGAGAGCCTCGAATTGGAGCAAAAACAGGCAGCGCGACAATGGTGGCGACAACAAAATGCTGACAAATCCGAGAATTCTAGTGAGAATTTAGCAGAGCTGCGAAATAAACAAACTGAGTTAAATTTGAGTGAATTATGCGCCCATGATTGCCAGCGTTATGCGCCAAAAATCGATAACTTCTCTTTGGAGTTGGAGTCGCATAAAATTGGAGATTTAAATAAAGTCCAAAAGACGCCGAGCTTATTAGGAATGTCCCTGGCAACAGCCTCGGCAAACTCCAGTCGCGAGGAGCAATTAAAAGCCATAAATCTGGGGCACAATTCAAATAACAATCACCTTAATAATAATCTAACGCATTTCGATTATAAGCTCAAGTTGAATAATAATATAATGGTTGGCTCCTCGCAGCCCAAGGCGCATTCAACGCATCCCATTCGTGATGCAAGCACTTTTACAGGGGCCGATTTGCAGCCGGAACAGCTAAAATTTACCACAACTTCATCCACTTTGTCTTCATCTTTATCCTCCTCAACATCAATTTCCACTCAAAATCCCACGAAAAGCGTTGAAAATTTTTCGACTGGCGGTGGCGTCCCATTCTTTAGCAGCAGTTTCAATTCCAGTCCTGGTGTTTTTCAGGAGCGCCACAAAATGTTAACTCAAACAGCGGAGCTTAACAGCTGCTATGGCAATGCTAATGTTAATAACATTGTGCAACAACAGCAGCAACTGCAACATGAGTCTAGTTTAGATGGCTGCGGCATCTCCAGAACTATTCAAGGTAAGATTTATACATATATAAAAAATACAGAAACTAAAAAATAGTTCAAATTAAATTCAAATTTAACATTCAATTAGTTAAATTCTACGTAAATTGTAAATGAATTGCTATATTTGATTATTATTTTATACTATTTCCTTATACTTTATTCTTAGTTTTTCAATTTATTTATTTATTTGATATCAACTAAAATTAATCCATAAATAATACTAAACCCTCAAAGTTGTTTAAATTAAATTAATAATTAAAATATAATATTCTATTAATTAAATAATATATTAGTTTCTATATTTAAAAGAGACAATACTGGCATAAATATAAACAACTATTTCTTTATTCTAAGTTTTATTTATTTATTTATTAATTATTATCAACTAAAGTTGGTTCACTCAAAAAATAATACAAGAAATGTAAAATAGTTAAATAAATTAAGTTAAATATAAAATCTAATATTAATTTTAAATAATAGACAAATATTAAGAAATATTTATAAGATTTATGTTGAAAGTAGTCAAGCTGTACAGCCACAAATTAAATATATTCCAATTTCTTGCGATCTAAAAACAGTGCTGTTATGCTACAGCTGTTAAATAACATTAGTGTTGCTTCTACTATCTTGTTAACTATATATATAAAAATTATTTCTATATGTTCCCCTATATTGACAGCGAGTTCTCTGCCCAATGTCACCTTGGAAGTTTCGCCCACTTCGCTCTCATTAAATGCTGCTGTTGTCGACTCACTGGCTTTGGTTTCGCAACATCAAACGAAATCAGAACATTTTACATTTCACGAGCAGATAATAATGTCGGGCCAGCAAAAGAGTGCGCTGCAGGATAAACCCAAAGCTTTGGTTGTCTCGCCCCAGCAAGTGATGATACTCTATATGCACAAGCTAACCCCCTACGAGAGGACCGAGATTTTGGTATATCCCCAAATCTATTTTATAGGCGCCAATGCTAAGAAGAGACCCGGCATTTATGGGCCCAACAATTCCGATTATGATAATGAACAGGGTGCCTATATACATATACCCCACGATCATGTCGCCTATCGCTATGAAATGCTCAAAATAATTGGCAAAGGAAGTTTTGGGCAGGTGATCAAAGCCTATGATCATAAAACCCATGAACATGTGGCCCTAAAAATTGTGCGAAATGAAAAACGATTTCATCGCCAGGCGCAGGAAGAAATACGTATCTTACATCATTTGCGCCATCATGATAAATACAATACGATGAATATCATACATATGTATGATTATTTCACATTTCGAAATCACACCTGCATCACTTTCGAGCTGCTCAGCATTAATCTCTATGAGCTGATTAAGAAGAACGGGTTTAAAGGTTTCAGTTTGCAGCTGGTGCGCAAGTTTGCACATTCACTCTTACAGTGTCTGGATGCACTATATAAGAACGAAATCATCCACTGTGATATGAAACCGGAGAATGTCCTCCTCAAGCAACAAGGTCGATCGGGCATTAAGGTGAGTTTACTTCGATATTTGACATTATTTTTTAGAGGCCTGCAAACAGATTTAAAACAAAGAAAGAAACTACTGGTAGCTGAATAAAAATTATTTAATTAAGTTGCTTGCCTCTAAAGTTCGTTAGTTAATTAATTAATTCTCTCCACTAAAACTTTTTAATTATTTAATAAATTTTCTAGCCTCTGCAACCATATAATTAATTACTTTTCTACTCTATAACTTTTTATTTAATCAATTAGTTTTCGCGTCTACACAAGTTATTTATTAATTGTGTGATAAAAGTGTTTGAATAGCTATTTGCCAGCTGATTGAAAATTAAACTCAAACACATTTGTTTCTTACCTAATGCAGCCGCTGGTAAGGCGACCGCTTTCTTTCTTCTGTCTCCTGCGATCCTCCGGGATCTCGAAAAATAGCGTGACCTTATTCAGGCCAGCCTCAATTACCTACCCTTGATAATGCCGCAAGAATACGCTACGCTTCTTAGAGCGTCACATATTCCTACTTGAACTTCTCCCAGGCATTTTTGTCTTGATGTTTAAAATCATTTTTTCGCGCATAATTAATCATTTTTCAATTGCAATTTAATTCGCTAGTATAAGCTAAAAATAAAAATAAGAGCTTTGCTGGCAGTTTATAACAAATTTATTAATTAATGTGCTCACCTCTACATTTTAAATAATTTTCTCGCTTCTACATTTTTTAAAATCAATTAATTAATTTAATTTACAATTTACATTTCGCTATAATTTGCCGTTTTTTACCAATCTGTTAACAGAGCTTAACATATAAACATAATAATAAACAAATATTAATGATAATAAATTTAAATACATATAAATATAATAAATGTATATATAAATATAATCATATATATATATATATCATAAAAACACACATAAGTGAATTAATAAATATAAATATAAATATAAAATTAATAACACTAATAAATATCTCTTCCCATTCAGGTCATCGACTTTGGCTCATCTTGCTTCGAGAGTCAGCGTGTCTACACATATATACAATCCCGATTCTATCGCGCGCCCGAAGTAATATTGGGCGCCAAATACGGCCGGGCAATTGATATGTGGTCCCTCGGCTGCATACTGGCGGAGCTGCTGTCCGGCCACGCCCTGTTCCCGGGCGAAAACGAAAGCGATCAATTGGCGTGCATCATCGAAGTGCTTGGAATGCCCAGTAAATCCCTGCTGGCCAGCTCGAAGCGAGCGAAAACCTTCTTCAGCCCGAAGGGTTATCCACGGTATTGCACTGTGCGCACCATGTCCGATGGCATGGTCGTCCTTATTGGCGGCCAGTCGCGGCGTGGCAAGCCACGTGGTCCGCCCTGCTCGAAGAGTCTATCCAAGGCGCTGGACGGCTGCAAGGATCCGCTCTTTCTCAACTTTATACGCGGCTGCCTGGAGTGGGATACGGAGAAGCGCTTAACGCCATCGGAGGCACTGAAACATCCCTGGCTGCGTCGTCGTCTGCCCAGGCCACCCAGTAGTTCCAGTGGAGGTGGAGGGGGCGGAGGATTAGCTGGAGGCGGCTCCAATAGCTTGGGTGGCGGTGGCGGCAGTTCTGCGGGCATTGGCTGCATTAGCGGCGATCAGTCACCAGTCACGGGTAACTAAAAATAGAATCACGCCATCTATAAATCACCATTAATCTCTAACTCTGAATTAGTAAATTAAATATTGTATTTTTCCAGGGATAAATACCAGTTGTGGCCATGAGGCAGCCACCACCTCGTCAGCTGCCTCCGAGCGCGATAACAGCAATTGCAGCGGACGCGTCAATCACATTGGACTCGTTGGCTCTGATTTTAAGTATAATAATAGCGGCAATATCTGTGCGGCAACTGCTTCACCTGCCGCTGTGCCTGTGGATCTGCTGGCGGACATCATCAGCAAGACGAGCGTCAAGTGTGGCAACCTGGAACAACAGGCTGTGGAGAGTGGATGTGGCAGTGGCAGCGGTGTCATATGCAGTGGCAACAACAATATTGCAACAGCAACTACAATGGCCAGATTGGGAGCAGTTGAACGTAATATTTGAGAAAGATTTTAATATATATATGAAAATATATTATGCGTGTATATATATCTGATTTGTTTTTTTTTATTATTATATTTTACTTGTTATATTTTATATTTTATTATGTTATGTATATTATTATTATTGTATATACCTTTTGCATGTTATACATATACATATATTAAAATTATATATATTAAACTCATATATATAGCATACCTTATATATATATTATGCTTGTATAATTAATACTAGTGTATATAATAAATAATAATAGTATATCATATTTATATATTTTGTTTATATATATAAAATACTTGTGTATATATTATAATTATATATATATTTTACTTGTACTTATTATGCTATGGTATAATTGCTTAAATATTATTTATTATATGCTTAAACTTTATACTATTAACTTGTATATATATTATACTAATACATATAGTATATTTTATATATATTTAATTTTATTATAATTTTGCATATGTTATCCTTTTATATATATTGTATACTTTATATATTTATTATAACTGTGTTTATCGCTTAATTACAAATATGGTATTGTTTATATATATATATTGAATAGTTATATGTTTTAATATTATACATATACAGTGAGGGACAGCTTATTTGGCTCAGTGTCAAAGAAAATAGGCTACTTTTTTACATAATCGTACCTAGCAGTTGGGGAAACCCCAGTGTATTGGGGTCATATATTAATATAGGTGGTTAATATATCGGTCTTTAGAATTTTTGAAAAATATTAAATAATTAGCTTATGGCAGGCAATTACATTATTTACTTGACACTGAGCCAAATAAGGTGTCTCTCACTGTATATATTAAACTTGTATATATTTTATATATATTGTACTTATATATATATTTTATTTGTATAAATATTATAATTATATATATATATAAACAATACTCATGTATATATTATAATTTGATATACTTTGTTAATTTTATACTTATTAATTCTAAATTCTACTTTTAGACCTGCCCAGCGCAACTGACACCAATTCGCCTCAATTTCTAACATCGACAACGATAATTCGCAGCAAATCGCAGGCTTTGCATGATATCGATTGCTATATTCGCACACACAAAAGTTGAAATCGACATCCAAGTACATTTAGATAAATTTTGCGCAAGCAACTCTAAAAATATATATATATATAGTGCAGCCCCGTTTTGTTGTTAAACATATATGTATATATATATATATATATATATTGGCAACAACACACTGCCAAATACAAGTGATAGACTAATAACGACTCATACTTGGTTCTCGATTATTATCGACTTACGTAACCCCCCTAATAAAATTAGGCGCTAGGCTGAGCACATCCTCTTCCTGGAACCAACTCACACGCACAGGAGGCAAAGATCTCAAGGCAGGATAAAACTACAAAATATTAAAACAAAACAACATAATTTAAATAGTGGCATTAAAAACAATATAAACAATATGATTAATTCAACGCTTGCATTTAATCATTAACTAATTAGGTATTTCTTCGGAGACTTAAATATAAATATTAAATACGTACATCAAACAATTCATTTATTTTTTAAAAAGTACTATTAATTAAATAAAAGTACTGTTTTGAGTTATTCTATGGTTTCTATGAGTGTATATATATTTATATATGTATATATGTATATATATATATATATATGTATATATATATATATATATTTATATATACATATATATGTATAATATAAATTGAGATATTGTAAATTGAGTATTTTGTTCGATCAAAAGTCATATTTCGAATTGATAAGTAATTAATAAATATATATTTCTTCGTCCGCATGTGTACTTTAAGCCTAATAATAACTAAAAGTAATACTTGCATATTTAGAGAGCTTAAAAAGAAACCGCTTCGTAAAAAGTAAACACGTGGGCCTAAGTTAATTTATATACTTACATGTAGGTGCTAAATATTTAGAAACCACTTCCTTGAAAAAAAAAAAATTTTTTGTTTGCGCTGATAACTATATACATACATATATAAACATATATACATATGTATATATATATATATATAATCGAATTGTGAGCATCACTTTATTAAACATGCATTATATATATTTATATAGAAACTTAGCATTTTCTTAAACTTGTTTTGTATATTTGGTTCCTTCAGCCTATTAATTTAGCATTTAAGTTTAAAGCTTAAAGTAATTATTTATACATGCATAAATATGAAAATTGCAAAAAGAAACTTGGAATATTTCAACGGTTTAAATAAAGTGTTAAACTTACATGTAATTCTCGATTTTCTTTCTATAATAAATACATTCGACGGATACGTCGATCAGCGATAGCAAAGTTATCGATAAATTATTTAAGAAGTTGGTGGCATCTCTGAACTTTCTTGCCGGCAAAAAAGACAAAAAAAGAGATCATTTATTAAAAAGCTTGCACAACAACACAAAGAATTAAGAAATGCAAAAGCTTAGTAAAATTTCCCAATAGAATAATGCTGTGTGTATTCGGATCCGAACAGTCTTCAATTGGATTTACTCGGCGAAACTTCCTAACTGTGAAATTTAGAAATCTATTTATGTGTGGTAGTACAAGTTTAGAAACAACTTCTAAACTAACTATTAATATTGAAAAAGAGAACAAGAAAAGTAAAATAGATAAATAGGTAATAAATAAATAAAATGAGAAATAAACTAACAATATAATATATAAATAAGTTTATTAATATTGAATAATAATAATATGTAAATTAATAAATATTAAATAGATAAATTATAAATAAATAACCAATAAATAAATAACAAATTAATTAATAGACAAAATTAATTAATTAATAAAGAAATTCGTTTTAAAGTCCAAGTGAGCAATACAAAAATTACCCCTGCTGAAAATGTACTTGGCAAAAATAAAAATAGAACGGCATTTCAAGATTGCAGCCGCAAAACAGAACATTTTCAATGGACAGAAACTAACTCATCTCTGTTATCCACCTCCTCCTCTTCTTTCTCCTTCTCCTTTTAAAGAGGCACTCGCTCAATTTACATGTGTGCGTGTGTATCCCAAAAGCATGAGTAAGACTACTAGCAGACAATATTATCTGTAAGACACACACACATGCACATAAATATTTATGTGTATTTATATATATGTTGTGCCCGAATTCCGTACAAATGCGTATTTTTATACAGGCAAAATACAAATTATTCGATGTATATGTGTGTTTGTATGTTTGTGCATTTAGGTCTCAGGTAAATGTACGTAATACACACACATATATATTGTAGATATATATAGATAAAACAAATATGTGTGCTCCTGTGGCCCTACACACACATAAATAGCGAAAATGAATACAGAATTTCATATTTGTTTATTGCAGATTCTCTCACTTCCAAAATGGAAACGAAAAAGGTATGCAAAAAAGCAAATAAATGCTAAGCATAATTTAATTATAGCCAACAAATAAAAACTAATATTAAATAATACATTTTTCTCAGTTCAATACAGCTATAAATGCGGAGGAAGAGCATTTGGTGTCTAAGTCTGTAAAAACATCCAAAAAGATCGTTAAAAAGTCTGTAAAAACTAGTTCGAAAATGGAGCAATTGGTGAGCAGCGAAATTAAGAAAACGGATTCAGTAAAACAAAGCGTCGAATACGATGCAAAAATACAGACGACAAGCGATGCAGCAGATGAACTAAATGTAAATGCTAAGAAAAAGAATAAATCAAAAAAACCAAAGAAATGCGAATATGATAATCAAAATATATCTGTGGCAAGTAATGCATCGATATATCGATAAATCGATAGACATTAATTATTTGCTCATTTTGTAGAAGAGCAGTTTCAATAAGTTCGATGCCCTGCAGAAGCGCAATTTAATTCATGTACGTTCAAGCGATTCTAGTAAAGCCCAAGAAATCTTCAGTGTAAGCAAATCAATTTCATTGAATAATCCAAACATTTTTGCCACATATTAATAAAATTTACATATGCCCCAAACAGAAAATACAAATAGAAAACTATATATTTAAATAAAAATTATATTTTAATAGAATCCACAAGATGAGCAGCAGACTAATTGCAGGCTCTGCTCGAAGCCAGTGTACAAAATGGAAGAGGTTGTGGTGCAGTTCAAGACGGATAAGAGCATCTATCACAAAAGCTGCTTGCGTTGCAAGGAGTGCGCCAAACAGTTGAAGTGCGTATTTTGTGCCGTAACAAGGCATGTTAATAATAACGTCATACGCACTTCTCTTGCAGGTTCGATAGCTATCAGAGTCACGAGGGCAACCTTTACTGCAATGTACATTTCAAGTCGTGAGTTATGCGCAACGTGACAGCGATCGCCCGATGAGCTAACTCCTTTTACTTATTTAGGCTCTTTGCACCAAAGGTGGTGGAGCAGGCTGAGGAACCAAAGCCACGTCGAACGGAGCTCATAATACGTGAAAGTCAGCCGACAGAGCTGCCACCGGATGTTGTGAGGGGTAATTTAATAAATATTTATTTACGTAATTATATATATATGTATATAATAAACAGCATCTGATAAACCGGATCTGGGTCTGGATGAACTGCATCAATTGAACGTTCGATCAAGATTCCAAGCGTTCGAAAATGTGGAGCAGCGCAAACTAGAAGAGGAACAATTGCGACTGCAGCAGCGGCCCGTGATTAAGCGCAGCACATCGGTACTCGAAAAATATCGCATGAAGAGCCAAGGCGGCGATAACGATAGCAGCGCTGACGACGACGACGAAGAGGAAGAGAACGAAGATGCCGATTTAATGCGCTCAAAGCGAAGCACACAGAAAGAACGGCCCGTTGGCCTGGGCGATGCAATGAATGATATTAAAATCAGATTTGAAAAAGGCACGCTGCAATCAAAAGAAGAGCGTCGAGAGGAGCGCAAACAGGAAATTCAAAATATACGCTCGCGTCTCTTCATGGGCAAACAGGCAAAAATTAAGGAAATGTATCAACAGGCTGTCGCCGAATCGGGTCAGGCCCGCACTTCCATTGGCAAGCAACCGGATGTGGAAATCGGGGATGCTGCTCGCTCCATCAAGCAGCGTTTCGAAAATGGCGAAATGTTTTCCGAAAAAGCCGATCGCGATGCACAAGCAGCGAACAATAATGGGCACGGCTCCAATTTGTCCGAGGATGCCGAAATATTTGAGTCGGGTGTGTTTTAATTGTTATTTTCACCCTCTTTTTTTCGTTTACAGCAATTTAACAGCTGTTAGCGAGCAGAACTCTTGAAGACTGCTTGAACATGTTTGCGCGGTTGCTTAACATTTAATGAGCTTTCAGGCAGAGCTGCTGCAGCCTGTCAACATTACATTTACTAACATCAGCATTTAACATTTTCTGTAGCTACCAGCAAAAAATCGCGTAGCATCTTTATGGAGCTGGATGCCAATATCGCTTCGAATACGAATGCAAACCGTGAAAGTTTGCAGAGGCAACAAAGTCTTAATCCCAGCAGAAGCATTAGTCGAACTAAATTTGGATCAGAGGTGAGTTAGTGTCATATATATATATATATATGTCATTATTTAGTGATATATATATATGTATGCATATCTTGATTTATACTTAAATAATTTTAGAATTTTGACATTGATGTTGTCAAATCAGATGCCAAACCAGAAGATGTCAAAATTGAAACGGCCGAGTTGAGTCAGAAATTTAAGTTCTTCGAAACGTATCGGCCCAAAGATGACGAAAAGCGCCGTTTTTGTATAACGCCACCTCGCGAGGGTGTTGTAAAAATGCCCTCTCCCGATTCGGACACGGATCCAGCTCCGAATGGTAAATCGTTCCACGACAATGTGCTTCAAAAAACCCAGACAACATCGACGATGTTGAACAAGTTTCGTGAACTGGAAAGGAATCCGCGCCGTGAATCCGAACAAATGGGTCCGAGGCCTTTGAAATGTTTTACACCGCCACCACACGAAGATCGACAAGATTATTACGATAAATCAAACAGCGAAGAGGAAGAGGAGGATGAGGAGAGCGATGGGGAAGAGGATAATGATAGCGAAATCGATAAGGAAATCTTAGCTTTAAGTGCGAGCAACGGCGACGAAGCTTTGAAAGAGGTAACAAATTTTATGTATTTAATATTTATATTTATTTTATGCATAAATTATATATATATTCGAAAACATCGATTTAAATAATTGTCTCATTCACAATTAGTATTAGATTTTACCACTAATTAATTTCATTCGTTTTTAATAATAGATTTAAAAAAATAATTTATTTCATTTGCAATAAATTAACGATGCATTTATATATTGCTATCGCAATGGCGCCTATCTATCGAGCGCCATACACAACCGCTTTCGATAACACGAGCTTGTTCCTTTTTCTCGATTCTAGGCACAAAGTGCGGCTCGCGCTAAGCAATTGCGCGCCAAATTTGAAAAATGGCAGGCCAATGAAATCAAACGCGAATTAATTGAAGGCTATGTGGATATTTACTCACAGCAGGTCTCCGATGATTCAACAATTGAGACCGCAAAGACGTAAGAAGCGCTCCCAGTAATGTTTCACTTGTCAATTATAGTATAATAATAATTATATACATTTCAGCATACGCGATCGCTTTGAGAATATGACAAACCTAGAGCGCAAATCGCCAACTGGGCCGCGTTACCAGGTTAATCGTTTTGTGGTGAGTATTTCGACAGCTTTAAATTTTGATGTATTTTCTATACATTCCCAATTCAATTTTAGTAACTACTGGAAAATGGAAGAGGAATTCATGAATTTGCTTATTTTAAATTGCAATTTTATTAATATAAATACTTATAGTGTTTAATTTGAGTAAACCAGGCCAAATTATTTTTGTTTTCCTTTACACATGATTATTTTGTGTTGTGACATGGCAAAATTAATAATAATAAATGTTGATAACTCATCAAGTGTTATTTATTTCAAGAAAATAATAAGGGGTATCCACAATTAACCAAATAAACTGAAGAGGGAAAATAATGTTAATCAGTTTTTTTTAAATATATTTATATATATATGACAAATACAATTTTATAATCTTATTCTATAGCTTTATCCATAAATTCCAGGAATCTTTTGGCATATTGTTCAGGATCACAAGTTGATATACCATCGACATTACTACCGTATTTCACTGTCTTAGCCGCTTTCGCTGCCTAAAAAGTATAGAAATATATATATATAATAAAATAAATGGGGAAATTTTGTATATATATTATCATTAAGCAGACAAAACATGTATTATTTAATTTAATTATTATTTAATTTACCTGTTTTTTGACACCATATTGAGTTAGAACATCGATAATTGCTATGAAGTAGATTTCCCGTCTCTCTGTAAAGAGTTTTATATATTTATATGAAATACATTCTGTAAAGAGTTTTATATATTTATATGAAATACATTTTAACTATTAAACATATAATTAAATAAATATATATATATATATATATATTTATATATCTGTATATACTACAAATTTAAAGACAAACCTTCGATGCTTGGAATGGCATAAATGTCGACTTCATAAACAACTTCTTTATATTGTGCACCTCGTGGCGAATCCGGTGGTGTGTTGTACGTCCAGCTGTCAACAGATTTAATATTAAATTTATATAGATATATTTATTTATGATATGATAATATTTACCGTTCACCACTATCGCATTCTTCGCTCTCACTATTCTCGCTGCGTCCCGTTGCCGGTGCAGTATCGCCCTGCAGAGCCTCCTCCTCGGCCCGGACACAATCGTGGATGCCAACGAGCAAGGAATAATCCATTATATGCAACTTGGTTAGGAGCTATAAATAAAGACATATAATATTGCAAATAGCATTATACAGAATATAAAACATTATAACATAATAAAATACATATTATTACAATTATATTATTATATTTAAAATACATAATATACTATATAACGTAAATATAATGCAATGCCTACATCAATATCATTGTTGAGAGTATCAAGCAACTTTTGCTTGGGCTCCTCGCCAATTTCCAACTTGACCTTTTGCTTGATGAAATCATTGTCCTTAAATGTAGGTAAATGTTTCTCCAGTTCCTTCTCGGAAGCCTCGCGATCCACAGTGCTGCCTTTTAAATCAAATTTCCTATACACAAAATAGAAAATGTAATAAATGAAATGATAAAGACATAGATATAGGTATATATACTTATGTATGGTCAATTGGGAGCTGAAAACATTACGCGTAACAACAAAATAATACTGCACACTCTCCACAGTAATGCGATACATGCCTAAATATTGCGGCAACAAAGTTTTGCCATGTCGCTCAACAACATACTATTAAGAAGATGAGATAAAAGATAATATTAATAAATATAATAGTAGATATTATATACAGATAATTAACTGGATGATAGTGTTTGAGAAAGGCGTGCATGCGTTCAATTTCCTCAGATGTCAAGCTCTTAATGATGAAGAATTTGTCGTAGCTCTGATAGAACTGGGCGCCCGATTTGCCGGACGAATCAATGCCCAAGGGTTGCGATCTAGTCAAGGACTCGCGATAATCCACGTCGTCGATGCCAAAACGTTCGCGTAAATTGCGAAAAACTAAAGGACAATATTCCTTCACCTTAAAATGCGATGGCATATTTTCTCTAAAAATAATATTTATATAATAATTGATATTTATTGTATATATATATTGTATTAAGTATTTACTCACTTGTTAAACAAATGGTTGTCGACTTTAATTTTGGAATAGGCCCGAAAGTCGTCTGGCAATAACATTACTGGTATATTAACATGACTCAATTCGTTGATCTGTAAAGTGAGTGTTAAGTCTATGTTGTGCATGGTCTTGGGTAACACGTACGGTGTGATTGATGCCCCACATAAAAACACTCAAAATCGGCTCATTTGCACGGAAAAGCTTCACTTTTTGATGCTTGACGCGAAAATGCTTCTTTTTCAGTATGCGCGGCTGCGATGTGGACGAGATCTTTTTATCCATTTTATCCGACTGATTGGCTTCGGCTTTTGGATTAAATTGAAACAATATATTTATTTTTATGTGATATGAAAGATTTTAAATAAAGTTAACTAATTCTTAAACAATAATAAAAAACTTAAAATGTTTATTTAATTTTTGTATTTTTTTAGTACATTTTATATAAAATTAAATGTTACCAAGCTTTAAATATTATTTAAAATAATTAATATTGTTATTATATTATATTATTATTTATAATTAATATTGTTATTATATTATATTATTATTTATAATTTAATTTTTATATATATTTAAGTGTTTCTAGCTGTAAACCATTTAATAATAATAATAATCAAAAAGTTTACAAAGTTTAAACCAACCACAAAATAATATCTATATTTATTCTAAAATAATATTACTCTACTCTAAACCCATTCATCATGTCAACTAAAAAAATACACATGCAAATAGACACACACACATACAAATCCACACAATTCACATGCACGCACATTCGCAGTAATACACAAAATAGATACATACATACGCCTGAAAATCACTTGATAACTTCACTTTAATGTTAAAACAGATCAATTACGTTAATTGTATATTCAATAACATATTCTGTGCAAAATTAATAATTTTGTATGTACATTTCAAAAAGAGAACAAACAAAACGCAAAAGCACACACACATGCACGTATATATGTCTATGCATGTATGCAATGGAATATACGTACGAAAACGAATTCAGCTGCAACTGCAACCGTTTGTCGGTGTGTGTATCAGCCGTAAACGTAATATCCAATTAAAACACTTAATCAACTTATGACATTAATATTTAGTTTAGAAACGAATTGTCTTTTAAACCCAGAAAAACGGAAAATTCAGTTTTTATTTGTCAAAATTTATGTGTGAAAGAATTTTATCGGCACAACTAATGGTATTAGGCAGGGGTGACTTTCGATAGCCAGGAATTATCGACATAACGCCACATCCGATGACTGCTGTTAATAAGGTGCAATTCGATTAGGGCTGCCATTTCGAATAAAATTGCTATAGTTTTTTTTTATCTATGAGTATTAACACTAATGGAATTCCTGTCAATCTTTTAATAGATATGTAACAAGAGTTATTTATTAAAATTTCTCGATTTCCCTCAGCCAATATTTTTTTTATAATGGGCATACCTTTAAGTATTTTAATTACAGGTGCAACACTTTATGCAAAGGGTGTTTTAATTTTTTTAAATGTCTAAAAAGCCGGCATTTGGAGTAAACTTACTGATTTTTTTTGTAGTAATGAGCATTCCTTTGCCATTCGTGCAACAAGGGATTTCTTATTTTTCTAAATATCGATATCGAAATTTAACACGCTCTCATCGCTAACTAAACTGAGAGTTATTTTCTTCGATCGTTTGGTGGTTATTCTTGTTACTGCTCTCCACGCGTATAAATTCGTTCGAAATAATGTGGAAATCTGGCGACGTCTCCAATTAGTCTCATTCACTATTTCAATAAAAAAGAGTAAAAAAGAATCGTCAAATTTGGAGGAGAGATGGCGGAATCCGGCATTGATCTGGGCTTTGATCTGGAGTTTGATTTAAATCTAAATTTGCTGAACGATAGCGATTCAAATATGGATTTCTTGGCTGGCAACGCGGAGAATGTTGAATTCTATGAAC
Source organism: Drosophila paracracens (assembly GCA_035044025.1). NCBI lineage: Eukaryota > Metazoa > Arthropoda > Insecta > Diptera > Drosophilidae > Drosophila > Drosophila paracracens. Next base: position 868,090 of record JAWNMN010000223.1, on the reverse strand, counting down.
TGAAATCAACTCGTTCTCTGCGCACCGATGAAATGTGAGTATGTGTGTGTCTGCCTGTGTGTGTGTGAGCTTGAAGATTTATATATACGTATATCTAAACACGTATGTTTATTGGTTGATGGTCACTCTTTTTTTTTTTTTTCATTTTTTGCTTACTATCTTATCGGCGTTTTGGGCAAGCACACACATATGTACATATTTACAATAACGTGTGTGTGTGTGTGTGTTGGAAATTAACGTCTTTTTCTTTTGCATATCGTTATCAATACATATGCAACTCTGTATGTTTGTGTGTATGTTAATTTAAGACGAATGTGTGATATTTAGCGTTGCCAATTGAGCAGCAGTAGAAGGGGTAGGCCACTGATAATAAAGTTTTGGCTGATATGTTTTACATAAATACCATAGACATACAAATACAAATGAGTATGTTTTGTATACTTTTTTATTTAAAAAGATGACTGCAAATATTGTTTTCTTATTATTAATATTTGTAATATTATATATAATATATAATATATTTTTTATATACCTCTTATTTATTAATATTACATACAGCTTTAACTGCATAAGGATTAAAATATTTAACAGTAGTCGCTTAACATCGCAGTCGATCTACCCATGCAGCGGCACTCTTCTGCTACTGTTACTCACTGTATAAGAGCAACGTTTAGCAGAGTTTATGCTTAGCAATTTTTGTATTAGGGCGCATGTCTGTGCTGTTTCCAAAATGTTAGATCACACATATAATGAGCAATATGTATATATGTGTGTGTTTTCATATAGTTATTATATTTGTACGTGTGCGTTTTACATATATTTAATTGTGTATTTACATAAATTGAGCAAAAAATACAGGGCTATTGTTGGGTATATAATTAAAAGAGAAGCTTTAATTGCATGATTAAAATATAATAAATATTAAATTTATAAATAGAAAAAAATATACAAATTGATTAATTATTATTTAACATATAGATATAATATAAAATACAAATTAATTAAGCTTTAATGTCACGACTAAAATTTATTTAAAATAACTCATTAATATATAAATAATATATAAATCAATTAATTAATATCTAATGTATAAACTAATTAAGCTTTAATAGAATGTAAAAAATATAATTATATATTAACATAATAGTGTGACTAAAATATAATTAATTTTAAATATACAAATAAATATAATTTTAACATAATTAAGTCGATGTTAAATGACTGTTAAGCTAGAGCAAACGAATCCTGTTAAACCACTGTTAAAAGAGCACCCATTTTTTTGGCAGTGGCTTTTTTAATACATACACACATACATATAAATGAATACCTGAGTGTATAAGTATATATATATATATATATATATATATATGTTGTGTGTGTAGTGTTAAACATTTCTCTCAGCTTTTTTCCGCATTCATTTATCGAGTTATATTATTCTAGACAAGATCAAGGCCCAATAAGTGATGTTTTTTACCAATGTACATAATTTAAAGTGAAATCGTTGGATATTTAAATATACAAATTGAGCATGTTTTCCTACTGGGCTAAAAAAACAGCGGCGAATAAAAATGCTGAAAAAAACCGTAATAATGAAACGTCGTATAATTTAATGGAGACACGCAGTGAAATATTGGAAACGGCTCCGGGAAGGAATGAAGAATCCGCCGCATCTTCTGCTGAAAGAATAGAGGAATTCCAACAATTTTTGCGGCGTGTTCAAACACTGCAAATGACACCCGACAACGGCGAACAGCAAAATGTAATCCTAACAGAGCAACAACAGCAACAACATCTGTATAAGACGGACATTGAAATTGGAGTGGAACCAACAGCACTAATGGAACTAGATGAACCGGATGAAAGAACGGCTGTTAAAAGAGCCAGTCACAACGAAGTGAAACACACAACAAATATTCGTGTCAATGTTGGCATCGATAAGGATTTGGAAATGATACTCGAAATGGATCCAAGCATTGTGGATTTGGGTGATATTGGCGTTAGCGAAACAACAGAGACCCGTGTTGTGGGCTTGCCTCCACTGACGGGTGGGTAGGTATTCCCCAGAGAAAAAGAGAAATTAAATTGCAATAAGTATATTTTTTTTAAGTACAGCCCAGTTTACACATCGACGAAAAAATTCGGGAGCGAAATTGCAATTTATTTCGTTTGTGGGACCTAAAAACAAAAAGGTCTGTTGAGAGGCAAAAATTTAATGAATTAATTTTCTCGCCCTTACAGTGTTTATAAGTACACTTTTCTCTCGAAGATTATTATAATTTTTCATTCATAATTTACTACTTCCGTTTCGATGCACTTACCTTTTAACTGCCGTCAAAATATATGAAAGTTCATTATTTTGATCACGTCGACCAGATGTTCACAGAATCCACATAGGTCAACAGTTAACATTGTGGATTTTAATTTTGCGGTCTCTAAGCCGGCAGTCAAAATTCCTTCCCAAAATATTTCGCGATCTGTTTGAATTTTTGTTTATAAGGAGATTTTCAATATCGATAACTTTTTTGATCTTTAAGCTGTGCTTACGTCTTTGGAAGTGCGGCCAACTCAGCGATGGTTAATAGAACTTAATATCGATTATCAGCGTTTAAAAAATACCAAAATACCATACAATACGGCTGTATTTAAATGAGCTAATGATTAACGAGGTTTCTTAACATAGCCAGGATATGTGGTCACTCATGCAAATGCCATTTTGAGTAATTAATATTATTACGCTGATATTTAAATGAACTAGGCTATATTTATTTATTTATTTATTGTCAATTAAAAATCAATTGACACAAAAAATACAGTAGCTTAAAGAATTAAAATTATGTCAAAATTATAAATATATTTAAAATTATGAAAGATTAAAATGATTGAAATGATATGATATGATATCTGGGGGTATTTAAAAGCAAAATGGTCCAACATTTGTTGCAAGAATTGGGGAAAACCCAGAAAAAACCCAATTAGACCAAACATAATTTGTAAGAGTTAGTAAGAATTAGTAAGTATTAGTAAATAAAGAATTAGTAAGAAAATAAATGATCGATAAACACACACACAAACACAATATTGGCGGTTATTATTAATAATAAATATGATATATAAATACAATAATTTGAAACACTTATTTTTTTTCTAGACCCACTTTTAAAACAGCCACGCCCACATCTCGCACTCAGCTTAAGCTGCAATTGCAACGCGAGCAGCAGCAACAGGAGCAACAACAAATGTTGATGCAACAACAGCAGCAGCAGCAACAATTGTTGCATGTCACGGATACTGGTTTGTTGAATGCGTACGGAATGCAGACGACGACGGATTGCTTCGAAAGGGAAACGGCCATCGATAGCAATAACACGAGTGCCTGTGGCAGCAGTGGCGACTCCAGCCTAAATCAGTCAAATCAATCTTCAGCGTCAGCCCAGTTGAACTCGACTCGTCTGCCACCAGCCTCGAGTCCCGTTACGCTCAAAGTGCCCCTCCAAAGCATCGGAGTTGATGTGCCGCCACAAGTGCTACAGGTAAAGAGCTTAATAAATGAGTAATAATAATAAATTAAATATAATAAATAATAATAGTAAATAATTAACAATAAATAATAGATAACATAGTAGATGTCAATGTTATTATCTATATTTATTGTATATATTTAAAACACCCATAATATTAAATATAAATATATATATATATATATTAAAAAATATTTATGTATATATATATATATTCAGATAAATATATATATATATATATATATTTATGTTTATTATATTTATTTATGATTATAATAAATAAGTTATTTAACTGTATGTATGTATTAATAATCTATATTTATTATATAAATTTTAAAACCCCAATTTAAGCTCAATAATATAATATCTATATTTATCTATATAATGTGAAATATGTCATTTCCTACCCCAGGTGAGCACCGTTCTTGAGAATCCCACCCGATATCATGTGATCCAAAAGCAGAAGAATCAAGTGCGTCAATATCTAAGTGAATCGCTGAAACCCCCCGCTTGGGTCTGCCAAAATTTCGATGTGAGCCACTTATTTATTTAAAATGTATCTTTTTATTTACAAATTTATTGACGAATAGTTGCTATCCCTAAAAAAAATAGAATACCACAAAAAATGCTGCAAATACTTCAGCATCAACGGGGAATTTACAATGTAATACGATAGTTAACAGGAATATCAACAATAATGAGCAACAACTGTCCCAGCAGAGGCCCAACAGTTTTAGTGGCGATAAGAAATTGTTGCATTCCTCGGAGGACTCACCATTTGGAACAGGAGCAGCTGCAACAACTGGCGGCAGTTGCAATTCCAGCAATTTCTTTGCGTTGGATCAGGATCAGGCTGCTTTAAACAAAAGCAACAGCTTTTTCAGCAACAGCAAAGCCAACTTTAATCTTAACTCATCGCTGAGCTCCGCTGGACGTGCTTCGAACAATATAAATAATAATCAAATGCGTTCTTCAAATTATTCGGGTGCCAGCACAGCGAGTCCATTGCAATCGACGTCAGCTCCCATGTCACCTAGTCTGAGTTCGGTGGCCACAAGTGCTTCGGAGGTGAGTTTCATTGAATAATCTATTAAATTAAATAGTTATTTAGCTTAAAAAACGTATTTATTATTATCAGTAAAATCATTTACGCGTCAAATATTTAAATTTACAAACTTTAATTTTGACATTCAGCGCGCTTTGCATAGCATTCAGCTTTTGTCAGACTGCAAGCACTTTAAGGGACTTATCTATCGTGCTAAACAGCTTATGTAAGAATGTATGCAAATTATCGGCCCGGATTTCAGAATATGTAATCAATTACGACCCAAATTTAAAAATGTGCGACAACCGTGTACAAATTGCAATTGTGACGTGCTTTTGTCTAACTGTAAAAAATTTACTACCAAAAAAATCAAATACGTAATTAGCTACGCGCCACGATTTTAAATTAAAGAGCTGCTTACAAATATCAATTGTGACGTGCTCTTCATGCTAAGCAGCTTTTGTCTGCCTTTTAGCATTTAGTATTCTTTTTTTGGTTGCCTTTTTATTTTTTTTTTGTTGCGCTTGAACCGCAATGTTTTTGTCGGTAGGGGTGGGGGGGGCGGTTCTGTGGAGTGCACAATGAGCGGTATTTTCCATTGGGCTGCCAACTTGAAGCAATCAATCAAACAGGTTGTCATGGCAAGATATTAACGAAAAAAATGTGTGCGCGAAATTTCTTTCTACTAGTAGTAAATTGAATTTAGTGGGGAGTGGAGTTAGAGTTGCTGCCTCCTTGCAAATAAATACATAATATATGTAAATTTATATATACACAAATATATATATATATAAAGATAAATACATTATTAAAACTCTCATCAATATGCAAAAAGTTATTGGAAGTGTTTGAACAAATAGAAAATGTGTGCCTGCCAATTTGAGAGTAGGATATTAAGATTATTCCCTTGCACGTGCTCGATAACAAATGTTGTGAATGTACGCAGCAGATAAATGCAGGATTGATAAGTCTATCGATTGATGAGAGATCTTCGCATACAAATTCGATGACTGTGACGATAAACGTCGTCGTACCCTAAGTAAATAAGTTAAAAAGAGAGAGGCGAGTTACAAAACTAATGCACGTGTTACCTTGGATAACTGCTGCTAGTGTGCCAGAGCGGTGCAGCAAACGGTGCTCCTCATTAGCAGGAACAGCAACAACGTTGGCCAATGGGAACGGTCCATCTCCGCGTAGGACAACAAGCAGAACGAAAGAGCGCCACAAAGAGGAGCAGGCAAGAATTGAGCAAGCGGGTCGATGCATAAATATGCCGGTACTCAGCTTTATACCGCGCCGGCATACAAAGGTGAAAACAAAAGAAAAAAAAAAAACTAACAATCTTGCGAAGGCTGCATTCCAGAGAGAGTGGGAAAATGAGCGCGTGATTGGTGAGGGGAAGACAGTGAGCGAGTGTGCATTAATCACTTGCACTTGCTGAACACTAATGCATAATCGAGACTTATGATTGCGTGTGTGTGTGTAGAATGGAGACTGGAGAATTATATATTTACATTCATCTGCCATTTTATAATAATACGGATTTTTATTGAAATTTAGTTTTTTATTAATAATTATGTGTGTTTTGACAAACGTTCGAAAAACTTGTTTCAGTTGAACTTTTTATACCAAGTCTCATTATAGGCAATTCCGTCTGTGTGTCTGTTCCACGTTGAAATGAGAATATTTTTTGAAAATGACACAAAAGCTTTTAAATATATTGTGATTTCTGTTAGAATCTTATGTTAACGTGTTTCATAGCTACAGTTCGTTTCACTCGATTTTCAGTTCGCGAAACGAACGAGTCGACGAATGCTATGCGCTGCTGCCTGTGGCGACTGTTTGAGAATATTTACAATTAATTATAATTAACAAGTATTTGTGCAATTGCTATTGATAATACACACACACACACATAAACATACATAGATATACTGTGCATAATATGCATATTTACACACAAACATACAAATAGCTAACAGCATTGAGGAATGTATAGATTGTGGGTTAAAGAACCTCATTGATCTCCTGCAGAGGAAAAGGATAGCAAAAAATAACTACTATTTTAAAGTAAAATAGAGGAAGCCAAAGAAGAAGCCAAATAGTTATCATCACTGTATGTATGTATGTGCAGTTGTTTACTAAAAAAAAATCCTTCAAAGTGCTAAACCGTGCGAAATAACCTACAATTTTAATTGAAAAAAAAACCGGTTTCAAATTCGGCCGGCAAACGCTGTTAACTTGACTCAAATTAATTTAAGTAAATATATATATTTATAGATATATATATATATATATTGTATGTGTGTGTTACATGTTTAAATTAGTCAATTTATTATTAACGAGTGATCTCTAATAAGTGTATATGGATGTTAATATATTTTGATAATTTATCTTTAAATGTAGTTCAGGCTTAATTTTTTTTTTGCTGCTGTTTCTGTTATGTATATGGGTGTGTATTTGTATGTATGCTGACAAGTTATTTATTTTGTTTGCTTGGGCGTACACGTAATGAAAATAAGATTTCTGTTGCTTAGATAACGTGAACAATTTAGGTTCTCTTTTTTTTCCTTTTTTTTTTATTATTATCGCTAGGGGCCTTCAACAACTCTAAGCTTTCGTATACATGTAAGTGTGTGTGTTTGTGTGTGTATGTATTGCGTGCTGGAGATTTTACGTCATTACAAACTAACTGATCTCTATGTAAATACATACATTCGTATGTATATGTTTAACAGCTACTACGCATATTAACATTTGCTGTGCATGTTAAATGCATGACCAAAAATATAGTACAAATCGTCAATTGGGAATTACGGCCTCTGCTTTTTCTTTTTATTGTAAACCCCAATTTTACTCAATTGATATATATTTTTCTCTACATCTGTCCATAAAAATAAATGCAGTTAATCATAATGCTAACAAATTGAACTCTTCCAATGGCAATGTTTACATTTACATTTCATTTATGATGTGGGCTGTCTTTATTTATTTTTTAACCCCTTCTGCCTGCGTGTTGTGTATGATATGCTTGTGTGTGTGACATGTGAGAGGTAACCAATCATAAGCAGCCCGCTTCGGTCCATTTACTTACTGTATCTGAGAACTTGCGTCAACAAAGAAATATACTTAACTTGTGAAAAAATGGCCTTATCATTATGCAATTAATTACTTGAATTTCTAGGCACATTAAAATACTTGCTATATAAATCAGTATTATATTATACGCAGATAGATAATTCTTATATTAATTTCCCACTTTAACCACCATAGGTGGTGTGTGTTGGTGTAAATTAGATAAAGAACAAGCTTTAATCGTTACAGAAATGCATGCTTCGATAACATTTTGATCGATTACTTATGATCTGCCTTTGTGAGTAAATTTTATGCGAACATAGCAACTTCGATTGGTGTTAGTGTTGCTCAATAAGATTATTTTTTGTATATGCGTATGTTCAATCATTCTTAAAGCAGACAGGAAAATTTGTTAGTGGTGGGGGGTGGGGAATGGGCATTATTTGGTGTTAAATCATTTTTGTTTTGATAGTGTCAACTTTATTGACTAAGTAAAATGTTGACTTTGAAACGAGGAAGTATTCGATTTTTGTTTTATATTATCTTCAGTTTTGGTGACAGCAGACGTAAAGTACCTTAATTGATTTTAAAGCCTATACATATATATATATATATATATACAGAGGATACCTGTTGTTTCGAAATTTGTATTTATCATAATCACATTCTTGCTGATACGACACTCATTATAGACAATAATATTTCCCCAATTGTCATCAATGTGTGTCCCCCAAAAAACACAAATATATATATATATATATATACATTTATATGGATATATATAAATATGTATGTTAAATTTGTATTCACAATTTACTGCTCATAAATAGACTCATTATACCCCTTTCTTATTTAAATTTATGAATAACCAATAACATTTCTTTGATATTTCTTTTCAGCTACCCTCATTTGACAGCGATGTAAGTGAATAAATATCTCTATCAATTTATTGTGTTTAGTTAACTGATAACGCTAGTCTACAACAATTACCATAATTATATTTAAAGTCTGGTCAGCTAAGATCTTAATACAGGGTGTATAGCAGTGAGCTCGCTTATTTTACTTATTTTCAAGGCATTCTATTAAAATTCAGTGCAGGCTTTTGTGGCCACATGCAATAAAAAAAAGTGTTTTAGCTTAACATTGACTAAGTATTGTTTTGCAATTTTGTAATAGTTTATTTTGAATAATGCTAGTGTATTTTAAGCTGGCAACTTTCTTATTTCGTTTACTGTTATTAATTGCAACAGCATCGGCTGGGCATTAAATGCAACGAGAGCGACAGTTATATCCTTGCGCTCATTTTTTGCATTGTCCTCCTACACTAGAAGTTCCCCTTTCGCTCACAGCACTAAGCAACCAATACATGCTCTCTCAGCAAACGATTTTACGCTCAAGCTCATATACAACCAGCGAGAGCACCAACTTCAAAAGCACGTTACATACATGTGTGTGTGCATTTATCCACTTCTATCGTGTGCCAATTGTTTACGCAATCAATTTGGCCATTCTGTTGAGTGTTAGGCTAGGGGAGGGGGGTCGGTAAGGGGGGAGGTGAGATGGCTCCATAATCAGTAAAGCACGACTTTACTCAATAATCGCATTTGCTCACGCAAATCGTACCTTGAAATTCACGCATGTATATATGTGTGTGTGTTTGGTCATTTCATTCGTTTATTATTAAAACTATTATTGCTGAATAGCGACGAAACTATTATTACTGCGCTCGTCTGCTAAATTTGATAGAATTATTAGATTTATGAGATGCGGGGAAATTCCACTATTTATTTATATTTAAATATAAATGAAATATAGTTGAATAATTAATAATAATAAATAGTTTATAAAATTTAATTGCATAATTAATAATTGTTCATATGTAAATATTTGTAAATAGTAAACAGTTAATTAAAAATAGTTGAATAAATAATAATAGTAAATAGTTTATAAATAAATATTAAACAGTTAATTGAAAATAATTGAATAATTAATAATAAAATGCAGTTATTAGTTCAAAAGTAAATAGTCAATTATAATACAAATACAAACAAATAATTAATATTTGAATAATAAATAGTTAATTAGTTTGTGTTGCATTTGATTTAATTTAAATTTAATTTTATTTATTGCTTTTCTTTTTTTTAAAGGCAGACGATCTCTTTGACGACATTTTGCAAAATGATTCCTTCAATTTCGATAATAACTTTAGCTCGGAGCTATCCATTAAACAGGAGCCACAAAATTTAACGGACGCCGAATTGAATGCTTTGGCCAAGGATCGCCAGAAAAAGGATAATCACAATATGAGTGAGCTGAAATATTGGACGTGCAATTTGAATTTGAATAAAATTTAATTTAACAATTGTTTTCAAGTTGAGCGACGTCGCCGCTTTAATATCAATGACAGAATTAAGGAGCTGGGCACTCTGCTGCCCAAGGGCAGCGAGGCCTTCTACGAGGTTGTTCGCGATATACGCCCCAATAAGGGCACAATTTTAAAGTCCTCTGTGGATTATATCAAGTGCCTGAAACACGAAGTTTCTCGTCTTAGACAAAACGAGAGCCGTCAACGCCAAATGGAACTGCAGAATCGTAAATTAATTTGTCGTGTGCGAGTAAGTCTTCTTTCATCTACTTTCTTAAATATATATCTTATTTTTCTTCATATATTTTATTTTATTTATTAAATTTCATTTTAAAATGAATTTAAGCTATTTTTGGTTTACTTGTTTTTATTGGAAATTTAATATATTTTTTTTTGCTTTTGTACATTTTTGTAATTTGAATTTTAATTTATTATGAAGTTTGTTTTTTTTTATTTAATTTAATTTATTTTTCATTTATTTATAATTGAACTTTAATATTAAATATGATTTTTAATTGAACTTAAACTATTTTTTAGTCTCAGTACATATCTTTGTAAATCTTAAATCGATTTGTTTTATGAAAATAACTACATATTTTATTAATAGATTTTTAATTTAATTTGAACTATATGCAATATTATATATGAATATATATATTTATTTTAATTTGAGTATTGATATTAAATATAAATCAATAAATACATTTCATTTTCTATACCATTAAATTTAATATTCAAAATATTTTTTTAATGTAATTTAAATAAAACACTTTATAAATACATGCTAATATTCTTTCTACAGGAACTGGAAATGCAGGCTAAATCGCCGGTATTCTCGCTATCTGATTATAATTTAACATCCGCTTCGGCTCCGACGCCCGCCAATTCGTATCTCAAATGCAGCAGTCCAACCTCAACATCAACATCCTCCACATCCGTTGCACAAACACGCCACACTGTCTCCCTGATGGAGGATGTAAGCAGAAGGGGAATCTCTTTCATTTTTAATATTATTATTATTATTAATATTATTATTATTATTATTATGATTATTATTATTAATATTAAATCTTTTACAGCTGCCCGTAAATTGCAATGATGATGCCAGCTTGGGTCTCAATCAAATCGATGAGTTGATGGAGGACTGCAAGCATCCTGTTCAGGGCGGTGATCCCATGTTATCCTCGCACAGCAGCCATTTGTTGTCTGATCCACATTCACCGAGGAGTGGCACAGAATCGGCAGTTGCTACAATTTATAGCAGCTGTGAGAGCAACTCGAGAAGACAACATCTCCATCCGAATCATAATCTTCATCATCCCAGGGAGAGTGGAGCCTTTGGTTTGCTCAACGATGGTGGGGATAATGATCCTTTGCTATCCTCCGAGGATCATCATCATCATCCACATCATCATTCGGCCATGATAAATGATTCCTTGTTGGATGATAATCATAGCGAGCCCATGTTATTAACGCCAGATGCCTTGGATATTGATCTTTGATCAGCCTTGAAAACTGCAAGAAAAATAGCTTAGAGAGTATTATTTGCTAGCATTTTTTTTTTAAAGTGCTAGACTATATGTATACTAAGTATTAATTAATGCTTGTCTAACATATAACATATGTATATATATATATATATATATAGATAATTAAACAAGCATTAATTAATACTTATTTTACATATAAATATAAATATATATAATATATATATTTATATGTAAAATAAGTATTAATTAATGCTTGTCCTAACTATGTATATAGAATTATATATTTGTATGTATTTATAAGTATTAATTAATGCTTGTTTAATTATCTATATATTTGGTTATAAATCTATATATATTATTTGAAGAGTGTCAGACTTTCTAAAATACAGTATAAATATGTATATGTATATATATGGATATTTATATATATCTATATGGATATATATATATATATATATGGATATTTTTATATATCTATATGGATATATCTATATATCTATATGGATATATCTATATATATATATATGGATATTTATATATATCTATATGGATATTTATATATATCTATATGGATATATCTATATATATATATATCTATATGGATATATATATTTATATGGATATATATATATATGGATATATATATACATATGGATACATATGTATATATATGGATTTCTATAATAAGCATTAATTAATGCTTATATGTATATATATAAATATGTAAAATAAGTATTAAATAAAATCAGTAAAATTGTGTCACAATAATGCAGTTGCTATATATATATGTAAAGTTATAATATATATATATATATGTACAGTTACAATATATATATATATATATATATGTACAGTTATAATATATATATATATATATATATATGTACAGTTATAATATATATATATATGTATATATATATTGCCTCACAAATTTCTATGTTAAACTCTAGTTAAAATCGTTATTAAGATTGTAAATGTAAATGATGGTTGTAAAACCCTCGAGCAAATACATTCCAATAGTCATTGCTGCTGTACTTACTTTTACACAAATACACAGACAACCACATACATAATTGTTGAAGTTTGCATAAGTTACCTCCTCCGTTCTATACACACAAATGTTATTTTATCTTATACACATGTTAGCTGCATGTTATGTTAACAGCTGATTGGCTGCGACAGTTTTTGTATTGTTTTTGTTGATTAAAAAAATAAAATGTTAAATACATATATAAAAGAAAAAGCAATTTTGTAGTCTTATAATTATACACATATATATTTATTTATTAAGAATCTAAGCAATAGTAATTGTTTTTTAGTTTTTTTTTAATACAAAACAAAAGAAAATCATTTCTTGGCCAATTCAGCGGAGAGCCAATCGAGTCCCTCGTACAAGCCGTGCCCCTGAGTGGCGCAAGTCGACTGAATGAACCACTAAAGGAGAGAAAGAAAACCAGAAGAACATTAATGTTAGCGGAGCAAACGGAGAGTTCACACTTACATGACGATTCCTCAATTGATTCAAATGGAGCTTGTCAGTCAATTCGGCAGCACTCATCGCATTCGGCAAATCCTGTTTATTGGCAAACACCAGCAAAACGGCATCTCTCAGCTCATCTTCTTGCAGCTGCGCATAAATGAATATTAATAAATATATCCTAAATTTATAGGTATATATATATTTTTTGTGTTACCATATTTTGCAGTTCTTTTTCAGCCTCGTTAATACGATCGCGATCGTTTGAATCGACCACAAATATGAGGCCTTGTGTATTTTGGAAATAGTGACGCCAAAGCGGTCGTATTTTATCCTGGCCGCCCACATCCCAAACCGTAAAACATATGTTTTTGTACTCGACGGTTTCCACATTGAAACCAATTGTTGGAATCGTCGTCACAATTTCGCCCAATTTCAATTTATACAGTATGGTTGTCTTTCCAGCCGCGTCCAGGCCAACTGGAATAAAATTGAACGTTATCTGTTGGTGTGTGTTTATACACATATACATATACATCCACGTGTTTTCATAACAGTGCTTAATGTTTGCAATGTGTGAGTATGTTTATGGCTGCGTGGCTGGAGCTTTGCAGCTGAATATTATTTATTACGTACTCGCGTGGCTAGCGGTAAATATAAATTGCCACCGCCTCAAAAATTAAACACACTCCTCAATCAGCAACCTACCCATTAGAATGCGCATTTGTTTTTTGCCAAATAGTCGCGTTAGTAAGCTGGATATTGTTAGGCCCATGTTTTTATCTTTTTGTGTTCTGCTCCTCCAAAAACCAATTAAAAACCAAGTTTTTCACACAACTTTTTGTGTCACTAAATATTGACGTGTTACGATTGCAGCTACTAGGTTATCGATAATTTCTTGCTACTTGCCATCGATTGGCTTCCCAGAGTTGTGCAACAAATTGTTGTAAATTATTTACAAAATGTACAGTATTTATAAAAATACAAAAATACGTATAAAATATTTTCTAGCAAACTTTATTTGTTTGCTTTTAATTGACAGTATTTCATTTACAAATGCACAGCGGCTTATTTTTCTGCTAGGTGGCGCCTATGCGAATGCAGCTACGACTGCTGCTGGCAACAAAATATCGATACTTGTCCGTTGAATTTTTTTTTTTTAAAGTTAGTGTAAATACGGAAACATTTGGTAATTGATACATCTAACATTTTTAATAATACCCTCACATGCAGTTCATTGCGACAAAAGCCTTATATAAAAATTGATATATCGATACTTTCGCTTGTGCATGCACTAAATCCGCCAGTTGATTTAAATGTTTTTAGCACAGTGGTGCGAGGTATTTGAAATGTTGTAATTATGTTTAATAATTACTGGGCACATATAAAATACTAATAAAGTATATGTACAAATAATTTAGTGGTTATTTCAGGATTTGTTTCGTAATTTCCAGCTTGTTATGAAATTTAAAACTACAACTTTAAATGGCATCAAATGTTGCCGCGCACCAAATTTGGCAAAATATGCGATCAGCACCGGCTCGATTAATGCTCTTCCTGCATGTATAAAATAAGTGTAGAATTAATCGAATTCAATATATGCATAATACATTTATGTATGAATGAGCATTTATATTTATTTATTGTATATATATATGTGTGTGTGTGTGTATGTGTGTGTGTGGTTACCATTTATTAGCAGACACACACAAACTTGACATACATACGCCGTCATCAGCAGCAAAGCTCGGCTTTGTTAGCGACAACAACAACAAAATAGTGGGCAAGGCGGGAAATATGGAGGGAGTGTTAAAAAACTCGTAAATCCAGCAAGCGCGATTTCGCCTATAAATAGTGGTAACACTGGTCGGCTTATTTCAATTCGGCGTTTACTTTCGCTTGAAGCAGACTCGTTTCGGAATCGTTGTCTGCATTTGTTGTTGTTATTTGTCTGTCATAAAAATAAAAACTGATCTTTTATTTGTTTAAAAATGAATACATATAATTCACTGCTAATTGGCTGCGTCTTGGCTTTGGTGCTGGTCCCTTCCATTGGCTGGGCGGCTGAGAAAGCCGATACGAATGAGGAGCCGAAAACAGATGGTGAAATAAAAATTTATAAACGTCTCATTCCTGCAGATGTGCTCCGAGGTGAGTCATTGTCTCTAAACACACACATCAATAAATACAAATGTACATTTGGCAAGCGAGCTTTTGGGTTTCCTAACGGATTAAAGTCTACACACAACATGTATAAAGTGAAGTCGTGGCTTAAGAGTATCAATGTGTGTGTATGTTTGCAGGTATTTTATTTTTAAGTTTTGCAGTTGCTGTGCAAAAAAGGAAAATTAAAAGCCAGGTATTACATTCAAAATACTTTTGATTCAACTTTGAATGCAGCTAAATGTAGGTAAATGTACATAGATAAATTTAGATTCGCTTGAGCCGTTTTGAAAGCACAATATACAAATTACAAATTGCATCAAGGCCAGGCAAGGGAGTTGTTTAGGTGTGTGTGGGTGTGTGTGTGTGTGAGGGGGGGGGCTTAAGTTCCAAGACTGGAAAATGAGAAGACAGCCATTGTCTACTTGCACTTATATTCTGCATGTGTGTGTTGAGTGCATTTAGCAGAGAAGTGAAGAAATTAAATCGGCTGTTTTAATTAAACTGGTTCTGGCTTTTTAATTTATTATTGAAACTATAAATATTATATATATATGTTTATATTATTTGTTTATGTGTTTATAATTGTTATTGAAATTATTTAATTTTTATTTTACGATATTTCCCTTTAAGTTCAATAGCTTGCTAAAATGAAAATTAGTTTTAATTTTCTTATATTGTTGCAGATGAGTAAAAGAGTAATTTGATTGGGAAGCAGGTCGATAGAGATGAAAGTGTAATTAGATGAGAGCTAACTTATACTTATACAGTATTTATTACTTATACTTATACTTCTTACTGATACTATATATTTTTGACTTATACTACTTCAGTACTTATTTATTCAGTTTTATAATTAAAATTCTACTTACTACTTATATTTATTAAATCCGTATTATAATTTAAATTCATCTATTATACTTATATTTATTACTTACATATATTACTTGCACTAAATATTTATACTTCTTATTTACTACTTCTTACTTACTATTTATAATAAAATTATTTATTTCTAATTTAAATTTTTCCTCCATTCCCACAGATTTTCCTGGAATGTGTTTCGCCTCGACTCGCTGTGCAACTGTTGAGCCTGGAAAGACGTGGGAATTGACTCCGTTCTGCGGCCGCTCAACTTGCGTGCAAAACGAGGAGAATCCAGCAAAGTAAAAGTGAAAACTGAATTAATTGATAACATGAAAATAACATAAATATAATTTTATATATAGACTGCTGGAACTCGTGGAGGATTGCGGACCGTTGCCTTTGTCGCTGGCTAACGACAAATGCAAACTGGACACCGAGAAAACAAATAAGACGGCTCCATTCCCATTCTGCTGCCCCAAATTCACCTGCGAACCCGGCGTCAAACTGGAATATCCCGAAGTGGAAAAGGATGGCGACGAGAAGAAGAAGAACTAAGCTTTTGACATTTTTCCCTGTTAAGTGTAACCAGTTGGATTTTGTAAATAAGCACACATTTTTGTAAATTACCCGAATACTTAATAATAAACCTTGTTAGATTTGATTTGATTACATAAAAAGTGTTTTCAATTTGTAGGTAGAAAATTCTACTAAAATTAAGTCTTGTTTCCGCTTTTAAGCCGCTAAAAAGCTTTTTCTCTTTGTGTTGGCTAGCAACTTGACATGTAAGGGCTGTCTCGCAGAAGCTGCTTGCTATGTACCTCAAATTTTGAACAACAGACAAAACATCGTAATTATTTTATGTCATTTTGAATGTAAGAAAAAGTAAACATTAAACATAAAAATAATAAATAAGTAACTAAATACAAATATGCATATTTATTTGGCAATTGGCATAAATGACAAAATTTAAATTTATATGCGCATGTATGTTAAAGGATGAAGTGCACACACATACAAAGCTGGTTGTTATAGTATTGTATATAGGGGAGAATTTTTTTTACGGACAATTCATTAGTGCTTTCCAAACTGTAACACATTTATATATTTATTATTATTTATTGTTTATGTCAAATATTTATTTTGCTCATACAATAATTTATATATAAGTACATTAAGTATAATGTATATAATGCCATAAATTGCTATTTTGTTTAGATCAATTTTAAAAAGGTAAGTTTTCGTTTATCACAATTTGAATTGCCGCCTTTTGTTTTGCAACCAATATGCCGTTTTATGTAAGTGATGCGTAGACTTCGCCATTTTGTTTTCCCAAAACTTAAACTCCTCCTATGCAACCTGTTTTTTTCTGTTACCTTTTGTTTGTCTGCGCTGTGTGCGCTGTCCGCCTCATAAATAACTAGTTCGACAAAAATGTATTGAACCCATGTCTGTAAAGAGAGCACTCCACATACACATATGTGTACATGCACACTCGCCATGGACACACACACGCACACACCCGCACATGCATGCATTTGAGCTCTCCTTCAGTTCAGCGCAGTGAACGAATTGCGGTTGAGAGTAGCAAAAAAGTGGAAGTGAGCTTCCTGAGAGTGTAAAAAGCATAACAGTCTAGTATTAACTAGATAAATAAATAAATAGGCAAACAAATAAATAAGTAAATCAATATATAAGTAAATATATTTAAATCAATACTCAATTAAATAAATAAGTAAATTAAAAAATAATTAAAAATGTATATAAATGAATATGTAAATAAATAAATAAGTTTAAAAAAACTATTACCTGCCTATTAAATGAATACACTCTGTTGTGTTTCTCCTATCGATATTTATATTTATATTTTATTTGCTTCAGCCTTGATTATTATCGATTAACGGTTATTTTTTATTTTCTTATCGATATTTGTTTCCATTTTTTATTATTTCAGCGTCTACAAAATAAGACGTCAAGAAATTAAACTTTATTGTTTGCTGGGTTATAAAACTCACACATAGACATAAAATTGTATTATATATATATATATATATGTATGTATTTATATATATGTATTGTTACATATTTACATTCTTCCATATCACTGCGAAAGACTCAAAAATAAAGTTCGATTAGACCGGTTTTTGGTAATGTTTTGTTTTTTTCTCTCTCTCTTTTGGTTTCATAGATGAGTGCTTCATCAGGCATTGAGAATAAGGCATCAGCATCAGGCATCAAAGCATCAAGTTTGGAATGTCTTCATTAGTCGCAGACAAAGTTGCTCAGCCTCTCAGCTTGTCAGTTTTCAGGTTTCCAACACATAAATACCCTAACCAAAACTAAAAAAAGGTTACGCATTATCACCTTAGCCACTTTAGTTATATAATAATAAGATATATTGATATGTTTATTGATTTATTTACTTATTTATTAACTTACTTATCGAGTTAGATTGCTATTTATTCATTTACTTATTTATTTGTTTATTCATATATTTATTTGTTAATTTAATTATTTGCCCTCTTCCTTTAATTGAATTATTAATTTTTGCATATCTCCCATCGGTTTAACTATTGTAAATTAATTTAATTAGATTTTTCTTTTACGTATTTTCAGATATATTTTCTGCTTATCTTGGATTGTTTGACTTTCAATTTTATATTATTTGTTACATTTGAAATTGTTACCTACGAGTTGCTTTTGATTTCTTTTATTTTCTCGATTTGTAGATTTTGTATATTGCATTAAAAAAAAAAAAAAATACATTGTTAAGAATATTTCTCATTTAATTGATATTTTATATTTTATTTTTAATTTAATTCAAAATATTTGTTTGCCTTTTGTGTTTAACTGCACCGACTCAATTTAGTCGACTATAAAAATAAGTAGATCTATTTATTTATAGTTTTAATTCTGCAGCTCGGCGAGGTGATTAACAAGTTGACATATCAATTATATATATTATATAAATATATATATACTTATTGGGTGTCACATTTCACAGTCAGACTAAATGGTGTCCTTATGCCAGCATTTAAAGCTTGCGGTTTTAGCCACAAGAAAATCTGCGGTATGAATTTAAATACAAACATAAGTACATACATACATATATAAAAGCTTGTGGTTAATAAAGTAGTTATATGTTCGTTCATTAAATTAAATACATACATTTAAGCGAATTAACTAAAAATCAATCGCATATTAAAGAATTAACTTTATAGCTGCTGTTCAATATTAATGCCTAAATAAATGAAATTTTAATGGAGACATCACTTTTTAACTATTTTTCATTTAAATTGTTAAAAGAAGATAGATAAATAAACTCAAACATATATACTATTTATATTTAAATTATGTATTTATTTCAGTTTCTGTGTTAAATAATGGTTTTAAACGAATTAAAAATAATTAACTTAATGTTTACAATTTATATTAATAATAACACAATCAATGAATAATTAATTATAAATCTTATAACTTTCATAATTAATGGCTATATTTTTTACTTTCTGTTTTTTTTAGTTGACATTAACTGTATTAGCGCCATCTTGCGTGAAATGCACCAATTAATTAAAATTTTCTTATTTCACCTAAAAAAAGCTGTTAACGATAAACAAATTTCCCCAAAAGTGCAAAATTTCCCTAAGCGTCGGTAAAGCAAAAATAGGCAGAAGCTTTCACATACTCGCGCCGGAGTGACCAGATTTGGCATCCTTCGAATATTGTTGCCGCCTTTTCAATTGACCACGCCCAAAAAAAAAACTTAGAGTAAATTTTGAAAGGCAGTTGAATGACAAGTTTTTTGCTGTGTTTCAAAAAGGGGAACCAAGCCCCAATAATAAAATTTATATATGTGTGTAAATACATATATATCTTAAGGATTAAGTTTAAATTTAATTCTTAATTCACAATGGATTCGTGACTGCAACTGAAACGCGTCATTTACGATTATTTGTATGTTGTTTTTTTACTTTGGTCTATGAATCGTGATCAACTAAATATGGCGAAGACAGAGGGAAGAACCAGCAAGAATTCCAGCATTAGGCTTTTGGTAAAAAACATGCATTCCAGTGCACACACACATGCATATATGCTGCAGTCTCCTTGCACACATACAGCCACACGCAAGTATAAAATATATATGTACAATAATGGGAAGCTGATGATCACACAGAGCTCTGTTGCCTTTGCGTGTGTGTGTGTTTTACTGAAGGCGATGGAGACATCGAGACAGACGGAGAGAGATGCCGTATCCCAAAAAACACGGACACGCAAACATTCACTGCGGTTGGCCTTATAAATAGTAATGTCTTCATCAGCAAAAGCCAGCGACAGCAGCAAGAGATGCGAATGAAGGGGGAAATGGGGGATAACGAAAGCAAGCAGCAAGCAGAGCATACAGCAGGCAGGCAGCCAGTGAGCTACAGAGAGAGAGAGAGAACGAGTTGTTTGGGAGGGGGAGGGGGAAGGAGAGGTCACGATGGCAAGCGATTGCATCGAATGGGTTTTAAACTTGAGCGAGCGCTCAGCCTAAGGCGGAAAGTTTTCCCGCATGGGTTAATCGAAATCTTCTCCAACACAAAGCAGAGCTGAATAAGGTTTGCTGTGTATAAGTGTTATCTCTAGCGTATAAGAAAGCAGGGCGTATTTGTTGAGCAACCCTCGTAACAAGACGACGAAAGCAACAATTTAGTTGATGCTGTTGCTGTTCTTGTCAACTTTTTAGAGCCTTGCGCAGCGTATTTGGAATTAAGTATTAGGTTTGTAACAAAACAGTATAATAATTATGATAATATTAATAATAATAATAATAAAAGAGAATAATACTAGTAATACGAATTATAATAGTAAGAGCAATAATAATAATATTAATAATAACAATTATATTAATACTAATTATAATAATAACACAAATAATACGATTTGAAAAGCATAAACCAAACTAAAACTTAAATGCAGGCAGTTTAAATCTAAAGGGTATCAAAACTTCGGCATGCTTAAGCTAAATGTTCTCTTCTTTTGCCCGCCCTGCATCCCACATAGCATACACATACATACGCATACAACATAATTGTGATCTTCGCCGTGTTCGAGCTCTACCGTCGGTAGTCGCATCGATATTAAATGGTATGTATATATGTTTGTGTGTGTGTTCATAAGAATATATTGAGCATGAGGTATGTGTGTGTGTTTCATACAAAACTGGAATTGAGAGCGAGAGTTGTTGGCTTCGCTGGAAATAAAGCGAGTTGACTTCGTCGTTGACTGCTTCGTTTTGGTTTCCGATTTGCTGACTAATTAAGCCCTTAAGATCGACCCAGGCCCAGAGACCTGGGCTCGCAGCCAGAGCCGCGTTGGAAAATAAAGTCATTTCGTCGGCTGCGATTGTCAGTCATAATAATAACAGCGTGAAAACTATACAATAACAACAACGAAGAAAAATTCGATAGTTTGGAAGCAGCCTTGATGCGAACAGCAAGCATGCAAGCATAATTATATATATGTATATGTGCGTATATGTGTTGCATTAACTCTATGAAATTTGTATTACATATATTTCTTTATTTATTTTATTAACATATATTTATTTACATAAATTAAACTTTTCTGCATTTTGTTTTTTTCCTTGAGCAGTTTTTATTCAATTTGATTGCTTCTTCTAACCTTTTCGGGCATTCCTCTGTTAATTATTTGGTTGGTTTTTGGAAAGTGGGGAATGGGAGGCCAGGCTGCAATGATATTTGCATGGAACTGGAAAAGAAATCAGAAAACATAAAGTTCGCACCTAAATTAAAAGCTTTTGTCTCCGATATTTATATAAAATTAATTAGAGGGAAGCTCAATTCGCCAAAACAGTAAAAACAAATATATGGATATATATATATATTTTTCTATATATTAAATTGAAATAATTTCTATTTTAAAAAATATATAAGAATTACTGCCCCTGTAAATTTCATATAAATTGATTGAATGTACATTTCAAAACTAGACTAGAGAACAAAAATGACGTGTGTATTTATTTTTTATTGTATTCATCTTATTTACTTTATTAATTGTTCATTCAAATATATCATTACCAGCTTAAATTATAAAAATAATAATAATATTAATTATAAATAATTCACTTATAAAAGATAAATAAATGTAATAATATTTAAATATAAATATATATTAGAATTTCACGCTTAATTTATTACTTAAATAAATATCTACATTTGATTTCATTTTATTTAATTTCCTAACTTCTTAAGAGTTAGGTTAGTTAGGTCTTGTTTGGCCCTTTATGATTCTAAAGAGATTAGAGTTGCCAAAGACTTTCAAGAACTTTTAATTAGTGCCCTATGAAAGTATAAAAAAACCAATCAAATACATACAAAATTAGTCAGCAAAAGAAATGAGAAAATTTGCATTTTTTCGTATGTTCAACCTTTTTTTTGACAAACTGTGCAGATTTTTATGCGTAAACTTTGTTTTAGAAAAATGGGAAATTCGCCTTTCGCACTTGGCATAAAATCATAAAAAGGCAAAGTTTTTTTGGAATTGGAATGGGAAAATCACAAAATGCTGTGCTTAAATATAAAACAACATACATACAATGGAATGGAAGGTGGAAGTTCTCAAAAAAACGCAACGTTTTCATTTGTATCTGAGATGCTGATGATGCTGCTGGACTGATTTGAATGCAGATGCAAAACCAAAAAACTTAAATATACACATGAATACATACATATACATTAACCAATACATATTTATATATATACATATATATATATATATATACATATATATATATATATATACATATATATACATATACATACATATCTGGTTTTATGTTGTTTCCGAGAAGCGAAAGAAGTTCCCTCGTTAAATAAGACGAATGCGTGCAAGTGTGAGTGTGAATGCTTTGTATTCACAATCCACAATCTCAATCACAGGCAGCGGCAGAGGCAGCTCGCTCTCGTGTTCGTAAAATAAATAAAAAAAATATATAAGAAAAACGAACAAAAAACTTGAAATGACTTGAATAAGACGTTAAATTACAAAAGGAACACACATAATGAGAACGTTGCCGCGATAGTGCTGACACTATTGCTTTTTGCCCGTGAAAAAAATGGCTGGCAATTTGTCATTTTTAGAGAGTTTTGACTTAATTTTTATACATATGTAAATAAGATATATAGCCTTTTTATCCGCCAAAATCTTTTTTCTTTTTAAGTATTAAAAAATATATATTAAAGATGGATTTTTATTGACCATACCGCTTTTATCGTTTCAAAAACTAGCTTTCTCTTGGATATTCTTTAAAGAGTATTGGTCCATTAAATATATACAAATTAAATATATTTCACAATGTTTTCTATATTATCAGACAGATAAAAGTTACTTGATTTTTATACATTTATTTTGCCGCTGAAGTGGCCAGCACTGGCGCAAAAAAGAGGAGCGCACAGCAAGCAAGACAGCGCAGCGCAGCGCATTTTAAGGATCGTTCCAGTACCCGCTGTGTGCTCTTTCCCAAAAAGAAAAAACCTAGGTCGGCTCTGGGCATTAAGATGCTTGAGTGTGTGTTACTGGTGACTTTCCAAAATAGAGTGTTCCTCTCCGCAGGTTGCCCGAAGGTTTGTTTTTTTCGACGACTGCGCTTCTTCTTCTTCCTAACTACCTTCGCTTTGACAAATGCAGACATTTGCAGGTACTTACACACACACACATACGTACAAACACATATACGGCTGCCGAATCAGTGTTTGGTGCTCATTAACACTTTACCCAACAACCCGCAGCAGGCCTGCTGCAAATTTCGATCAATTACACACACATGCGTATGTATGTAAATTATGTAATTTATATATTTATTATATGCGAATCCAGCTCAATTTTATTTCACTTGGTTGATAACGATTAAATCAAGAAATAATAACCAATGCAGCGTGAAATGAGCTTTAGCTTAGGGGAATATATATAAAATGGGAAATAGGAAAACAATTTTGCAGAAATCACAGTTCATTTTTCATTATGCGTACTTTTATTTATGTTTATATGCATTTATTCATGCAATTTTTATTTTTCATGTATTTATTTTCATTTACTTGTAATTATTTATCTTTATTACATACATTTTATGAGCACAATTATTTTTTACGCACTGGGTGTTTTATTTATTAAACTTATTTAATAACTTTGTTGGGGGAGTGAATAGTGTATCAATTCCTAGGATTTTCAATACCATCAAAAATTCCATGCAATGAATGATTTTTCCTATTTACAGATATGTGTATTCGGTGGCATGTTGTCAAAGTCAAATATGCAGATGAGTGCAAACAAATATGAGCGCATATACACACACATGTATACATAAGTGTTTGTGTATGTATTTAGTGTAAGTGTGTACATATTTACCTTTTGCGAAAACTACAGCTTGCAAGCTATTGATAGTTTCTGCTTCTTCTTCCGCTGCTCCCACTTCTTCTTCTGCTCTGAAATTAAATTTTTAAAATATGCTGCGTTTAAATTTGTTTGTTTTAAAAAGGCTTTGCAGGATCATCAACAGCGTCGTTGGCCATTTGTTCAAATCACGTAGACGGGTCATAAAAAAAAACCCGGATACAGACGGGGTAATTTCTTTATAAAAAGAGCATTTTGTTGCATTAATTGAGCACTCACGTACACACATACGCACACAACATATGGGGCTCACGTGTGTGTGTGCAAGCTGTGTACAGTTTTGAGTGCTGGCAAAGGGAGCAAGTGGTGTGAGTGAGTGAGAGATACAGGATGATGATGATGATGACAAGCAAGTGCGAGTGTGTCTGCAATAGAGTAGGAGAGACGCGCAGGGCAGAGAACAAAAAACACACAAAGCGAGCGAAACAGATAGCGCGGGTAAGCGTGTGCGTGAGAGAGAGAGAAGCAGCAGAGAAGAGAGCGCTGTGCAGACAGAATGTGGGTGCGCCTTAAAGATCGCCGCCGTCGTCTCTCTGCACGTTTGCTTGCTGCTTGCTGCCTGCTGCTGCTGCTGCTGCTGCATAACAAGTAGCAAGTTGTTAAAGTTGGTTTCTTCGACGCCAAGCCAACATCCATTGTGCGCTTGTGTGTGTGCATTGTACCTGCAGCATTATGAAAAGAGAGAGAGCAACGACAGCTTTATCTTTGCGAGTGGTGTCAACTTTTGAACGCAAAACGGCTGAAAATAATAAACAAATTAACAAAGCATTTAAATATTTAATTGTATAAAATTAATAATAATGAATTAATATCGTTTACGTTTGTGTGTCATAATGCTATTGCTTTGAAAATTTCATCAAAACGAGACTGCTGCCAACTTCTGGACGCAAAACGGCTCTATAAAAATGAACTAAGAAATAAAATTCTTAATTGTTTAATTGTTGTAAAAACTAATAAATCAGCAAATTTATTTTTAGCGTATACATTCATATGTATTTAAGTTATCTTATAATTGTTTTGTTTATTAATTAACTAAAATTAAATTGTTAATTGTTTAGAATGTATAAATTTAATAAAATAAAAAATAAATAATAAATTATGAAACTTACTTTTAATGTATATGTTTGCATTTATAAATGCTATTTTGTTATTGTTTTGTTTATTGCTTTTAACATCATGCTTAATCAGCTTTTTTTCACAGTTCATTTGACAGCACTGATCTCTGCAAGTCAAATTTGGCGAGAGAGACAACGTTTTGCTTTGGCCATCTTCAATTTTTGCCCGCCTTCTCTCAATTTTTTTTCCGGCTCTGAGCAAACATAAACAGAGGCAGCGGCCGAGGCAGAGCAGATCGTGACCTGTGTGCATGTATTGTTGTTGTGTAGTACACTTGTGTCTATGGCGGCGTCGCTGTCTGTGCATGTGTGAGTAGTGCTTGTCTCTCTCTCTACGTGAGTGAGTGTGTCTTAATCTGTGCTAGTATCTGTTTGATTTTTGTTTTGTTTTTCTTTTTGAGTTAGTGTGTGTGTATGCGTGAGCAGCATGCGTTGCTCCAGCTAAATTAAGCGAGGCATTGCAAGAGCTGCTGCTGCTCAGTCAGTAAGACGACGACGACGACGACGACGACGTCGACGCGCCGTGTGCCCGTTTGCCGTTATTATATTGACTTTGTCACACTTAATTTATTTTTTGCTTGCTGTTAGTACAAATAAAGTGCTTCATTTGCAGCAGCGCTCGATCGTTTGTATGCCTATGAATATGTGTGTATGTGTATTGTGTAAATACTGTAAGAGAAATTATACCAAATAAAAAAACAACAACGAAATACAATTACTAAAAATAATAATGGAATTCTAATGAAAAATACAAATACATATTATGTGTATGTTTATGTGTGTTTCTACTTACATATATATATATGTTTATGTAATCGCAATTGATCATTTTAATTGAAAGCAAATCGTTGCATTTGCCGGCGGCGAATTTAGTGCGTGTGAAATGCCGTGACAGGAGCGCGTCCCATCTGACTTCGCTTCATAATTGCTACAAAAACAAAATTCCTTCTCAAACAGCGAGCGGACCTTTAATCGAAATGGATGCTTACACATTACCCACTTACTTTCCACTCGCGTAAGTAACAACAAGCTAAGCTTTCTTCCGTGGCTGCTTTAGCATAGAATGCATGCCTGCATATTCCGCCATTTTGGGTAATTTTTGATTGTTAGGGAACTTGCAATACGCACAATTTTAAGTAGTAGTGGTATGTAGGTGGTATGTGTATGTAGTATGCGCATAAGTGTAAATGTTTATTATATGTATTATAAATAATAGAGAAAAGTTACTTAAGTAAATAAATATAAATTTAGACATTCATAATTACTCTAACATGTGTTTTGTTTAAAAATTGCAATTAAATTAAATTACTTCCTGCAGCGCATCGCTGATATCGTTATCGATTGTCTGCAAGGAGGCTCATAACGGTCGCTGTGTAAAAGCAAAAGAAAAAAAGATGTGGCTACAGACTTACCTAGCAGAAGCTGCAATAGTTAAACCGTAAATTCGACTCCAATACTTAGTAAGCAGTTAATTGAGATCTCAGTATACAAGCACATGTGTGTGTGTGCGTGTGTGTGTATGTGCGCGCGTATAAATAGCAGGCGTAATAAAGAGCTTCAGTTTTTGGCCTCCCTTTTTCGATGCTGATGCGTGCAAAAGGCTCAGGCTGAATGTGGATGCTGAATGTGGATGTAAATACGGGTTGTGAATGTAGATGTCTTTGTTATCGTCACGACGTTTTCTTCGGTATCATTTTGTATGTTTCTCTTGAGCACTGCTTCAATCCAAAAAACCTGTTTTAAACATTTAAAAAAAAAGAGACAAACATATATTATATGTATTTATGGAGAAACCACTGTATATATGTATATTTATATAAATTTACTTAATAATTCTTAAAAAATGTATACAAATATTAAAAAACTTTTTAAAATTACATTTTTTTTCGGTAAATTGATATATAAATAAATAATTTGTATTATAAAACAGAAAAAATTAAAATATACATGGAAATTTATATAACAAACAAAAAAAAGAAACAAACAACAAGTTGCTTTATTATTATTACTATTATTACTCATATATATATAAATATTATTATAATTATTATTATTGTTAATATTATTATTATTATTAAATATAATAAATCTTAAAATTAAAATATATATTTATTGAATTATTATATTTTAAAACAAGAGAAAACGTTACAGTCGGAGGTAACCGACGAAATACTTTGACCAAACATACCATACATTATTCCAGCAGATAACAGGTAGCAAAGAACACAGTGGGTATACCCAAGAAATTCTGTCCAAGTTTCCCTTTCAAATTAAAGTATATACAAGCTGATTACCTTACTTCGAAGTTTGGTAACTGTAGCTCTTAAATTGCGGAAGATAAAGTCTTCTTTGAATTTTGGAGGCGGGAGTGGGCGTAACCTTCCGACTTTGGTAAATGTTGCTCTTACAATGCGGGAGATATAGCTATTTTCGTTTTTGGGGGCGGGAGTGTGCGTGGTATAACATTTGTTTTTCAGATTTTTGAATATGCCCTTTAAATTTGGTGAATCTAGCTTTCTTATCGATTTTCACTGACAGGTGTATCGGGGTGGCCATTAAATTTGTTATCGATCTCTAAGGGGAGTTACCAGTAACATACTTTAAAAATTTGGTGACTCTAGCTTACAAATTGTATAAGATATGCGCATTTAAAATTTCTAAGGCCGAGGCACCTGGGGGCGTCGGTTGTGGGCGTGGTACAAAAATGTAGACAGCGATCCTTAGAGAAGGCTACCATCAAGTTACATTCAATGTCTGGTGACTCTATCTTTAAAGTGTGGGAGATATACAGATTAATCGATTTACACTTTCCGAAATATCGGAATTGGCGATTATGAACGCATGTGTGGCCGTGGCCATTAAAATTTGTTATCCGTTCTTAAAGGCGGCTATCAGTAATATATCAACCAAATTTTTCTTACTCAAAAACTAAGGAAGATATAGCCATTTACAATTTTTAGGGTCGGGGGCTTGTGGACGGCGGAGATAGGCGTGGCATATCCCAATCTTTGAAGGACATCTCCAACAACCTAGCAACCAAATTTGGGATCTGTAGCCTTAAAATTGTGGGAGATATGTGGCTTTATCAATTTGCGAATATCGATTTTATGGATTTCCAAGCGACCTAGTGGACTTTGCCTGGCGCAGGCACAGACAAGTATATGTTTCAAGTTGCAAGTCTCTATCATTCACACAGACGGACAGACAGACAAACAGCATGACGGACATTACACAAAACCAATATACTATGATACCTTCGTTAAATATAAACATAAATATATAAATAAATAAATATAAAAGAAAATAAAATAAATGTTTAGTAAGAATTGTTGAAAAGCCAGAAAAATAAGGGTAGTAAATTAAAGATAATAAATAATTTAAATTCGATTTTCTATATTTATATTCTATTGGTATTAACGTGTTTCGCATGTCGAAACAGTACCTTTAAAATTGTTTTCTATTTGTTGGGCAGCAATAATTATTATACAAATTAACATATGGCATTCGAGGGTATATAAATTGTATACAAATATAAATATATATATTTATTTATTTACAATTTGGTATCCACATCACGAATAAACTTGAGTTTTACATAGACAGACTTGGCTTTACATTTTTTATTACCCCCAACGATTTGCGCATTTCAAAATAAGAAGAATACTCAAATGTGCAACGATAAAACACCCAGTATTTTATTATTTGTGTTTTATTTTAATTTATTTTAATAAAATGATCGGCTATGAAATAAGGTTTATCTAAGGAAATCTATTTAATTATATTTTTGGATCTAATTATGGTTAATATTTATTTATTTATTAGGTTTATTTATTTAACATACAAACTTTAAAAGATTAAAATTTATAATGTCAGTTTGTAGTTGATATTTGTTGTACTTACTTGGACTAAATGCAGTCTTAAAACTTTGAAAGATTTGTTGTATGTTGGGGGGTATTAAAAGTAAGCAAATAGATGTTCTCTGTTATTTATTTATTCATTATATTTTGAAAAATTAATTTTTGTAATTATTTTTTTTTATGGATATTTTATTTATTTGTGTGATTTTTTTATTTACTTGATTATTATTTGTTAATATATTATTTAATTATAAATTATTTATTTATTAATCTTAACAGATCTATATTTTATATTTATATTATGTTTTTGTTTGTATATTATTTATTAATAATTATTTTTTATTTTTATATATATATATATAGGAACATATATATAATTTTTTATATGTATATTATTTATTTATATATTGTATGTTTATTTGTATATTATTTATATATATTTTATGTTTTTATTTTCATATTAAATATATATCTTATATTTTATTTATATGTCTTCTACAGGTATACGGAACTGCAGTTTTTGGCATCCCGTCGTGCCGCGGCTGCCGCTGCTGCTGCCTCTGTGATGCCCAGTTCCGCTGGCGGTGGTCACACAACGGATGTAAGCAGTACCGTGCCCGTGCCCGGTTCACCCATTCCGTCAGGGATTGCGGATTCAACACCCGCCACTGCGAATATGGCGACAACAAATGGCACAAATGGTGCCACAAATCAGGCACTGACCATTGGCAATCTTCCCGCCCATCATCATCATCATCACGTCCACAGCCATAGCCACAATCACAGTCACAGCCATGTCGGAATCGGAGTGGGCGTTGGAGTGGGCGTGACTGGGCAACCACCACAGCAACATGATTTCCATCCGGCTTACAGAATTCCCAGCTATATGGAACAGTTTTATTCCTTACAGCGCAGCAGTCCCTCGGCTTCCTATCATGGTTTGTATTATTAATAATTTCCAAATATTATTAAAAATATCTCTGAAATTTGTATGGTATTTTATTGTAGTAAATCTAATGTAATTTTTTTTTATTAAAATCTACATTGAAATTGCAAATTTAACTTTAATCATATTACAATTGTAATAATATTTATATTTAATTATTGTTATTATTATATTTTTTCTTGCTTTTTGGATTTCTTTAATCAATCTAATTCTGTTTATACTTTGATACCGAATGTATCATAGCAACGTTCTCTCTTGTTTTTTTTACTAAAGTCGATCAATTGAATTATAAAACATTTAAATTGCAAGTTTCCCTTTTATTATATTAAAATAATAATTATTTATTTATTTATTTATTATCAACTAAGATCAGTCGAGACAAAAAATACAAAAAGTAAGAAATTTAATTTTATTTATTTTAAAATAAAATTAAAATTGTAAGTATATTTACAAATAAGTAATATTTATAAGATTAATGGGGGTATTTAAATGCAAAATGACAGATGGCATGATAATCGCCCCGAGCGTCAATATGTTTTTGTGCGTATGCTGTAGAGCTCCGTTAGCTACGATTGCGTGTATGTATATAGAGTGTCTCACAGCTTAATTGAACCAGTGTCAAGAAAAAAATGTATTTGCCTGCCATAAGCTAATTGTTCATTATATTTCAAAAACTCCAAAGTCCTATGGTAGGTACATATATGTACCCTCAATATGAAAATATGACCCTAAAAAAACTGAAGTTTCCCCACCTGCTAGGTAGGATTACGCAAAAAATTACCCTTTTTTTTAGGTCACCGCTTATTTGGACCAGTCTAAATAAAGTAATATATTCGGCGTATTAAAACTTAAATAGGGATTTTAATACTTGGTATGATATCCTTTAGCCTTAGCAACTTCCCTTAACCTATTATTCATCGAAAATCCAGCTTCCGGGTAGCTTCTCGGCTGATTCATCCCGCAGAGCATTTTTGAGGTCCTCTTTGCTGGATATGCTCTGCTTCCGGATGTTATTTTCCAGCAGAGCCGACAAATTCTCAATAACATTTAAATCTGGAGACTGGGCAGGAGGAATTATCATGGGGCAGTTCCCGAAGGGCCAGGACTGTACTATCTTGGCCTTATGCTAGTGATCGTTGTCGTGGTAGAACCGGAAAGTACTTCGGATTTCCAGCTTCTCGAAACTTTGGTGTAAATTTTCCTTAAGTATATTGAGGTACACATTCTTGTCCATTGTTGTTTCAATAAACACCAAAATCCCGACGCCGGATGACACATACCCATACCATGACACTTCCTCCATCATGCTTGACTGTTGCCTTTACATGTTTGGGATTCAGCTCAGTATCGGATTGTAGCCACACATAATTCCGTCCGTCCGAGCCAAAAATGTTGAATTTGGACTGATCTGCAAATATGACTGTGTTCCAGAACTCTAAATCCTTATCCAAGTGGGTTTTGGCGAACGTCATCCTAGTCTCTTTATTTTTTGCGCTTATAAAGGGCTTCTTCCGTGGTACTCGGGCATTGAAGCCATGTTTGCGCAGAACCCTGCGCACAGTGAATTTCCGATTTTGAAGTGTTCCAGGATGAGTTTCCGTTGTGCAATGGAAGTCTGTTTGTCCATAATCCTTGTTGGCTTGTTTCACCCGAGATGCAGGATATAACTAAACTGACTACGAAGGATTGATCTATTTATATCGAATATATTCAACTTGAGGTCAAAAATCGTGGTTTTATGGCACCCAGGTGTCCATAATGTACCTGGTCCAAATAAGCGGTGACCTAATAATGAATAATTAGCTTATGGCAGGCAAATACATTTTTTTCTTGGCACTGGTTCAATTAAGCTGTGAGACACTGTATGTATGTGCACGTGTTTGTAGCCAGTCAGTTCGACTGCGCTAGCGCAGTATTTTTTTATTCTGCAGTCCCTGTGCCTGTCATAGGAAAAGAGTGCACTTGATGAGCTCACATTTGGGCAAGAATTTTGAAAGGGAAATTTGCCAGTAAAACTAAAATATATTTAACAACTGGGTTCAGGGTATACCGTAGTCGATCTCATTTTTATATTTATTTGTATTTAGTATTATTACTATTAATATTAATTTATTTATAATTAAATTTGTATACTTCTAACAATGTTCATATTTATTTATTATTATTATTATTTATTTAATTTCTTTCCAATAGATCCGTATGCGACCTGTTCCCCGGCTTTCCATTTAGCCGGATTGGGGCTGGGTTCGGGGGAGTATTTGAGTGCACGTGGCATGGGTTCGCTGAGCGAGTTGCATCATGCTGCAGTGGCAGCAGCCGCAGCAGCTGCAGCTGGTTCGCTGGCCAGCACCGATTTCCATTTCAGTCTGGATGGGAATGGGAGGCTGAACAGTCCAAGACCAGGGGGGGCAGGGAGCAGCATGCGTGCCAGTGTGAGCCGGAAAAGAGCGTTGTCCTCCTCGCCCTACTCCGACTCCTTTGATATCAATTCGATGATTCGATTCTCTCCCAATTCGCTGGCTGCTACCTTGATGAACGGGGGGTCGAGAGGCAGTAGTGCTGCTAGTGGTTCCTATGGCCATTTGGCCGCCAGTCCCATAGCCCATGCCCATTCGGCAATGGCGCCACATCTGCAACAGTTGCAGGCGCATTTGTTGCGCGCCAGTGCTGGACTCTTGCACCCGATGACGCCGCAACAGGCAGCGGCAGCTGCTACCTATTCGATGAGTCATGTGGCAAGTGCCGCTGCTCTGGGGCTGACAGATGTCGCCCTCAAGTCGAAGGAGCTGGCGGTGGGTTTGGCCAACGTCAGCCAGGCCTCTACGCCAACCTCCACCTTGATCAGCACAGCTGGAGAGGATTCAACGACTACAACGACCACGAACAACAATAAGGCAATGGGAGGAACGAAGGTAAGTTGGTTAGAAACCATAAATAATTTCAAATAACAGTATAAGATAATATCATTTAAAATAATATAAACAAATAATAGATTATATTTAAAATTATAATAAAACAGTATTTTAATTAATTAACGATTTTTATTATTAATTATAAATGAACTGCTTATAAATGAAATTATATTAAAGTCGACACAAAAACTGCAATGTTTTTTTAATATCCATTATTTTTTTATTATATAAAATAATAATGTCGTTCTTAAATTAACAAAATCGACAGGAAAAAATGATTTATTATTCTTTTTTTTATTAATTGACATATTCATTTAAATGGCTGCAAGTCCGATTTTTTTAAATTTAGTTAAACGCCCTGAAAACTTGAATGATTTATTTATAATTCTTTTTTTTTATTTATTGAAATATTTAATAAATAATAAATTATAACAGTAGTTATTAAAACAATTTGCAATAAATTTCATATCGCAAAAATATATATTATTTTTATTTTAATTAATAGTTTACTTAATAAATAATTGCAGAACTTCGAGGATGGTGGTTGTTGCACGGAACGCCATCGATCCTCAGCCGTCAAGAATCAATCCTCGAAGCACCTGGAGCAACCCTCGTCCACATCGGAGAGTGTTGTGGCCCAGATGGAGGCGGATAGTGCTTCGGCTAACATGTTGGAGCGACGACAACGGAGCAAATCTTTGGTAGGTCAGCAACAACAACAACTGCAACAACATCGCATCCACGATGAGATTAACAGCCAAGTGGAGCATTCAGGATTCAATGAATACGATTGCACCACAGCGGATACAACAGATATTAAGGATGAGCCCGGTGATTTCATAGAGACAAATTGCCATTGGCGCAATTGCCACGTGGAATTTATGACCCAAGATGAGCTAGTGAAGCACATCAACAATGATCACATCCAGAGCAACAAGAAGGCCTTCGTCTGCCGCTGGGAGGATTGTTCCCGGGGAGAAAAACCCTTCAAAGCACAATATATGCTTGTCGTCCACATGCGGCGCCACACGGGAGAGAAGCCCCACAAATGCACTGTAAGAAGCTACTTTTTATTTGTAATTATTTATTATTCGTTTTTTTTTTAATTAAGAAAATGCTGCAAACTAACAAGATTTTTTTCTATGAGAATTTTTTGCTCTTTTATTGATTTAAATATTTAATTAGCTTTTATTTGATTACTGATTTCTCTTACTGATTTAATTATTTATTTAGCTGTCAAGTGTTTGTTTTTTTTTTATTAAGAAAATCCCCCTGAGCACCAGAAAATTTTCTTTTTATTATGTATTATTTATTTTTTGATTGATTTAAATATTTATTTGGCTAGCTACAAGTTAAGTCCAATAATTAGAATCGTTTTTTTAAAATATATTTTTCGTAAATACTTCTGATTATTATTAAACAATTTATAAAAATTAAAAGGAAGGTTTCCTATTTTTGCACACATATTTTGTATTATTTAGAAATATATTTCTTACAAGCGTTTAAAAAGTTGTAAACAATTCTTTCTAAAACAGAAACAACACTCAAAATAAATTTTTTTAAATTTTGCGGAAAAATAGAAAAACAGCTATTTTTACAAATATTTTCTATAATTCCAGAGAGTCTCTATTTATATTTCAAGCATCTTACCTCTTTAATTTTGCAGTTTGAGGGCTGCTACAAAGCGTATTCTCGCCTGGAGAACTTGAAGACGCATTTGCGTTCGCATACGGGCGAAAAACCGTATACGTGCGAATACCCCGGCTGCAGCAAGGCCTTTAGCAACGCCAGCGATCGTGCCAAACACCAGAATCGCACACACAGCAATGAGGTGAGTTTTTGGAATAGATTAATTAATAAATTATTTGGTATAGATTATCGATATTTATCTTTTGCGTAGCTTAGCGTTAACAACACTCTCTTTTAAGTTTAACATAGTGGGTATATGCAATTACAATTAACTAATAATGCTATTTAATATTATGCGTCGCAGGGTGCCGAGTTTAAATCACGTTAATATATCAATCAAGCGAGAGTGATACGAAAGGAATAATTAGCTGCTGTAAGCCGCCGATCAGCGAGCGCCCTATAGTTGAGAGGGGACGGTGCTCCGAGAGAGCCGTGTTAACGCTTGCGATTGTAATTACAACTAACATTAGGCAGTTTATATTTAACATAGCGCCGCTAACGTTGCCGACTGCTGTTAAAGTGCATAGTCTATGTAATTAGAATTAACATTACACATTCACTAACATTTACATTTGTAGGCGCAGCATTCTAACTTTATTTGGGTAATCTTTTATTTCATTATTTAAATTTTCAAATTATTTATTTATTTTGATTTATGTTAATATATTAAATGTTTAAATTTGAGAGTTTTTCGGTATATTTTTATTTTGATTATTTATATTACTGTTTATATATTTGAATACGTAATTTAGTATTATATTTATTTTTTTTTTTTTTTATTATTTTAATTATGTATTTAATTATTTAATTTGACTTATATTTATTTATACATTTAATTCGAATTTCAACTAGAAACCGTACATTTGCAAGGCACCTGGTTGCACGAAGCGCTACACGGATCCCAGTTCGCTACGAAAACACGTGAAAACAGTGCACGGCGCGGAGTTCTATGCTAATAAAAAGCACAAAGGTTTACCGCTGCACGATGCCAACAACGCAGGGCACAGAGAAAGAGATAGAGACATAGAAAGAGACAGGGAAAGAGACAGAGAAAGAGACAACAATCAGCAGCAACAGCAGCAGCAACAATCAAATAATGCTCACACCCACCACACACAACATACACAACATTCTCAACATACCCAACATTCTCAACATACCCAACATTCTCAACATTCGCAGCATCCGCAGCTGCAGGAGCAGCATATTGATTCAAGTCCCACAAGTGTCTCCAGTCCCAGCATCAAATCCGAATCCGAAACGACAACACATGGAGGCGGCGGAGGAGGGGGTGTTATTGGTGGAAACTCAGCTTCCGATTGTTTGTTGCAACTCTATCGCCATCAGACGGATGATCACTGGCCATACGATGATGTTGATGTTGATGCCGCCGATTTGCCAATTGTTTTAAGGGCCATGGTCAATGGACATGGCCATGCAACAGCAACAGTTGCAGCTGCAACAGCAACAGTTGCAACAACAACAACAACAACAGTTGTTGCGTCAGCCACAGCAACAGCAACAGTTGCTGCAACGGCAACGGCAACAGTTGCTGCCTCAATTTGCCGCCAGCCTTTTCGTAGTCGTCTCCAAACCAAAAACAATTCCATGTTATCGAATATACCCGAAACTAATCGCGCCATTGGCATCATCGAACTGAATCAGCGCATTACGGAGCTCAAAATGGAACCGGGCACAACTACGGCGGATCCGCAATTGCGGCGGGATAGTCAAAATTCCAATGCAAGCACTTATTATTGCAGCATGCCAAGTCGCAGGAGCAGTCAATGTTCACAGCTCTCTTCGATTTCCACTATGAGACCGGGTACGGTTTATAATACGGGCGTAGCGACGCCATCGCTCTATGATCCCATTTCGCCCGGCTGTTCCCGGCGTTCCAGTCAGCTCTCAAACGTTCAGGCAACAACTGGAAATGGTTTACATTTAAATTCAATTTCCAATTTCAATACCAATCCCGGCTTTACTTTTACGGCAAATCGTAGTGGAAGTGGGACGGGAAATGTCACTGGAAATGGGACGGGAAATGGGAATAGAATTGTATCGGGAAATATCACTGAAAATGGTCTTGAAATGGCGTCTGGAACTAGACCTGGAAATGGGCTTGGTGTGGCGCCGGGAATGAGGAACGGAAATGCCATAGGAAGTGCTTTTGGCATGGGGAATTTGAGTCTGCCCCCGCCGCCCTCCTCTCACCTCATAGCCAGTCACTTGCAGCGCTTAAATCCGCAACAGCATACACAAAATCCACAACAGCATTCACAGCCGCCTGGAACTGCTCGCTTTTCCAGTGGAATGTTGCAATTTCCAGCCAATTATTATCAAAATTCCCAAAACGACTCGGAAACATTTCGACGCCAATCGGAACCAATCGCCTGCCGGAACCAGTTCCAAGCGCCACGCAATCGTAGCAGTTCCACAACAACAACAGTTCCAGTACCAGTTCCAATATCAGTTCCAGCTGCAAATTTAAATCATCCCAATGAGCAAGTTGTGAATTTGGACGAAGTTGAGGAATTAATTTTGCCTGATGAAATGTTGCAATATTTAAATCTGGTCAAGGAAACGGAACAGCCCAAAACCAGGCCTGGCAAACAGGAACTGCTAAACTTAAAATCAAGTTCCACTAAAACATTTACAACAACAAATGCAAATCTTTGTAAATTGCCGCCTCCCTTGGCCAGTCCCAGCCTGGAACTGTTATCGCCACAATCAACTCACACTATGTCAGCCTTGGGCAGCCCATACTCTCAACGGAACTATGAACTGGAAGCGAGTCACCAAAGTCATCGCTATCAGCCCACAAATCTCTACAATCAAAATAATTATCAACACTCCGAAAATTTACAAAATCCGCAACAAAATCAGATCATTGATTCGTCAATGACAAGTTTGCCGGAATTGGTTCCGGCACTGCCCAAAATGAACCAAAGTGAGCAGCTCAGCTGTGCAGCGGCTGAAATTCAATGTGGCGTCGTCAGCCAATCGCAGCTTTCGCCCACTGCTGCGCCAGCTAACGGCCAGAATGCGCAACAGCAGCAGCAACAGCAGCAGCAACAACAGCAGCAACAACAGCAGCTACAACAACAGCAGCAACAACAGCTGCAGCAACAACAGCAGACATCTATGCAATCGGATACATATCAGCGAACGCTGGAGTATGTGCAGAGCTGTCAGAACTGGATGGAGAGCAACAGCAACAATAACAGTCTGTCAGCTCATGCGCAAATGGCTGTCAACAGAACAGTATCAGTAGCAGCAGCTACAGCTGTACAAAACAATAATATTTGGCCGGATGTGAGCAGCTCAACGCATCCACATCCACATTCGGGCGGCAATATGATTATCAATGATATGACAACTTCATTAAGCTCGCTGCTCGAAGAGAACCGATACTTGCAAATGATGCAGTAATACAATATCGATAATGTTTTCGATATTAGTTACTACTACTAATTTACTTAAAATACATACTTACGTATCTCGTTAAAAGACCTATCCTCAATTTAATTTTTAAATACATATTAAACATAAGCTTTGGGAGATTTGAATTTGATTTCATTTGAAAACCAAAACTAAATTTTAGAGCATAAATCACATATTGTACTTATTTAGTTTCAGTTCAGCTACATTCATTTCTAGTTAAATTATTAAGCCATAAACACCAAGTTGCATTTCTTATTTAAGTTTTAGCTTTTAAAACTATGATCTAAATACTAATGTTAATTAATATACGATGTGTCTTCCCAATTTTAAATGATCAAATAAAATATATATTTTCCTTTTGTATACTGTGCAAGTGGCTAATGCATACTTAATATATGGTAAATTTAGAAAAAGTAATATAGACTATTCTCGATGAGCAGCAATTTTTTACTTTTTGATTATTAGTTAATATTTTTTAATTCTGCGCACAGTCTGGCAGCTATGCTCAAACTGCACTGTTAAGGCTCAATTTATACTGTAAATGCTCTGAAGCTGCGAAATAATAAATAACTAAAATAATTGCCTTTTGTATTTTATACTAAATGGTAATGAATATTTAGTATCTGGTAAATGCAGCAAATAAAGCCACTCCAATTCATAAAGTCTACAGCTTAAGCTTTTCATATTTACATTTTAATTTATTTAATTCGATTAAATATACTAATTAATACTTTTAAATACTTCGCCCACTATGTAAACAGTCTGGTCACTTGCTCAATCGTCACTGTTAATTCTCAAGTTGCACAGCCCTTAGTATGCTCTCGATCTGCGCAATTATAAATAAATAAATTAAATACATTTATAAATTAATTATAATGAATACTTAATATCTATTAGATGCACAAAATAAAGCATTTTCTTTACTAAAGTCTGCAATACTAAAATGCTTCGCACACTATTTTAACAGTTTTGCCTGCTCAATCGGTACTGTTAAAGTGCCCAAGCTGCGCACCATCAATAAATGTATACAACTAGACTGGCCAGTTTACTCAAATGGTACTGCCAAGTGCCTGTAAGCGTGCATAGTATAGCTGCATTGTGTATCGCTTGTGGTATTATCGATATTTCGACAGGCACTATTATGAAAGTATACACTTTTTTCCAATATAGTTGTATATGTGTGTGCGCGTGTGTATGCGTGTGCGTGCGTGCTTAAGCCAGAATTATTTTTTTTTGGTTCGTACAAAAACTAAGTTAAAACAAAAGCAATTCGGCATGTGAAACTCGAGTGTTAAATTAAACACAGAATGTGATTGATCAAAATAGAGCAGTGATAAATCGCTGGCTGTTCAAATTGCACAACGCACTCCGCCTGCAAAACTCCCTATGAAAAAAGAGAAGAGAAAAAAAAAAAACGTACACTGAGAGAAATAAAACACACACAATTTTAGAATGCTGTTGCAAAAACGACAACAACATGGCGCCGCCTATATTATTATTATTAGCTATGCATTATTATTTAATGAAATTAATTTTTCACATGGAGCCAGAATAAAATCTTCACCGGAATTGGAAACAAAACAATTTGCATCCAGCGATATTGTTGCTCAGTTTATATTGCCACCGATTTTGAATGCCAACTTTGAGCAGTCTTCTTCTGCTTCCTCTTCCACCTCAACAGTGGCTAATTTGGCAAATCGTACGGCAAATGGAGCTGGAACTGGAACTGGTTCATCCTCTGCACAAGCGAAAAATTATTTCACACATTTAACATTTGATTTTACTCATAATGTGCTTTTTGCCGGGGCGACAAATAAAATCCTCAAACTCAATGAGAATCTGAGAGTCCTCGAGGAGGCAAAAACGGGACCCAAACAAGATGCACCACAATGCCATGCCGGGGGTTGTCCGGAGGATGTGGAGACCTCACTCGTGAATAACTATAATAAAATACTCGTGGTGAGCTATGCGAATAACGAAGGTATTCTCATATCTTGCGGCAGCATACGCCAAGGTACGTTTATATATTTATATATATATATATATATATATATATATATTTGCGATCAATAACAAAAATACATAAATAGCATAGCTATTGATTTATTTACTTATTTTTTACTTTGTTTACTTTATTTTTTTTATTTAATTAATATTTTATTTTAATAAATTAAATTATTAAACTACAAATACAATTTAACGTTAAATTGCAATTTAAAAATATAAATTTTATGCGATTTCTGGGCGTATTTAAACGGTTAATAAAAAAATGTTAATCAAAAAAAAAGGATATATGTTTATTTTATATATTTGTTTTTATTAAATTACTATTTAAAGTTATCATTATAATAGTAATAGCAAATAATGGCATACCTCTAATTATTTATTTAATGTCAACTAACATCAAATAATATCTTTATTCAATAAACTCTTCAAAAACTCGTTCAGTTTTAAATATTTTGTATAAAAATATATATTAAATAATAAAATAAATACATAAAATTGTTAAACATTGATCGCAGCTGTATATATTAATAAGGTTGGCATCGGCTTAACTATAAATCTATGTATATATATATATGTATATATTAATTAATATCTTTCATTTAGGTGCCTGTGAAATTTACAATTTGCAGCGTTTTCCGGCCTCGCCCCAATTTGTGGCAGTTCCGCTAGCTGCCAACGATGAATATGCCTCAACCTATGCGTTTGTTGGTCCCGCCAGATATACCTGGAAGGAGGAGGATATTCTGTATGTGGGCACAACATTCACCAATGTCGGCGATTATCGACACGATGTGCCGGCAATATCCTCGCGGCGTTTGGATGATTTAAACTATGCCGAGTTTTCGATACAACAATCGATTATTAATATCGATGTAAAGTATCGAGATCATTTTTTGGTCGATTATGTTTATGGCTTTAATTCATCGGAATACGCATATTTTGTGCTCGTACAAAAGAAATCACATTTGGCTGAGGAGGCGGGTTATGTGACGAGATTAGCACGCATTTGCATAACGGATCCCAATTATGATAGCTATACGGAAATAACGATAACATGCACTGCGACCGATGAACATATTGATTATAATATTCTAAGGGATGCAAAAATAACGCACGCCAGTCAAAAGTTGGCCCATCAAATGGGCATCAAGCGAGATGATCATGTCCTCGTCACCGTCTTCTCCCCCTCGAAGGAGATTAGCGATCAACCGGAGAATAAATCGGCGATGTGTATATACAGCTTGAAAGATATCGAAGATACATTTATCGAGAATATACACATGTGTTTCAATGGCACGATTAAAGATCGCAATCTTGGCTATATATCGGGGACGATAAACGACGGACGCTGCCCAATTGTGGGTTCCTTGGGGAATATCTATAACTTTTGCAATGTGGGGCTAAAGATTAGTGGAGTTGCCCCGATTTTGGCGCACGCTTTATTCCATTTCGATAATGTATCGGTGACATCGGTGACGGCAACAACAACAACGGATCAACAACATTCGTTGGCTTTTTTGGGCACCGAGCAGGGTGCGATTAAGAAGGTACTCCTCTCGGGTCAAAAACCCGGCGAATATGAGGAAATTATCGTGGATGCTGGGAGTCGTATTTTGCCCAATACCATGATGTCACCTAGGAAGGATTTCCTCTACGTTTTATCCTTGCGTAAAATAACCAAATTACGTATCGAACATTGCTCGGTTTATGCAAATTGCACGGCTTGCTTGGAGTCGAGGGACCCATTTTGTGGCTGGTGTTCGCTGGAGAAACGTTGCACGGTGCGCTCCACGTGCCAAAGGGATACTTCTGCTTCACGTTGGCTATCCTTGGGCTCGGGACAACAGTGCATTGATTTTGTCTCCATCGAACCGGACAAAATACCCATCACGGAACTGACTCAGGTCAGACTTGTTATACGCACTTTACCGGAGCCTTTTAATGCCAAATATCGCTGCGTTTTTGGCAACTCGACGCCAATTGATGCAGAGATCTTGCAACAGGGCTTGGCCTGTGGCACGCCACCGATTGAGGAGCGGCCACAGATAGCCAGCAATATGGATCATGTTTTGGTGCCGTTGGCTGTTAGAAGCTCGGAGACAAATAAGGATTTTGTTTCGCGTTCATTTGCCTTCTTTGACTGCTCGCATCACGGCAATTGCAAATCTTGTGTGCGAAGTTCATGGAACTGCAACTGGTGCATATTTGACAATAAATGCGTGCATCGCTCCGAGCAGTGCAGGAACATGGAGAACGCCATTGCCACAGACACGCAATGTCCACATCTGAAAAGGAATCGCTTACCCATCCTATTACCAGTTCGAGTACCCAAAGAGATCCGCTTGGAGATTGAGAACCTGCCCAAACCAAAAAGTGCCCATGCTGGTTATTTGTGCACCATTCAAATTGAAGCGGCTCAGATGTTGCTGCCCGCCCACATCGAATCCAATCGCATCGTTGTCTGCGAGAAGACCCCCTATTTCTATGAGACGAATACACATGAGTATGAGGCCAAGGTGGACATCACCTGGAATCGGCAGCATTATGTGGATACAGCCACGGTTATTTTGTATAAGTGCGATGTGCTCGGTTCGCACCGGGAGCACGCCGATTGTAGTCTCTGTGTCACCAGGGATCCCAAATATCAGTGCGCCTGGTGCGGCAGCTCCTGTGTCTACAATGAGACCTGTGCTGCGGTCTCCCCGGCTAGTCACGGATTTGATTCGGTTAGTTTCCTTACAGTACATAATATTTATTAATCTTGACTTTTCTATAGATCATAAATTACCTATTCCTATTTCATTGCTATTTGAAATAGTTAGTTTTCTACAGAACTTGATCATTTTATACTTTGATTCCGAATACTTTAATAGTATATCGGTTTTGTGCAATGTCCGTCATGCTGTCTGTTGGTCGACACCCTTACTGATAGGGACTTGAAATATGGAACATATACTTATCTGTGTTGAATATTACGTCCACTAAGAGGCAAATCGATAAAGCCTCAAGTCTCCCACAATTTTAAATATAGTCACCAAACGTGAAGGTTAAATTTATGGTAACCTTGTACATAGATGGGCATGTACGTTTTGAGACCACGCCCACACCGCCTCCCCAAACCGATACACCATCGATGTAAATCGATAAAACCACTCTTTATCAATTAAATATATTATGAATTAAGTAATTATATAAATACAGATATTATATTCACTTATAATCACGCAGTCACTCATCTATTCACTGTCTGTTCACAGCACAACAACGTGCAGTTGCAGAATGAGTGTCCACGCCCGAGAATAGACATCATCAAACCGTTGTCGGGTCCCATCGAAGGCGGCACTCTGGTCACGATTGAGGGCAGCAATCTTGGCATTCGTGAGGAGGATGTGCGTGGCAAGATCTCCATTGGCAGCGTGCCCTGCGAGCTGGTCAACTATCAGATTTCCGTGAAGATTGAATGCCGCACTGGAGCCGCACTGCGTGAAATGTCCGCTCCGATTAAAGTGGCCAACGATGCTGGCTACACGGAGTCCAGTGTGCAATTCCACTTCAAGGATGTGCAGCTAACGGGACTCTATCCCACAGTGGGACCCAAATCCGGCGGTACTCAGTTATCTATGCTGGGAAAGTACCTAAATATAGGTTCGAGCATAAGGGCTTTTCTGGATGAATATGAGTGTCACATAAATGTTACCCAGGCCTCATCTTCGCGACTCTCATGCACCACATCGGAGGCAACGCAGCCGGAACCGATCCGCTCCTTGCGTCTGGTTGTGGATGGCGCCAATCGCACTT
Source organism: Drosophila paracracens (assembly GCA_035044025.1). NCBI lineage: Eukaryota > Metazoa > Arthropoda > Insecta > Diptera > Drosophilidae > Drosophila > Drosophila paracracens. The sequence goes on along the minus strand of JAWNMN010000223.1, from coordinate 823,874 downwards.
TCACCTGTCATCAGCAACAATTGGAGGTGACTCCCCAGCACTCCCTGCTGCGCACCAATTACGGGTCTTATGCGTATAATTTGCCAGCGCCTCCGCCGCCGTGTTCCATTTTTAATTACACGCAGGATCCCCGCATTATGCAAATTAAACCCTTGCGCAGTTTTGTTAGTGGTGGTCGAATCTTAACTGTACATGGCATGTATCTGGACTCCATTCAAAATCCTGAGCTGGAGGTGTTCTTTGATAATGAGCGTGTGAACAAAACTTCGTGTACGGTTATCAATTCCAGTCAAATGGAGTGTCCTTCGCCGCCCATCAACACCAAGTTTGAGCTGTGGAAACTGGGTTTAGGCTTAACTACGCCGGATAAATTGGAGAGCAGTAAAAAGAAGAGGCAGGCTTATTTGAATGACAATTTCAATATTTATGCCACAGCTGGCTCAACTGCCTCCAGTTATTTTGCGGCACACAACATGGATGTGGCAGCCTTTGTGAAGATGCACGATCAACTAAATCTGCAGCTGAGTTTTGTGATGGATAATGTGCAATTGGTGCGTGATTTAAACAAATATTTTCATGATATACGCAGCACAATTGTTTATCTGACCGATCCACGCTATTTACCGTTTCCTAGCGAGGATGGCGTTAAACTTTATAAGGGAGATACTTTGGTTATCGAGGGAGAACTATTAAATTTAGCTGCCGATGAGTATGATGTAAACGTCACCATTGGCACGGCACAGTGTAATATTACCAGCTTGGCCCTGACTCAGCTGCTCTGCATGCCGCCAGAACAGCAGCCGGCGGCGACAGATGAGAATGGAGTCGAGCAGGCTAAGGATTTGCCTCTGGTCGTCGTGAAAGTCGGGCGCAATTTGCGGTTTGTTATTGGTCATCTGAAATATGATTTGAATAAACCCTATGTCATATCCCATGCTATGTTGGGCATTATTCTGACAGTCGTCGCTCTGATTATAATACTCGTCATTATTTTAATCATCTTCCGGCGGAAGTCGACGCAGGCCGAAAGGGAATACAAACGAATACAAATCCAAATGATCACCTTGGAGAGCAATGTGCGCTCGGAGTGCAAACAGGCCTTTGCGGAGCTGCAGACGGACATGACGGATCTGACGGCTGACTTGGAGAGCAGTGGCATACCCACATTAGATCATGTCAACTATATTATGAAGGTCTTCTTTCCCGGAGTATCCGATCATCCCATTCTAAACTCACCCAAAATGAGGGCTGGCAGTCAGCATAATAATTATGATACAGCCATGATGCAATTTGAACAGCTCATAAGCAATAAATACTTTTTGCTCACCTTCATTGAAACCCTGGAATCCCAGCGGGCCTCCTTTTCAATTCGCGATCGTGTCAATGTTGCCTCATTACTCATGATTGTTCTGATGCACAAAATGGAATATGCTACCGAAATACTAAAGTCTCTCCTCCTGCGACTCATCGATAAGTCGCTGGCCAGCAAACATCCGCAGTTGATGTTAAGACGCACTGAAAGTGTGGTTGAGAAGATGTTGACTAACTATTTGGCCATTTGTATGTATGATTATCTCAAGGAATACGCCGGCTCCAGTCTCTTTTTGCTCTTCAAGGCCATCAAACACCAGGTTGAGAAGGGTTTGGTGGATGCCATTACGCACGATGCTCGCTATTCGCTCTCCGAGGAGCGTTTGCTGCACGAGCAAGTCTCGCATTCAATTGTTATCCTGCACATCCTGCAGGATGATCTCGATGAGAAGGTGCAGTGCCGCGTCAACGATTGGGACACCATTTCCCAAGTTAAACTCAAAATACTCGATGCGATCTTTAAGAATACTCCCTTTTCGATGCGTCCCGCTGTCCATGAGGTGGATCTAGAGTGGCGACATGGTCGGGGCGGACATTTAACGCTGCAGGATGAGGATCTGACCACCAAAACCATCAACGGGTGGAAACGATTGAATACTCTGTCGCACTATGGGGTTAAGGAATCGGCGGTCATGTCTCTGATTGCCAGACAAAATGATAGCTATAATATGCCATATGGCAAGCAGCAGGCGCCTTATCATAATTGTAAGTATTTAAATTGAGCAATTAACTGTGTTAATTATTCAAATAGACATATTATTTTAATAATTGTAAGTATTATAAAGGGGTTTAAATATTATTTGTCTTATATGAAAACCATTTAGTTGTCTAATAATTCGAATTAAAATTGGAATAATTAATTATAAAAGATTTAATTATTATTATTTATATATAATTACTAATTTTCTTGTGCTTAACTCACAAAGTCATTTAATAATTAAAAATATAGTCTTATATGCAGAACTAATAATAATTTTCTATTTACAGTTATAATATTGACTTACAGTAGACTCTATATTATATTATTGTCATTTTCATGACATACGTATTATTGTCTTATATTAAAATTTACCCATATCACCCAGTTAATAATCAATTATCTTTTCTCCTCTTCTTTGTATTAACTATAAAAAATGATCTCTTCTCTTCTTTGCAGTCTATTACATAAACAACTCGCAGAGTCACATTATAATAAATAATGATATTGAGTCGGGACTGCAGCAGCCACGTCTCTATCACCTGGTCAAGCCGACTATACCCGACCACTATATGAATATCAAGAATTCGGCGATGTCGGGCCATGTGTTGGCCTCCTCCCAAGGAGGGGGCTCGCATTGCATGGGCAATGGCATCGAGCGGGTGAACAAAACCATTCCCGAAGTGTATTTAACCCGCCTGCTGGCAACCAAAGGTACCATTCAGAAATTTGTCGATGATTTCTTCTCCATAATCCTGACGGTGAATGAGGAATTGCCCCCAGCAGTTAAGTGGCTATTTGATCTGCTCGATGAGGCTGCTCGGCGTTATGATATCGCCGATACAGATATATTGCACGCCTGGAAATCGAATAGCTTACCGCTGCGCTTCTGGGTCAACTTCATCAAGAATCCCGATTTTATATTCGATGTGAACAAGACTTATTCTGTGGATTCTTGTCTGAGTGTCATTGCCCAGACTTTTATGGATGCCTGCTCGACGACGGAGCATCGTCTGGGCAAGGATTCGCCCTCGAATAAGCTGCTATTTGCGAAGGTTAATTATCAATTAATTAGTAATTAAGTGTACGCCTATTATTTGTGTATATATATTTATTTAATTCTATTCATTTATTTGTATATTTTTGATCTATTCATATATGTTTATTTATTTTATTTATTTATAAATATCAAGTACATTTATGATTTGCAATGGTTGATTATTATTTAAAAATTAATTTAATTAGATATTAAGAGTACACTTATTATTTATTACCTTTTATATATTTATTTAAACATATCTATTAATTTATGTATATTTATTTAGTCTATCTATTTTATTTTTATTATTTACCTATATATATATTTAAATAGATACATAAATAATTTATTTACACATATCTAAAATATATCTAATTTCTCCAGGATATTCCCAATTATCGCACAATGGTCAAGGAATTTTATCGGGACGTGGCCCGTCTTCCCCAAATCAGTGACCAGGAAATGAGCACTGCCATGCAACAGTTGTCCGTGCAACAAATCGATGAATTCGATACAATCTCAGCACTCAAAGAACTCTACATTTATATAACCAAGTATAAGGAGCAGGTGAGCGCACCCATTTAATACTCATTAATTAATTACTCATTAATACTTATTAAATAACTCATTTAATATTCAATTATTCACTTTAAGATAATGGACGCCCTTGATGCAGATCCGAATTGCAAAAAGATGCATTTGTCGAGCAAGCTGGAGAGTGTTGCATGCACCCTCGACGGAGAGGATACCTCAAACTGCTGACGACAAGAATCGACTGCTCTAAATGTGATTCAACATAACACAACCGTTGACCTGACCACCATCAACTCCAACTCCAACTCAAATTCACTTCAGAGTGACTCTAAATACTTGAATACATTCATACATCAAACTATGCTTTCAAGTGCCAATTCGAGATTTAAACCATCACGCATTTAATTTAATACAAATCCCATTTTAATTAACAGTTTAGAATTCAGTTTCAGTATTGCAGCAGTATTTAAAAATAATTTAATTTATTTAGTATTCAAAAATTCACTCTGAATGTGACTTCTTAAAAAAGGAATATTTAAAAAGGAAACTTGTTAAAATCCATATACTTAAATCTATTCCGATATGTTAGCGTTTAATAATCATATTGGTTATTATAATTACGCTGAAAAACATCGATATATATATATACATATATATATATGACTGAATTGTACAGAAACTATCAACTGGAAAAAAGTCTGCTAGGTATTTGAGCAAAAAAAAAAACATTGTTACAGGCAAAACATAAATTGCATTTATAATTATAATATTTAAGGCATAAGCTAAGTTTAGAGTTATACATATATATAGATATATGGTACTTCAAATTAAGGAGTATATCAGAAATATACTTTTAAAAAGCATTTTGAGCAGGTGCTTTATCGAAATTAATTCCATTTAAATATATAAGAAAGTCAGAAAAAAAAAGAAAAATTATACATAACCAACTTTCATTTAAAACAAAATTAATCTAATATGCTTTTAATATTTACCATATTTTTTTAAAGAGTTCTCATTCGGTCCCTTTCATTCGGCTCAAAATTGAGTCAAGTTCTTTAGAACATGTGATATATATTGTATTAAGGATTCGTATCAACTTGTTTATCATCGAATAACCCTGGCAACTATTTAATAACTATTAATGATTCCTTACAAAAAAAAAAATACATACAAAAATATATGATATATATATTCTTTAGATTTAAATAATTTGCTTGTATGCTCGAATAAAAGTAATTAAAATATGTCTGAATAGCCTTAAAAAAAAATTCGAATACACTTTGAGTTAGCATTCATTTGGTATACTCCAAAAAAATTAACTTGATAAAAAAAACTTAGCAATTATTAAATTGCTTTTCATTTTCATTGATTTTTTTTTAAAAAGATACAGATATATTTGTATGCTTGGCGTACCTATAATTTTGACGACTACTGTATATATAAATATATATTAACAATTTATGAATCAATAAAAGAGGAAAACAAAACAAAGACAAATACATAAATAAATTAAGCTATATTTAGAGACAGTAGTACATACTTATGTATATACAATAATATATATACTAACATAGCAACAACAGCATATTTCTAAGTGACTAATTATGTATTAATTGTACTATTTTTAATAAAGTCCATTAAGTTCTTTAACATTTATTTTAATTATTGATTCCGATTGAATATTTAATTTTTATATTTACTTAGTTTTTATATTATTTAAAAAGCATATATTTTGTTTAGATAGTCGAATTCCCTTTTAAAACTTCAATGAGAATTTGAATAATATTAAATCATATTTAAATCTGAATATATCGATATTTAGTTCTTCTTTGATAAGTCGATTACATTAAAACCCGAAAGGGCTGCTATGCGCACATAAGCTCAAAAGCGCCACACTGCGGCGCTTAAGCAAACCAAGCTCAAACGGCTTAGCAATGTTAGCATTAAAAGTCGCTTGAGCTTTAAAGCTTTTATAGCTGCAGCAGCTGCAAAGAAATACCCACCATGTGTTTTAAATATATATTTAAAGAATCTGTGAATAACAATAACAAATTGCGATGCCCATCAACTAAATGTAAAGATAAAGCATTGATTTTGCTTGCTCAACGTTAAAACCCACTGCCGGAATTCAAAATGAATCACAGAAATATTCAAGAATTCCCGCGATTGCACAAAAGCAAACATGGGATTGCTGTTGCTTATCTTTCGCATGTGTGTGTGTGTTTGTTTACATAAGCAGCGGCTCTCCATGTAAAAAGCCAGCCATTTGTTTTTAGTGTACAACTAATTATCGCTTACAAAGAATGTTTACGTTGCGAGACGCCTATTTTTTCTTCTATCAATGAAAAGCTGGCTGGCATTTCACATTTATCTTAGAAAATACATACACACACACACACATGTGCACATAAAATTCCCATTAATATGTTTGTTTGCACTTAGAGTTGAGCGTGGGTCGTCCCAGCTCGTGACTTTAACACGCACGCAAGGATTTATGTACTCACCTGTGCATAAACATAAGCAATCTATAAATAAAATAAATGTAGATCGTGCCTGATCGTGTCACGATCGAGTGAAGACGTTGCAGGCGCGCAGCCCTAATAATATTGTTCATAAATAATAATTGAACTCAATTATGTCATGCGTGGGGTGCTTTTGTTGTTTCTTTTTGATTTCCACACTCTGAAATTTAGATGCCTGAATTTAAACACGTAGGGTATGCAATTAATAACACACATCAACAGATCTGTACAGAGAAATAGAAACCGGTTGGCAGCTGTTGATTTATTTATTTAGTTTTGCAATATATAAATTATTAAAATATACAAATTATTATATAAAAAAAAACATATACAACACTATACAGAAAAATAGATATGGTTTATGGTGTTTTTTAGTTTTTAGTATATAAATTATTAAAACTCATGAATTATTAATTGAATAAACAGTGCTTTTAACAAAAAAAAAAGAAACGTTTTAGCTGTTGAAATGTGGCTCACAGTTATTTTTCAACTAAATTTCAATAATAAAATTCTAAATGTTAAGCACAAATTGCTCCACTGCAAATGTTATTAACATGCGTGTAACATAATATATTTAATGCGCGTTGCTAAGAAACTCACGCAGCCTGTGGTAATTTATGTACATGTGTGGGTGTGTGTTTAAGTATGAGTACACCTCGGCTACCGCTGCTGCTGCCCTCTGCCTATGCCACTGCTAATGCTGCAGATGCCTTTGCCCTATCTATATTGAGTGTGGCTGTTGGTCGAGCAAGCTAAACATTCACTTGCTACTTGGCATTTCAGTCGAACACGAAGCGCTGAACGAATACGAATACGAATGCGCATGTGAATGCGAATGTGAAATAGAAATACAAATTGAAACTTGCCGTCGCTCCGTGCGTAAATAAACACAAACACACCAGAAGAAATGTGTGTGTGTAGTTGAATTGTTATTGTTAATTTCTACATAATATATGAAATCAACTGTGATCTTTAAATTAATCAAATTCAATAAATAATCAACAGTATTTTTTCGTGCACTATGTTAACAACAAAAATGTCAACACACATTTTTGCTTATGTGTAAATGTAAATAAATGCATACAAAAGCTTTGATGGCCAATTAAACCCAAAAAATCCGTGTGTGTGTGTGTGTGGGAGAAACCCAAAAATAATAAGAAGAAGCAGCAGCAGCAGCGGTGATCAATTTATTGCCATCACGATCAGATGCGAGGGGGAATGCGAAGGCGTCGGCGAAGACGTAGGAGGGGAAGGGGGAGGGGGAGTAGGAGGCCATGTGTTGGTATCAAAATGCAAATACGCAATGAATATTTTGCAGCAACATTCCAAAGTATCTGGAACTGGAACTGGCAGTGGAACTCGAACTGGAATGATCACATTCGAATATCTGTAAAAAGCCAACAAAAAACAAATGAAAATTTTAATTTCTATTTGCGACCGATTGTATTCGATTATTGCTATATCGATAAATTGGGAAAAAATTGCAAAAATGCGACAGCATTTTGCACATATTTCTTCTATAAATTCACACAAATATCTTGGATAATTTTATTATTATTATCATCCATAATTTTAACATGTAATTCAACACTCATTTCGCAAGCCAATGGCCAAGATATGTCAAATGCCTTAACCAGTGTTGATAAAGCCAATTTAAATCAATTAAATATCAATAGCAAAAGTGGGCAAAACAATTTTTTTTCTACGCTCAACACTCGGCATTTGCATGAATACAGTCTGATTAATCTAAGTCAAACACAACAAATATTAAATCAATCACAAGAATTATTAAATCAAGCACCAAAGCGTATACGCCGCAAACGAAGTGTTATTAATCTTGCAGATAAGCAAGCAAGTCACAAAATCTACAGCCAAAAACAAATTATGAAAACAGAAGAAGAAGCAGAGGCAGCAGCTGAATTCGCCTTTGAGCGAAAGAAATCAACAACCAATAATCATAATTATCCAAATCATCATAATCGTAAAGCTCATCACCAAATGTACAATCGTCGAGTTATTAATAAAGATAAACTAACCAAACTAGTTATGAACGGACTGGGTCTGAAAAAATTACCGGATATGAAAAAGGTGAGAACAAAATAGTAATAATGAAAATTGATTAAAATTAGCTAAAAATTGTTGGAGGGGAAATTTCTTACTTTTACTGTAAGTGCTTTTAATAATTATTATACCTTGATGATTTATATATTTTAAATAAATTTAATAATAATGTATTTATATATTTTATTTGGGCAACTTTTTCTTTACATTGATGATTTATATTTAATCAATTTTAATGAATGAAATATTTTATTCATTTTAATTGGGCAGTGTTTTAGAATATTTATTATATCCGATGATAATTTATTTTTTTTAATTATAAAGAAATAATTTATTTATTTATTTTGTTTTGGGATTTCTCATTTTTACTAATATTTTTCCTTACGATTTATTTATTTATTATTATTATTTTCTTTAATTGTATATAATTCATTTATTTATTTATTTTATTTCTGGGTTTTTTATTTATATAATTAATTTATATTTATTTATTATTATTTTATTTTATTAAATTGTAGGTAATTAATTTATTTCATTTGTGGGTCTTTTACTTTTACCAATTTGTTTTTAACATTTAATATTCCCTGGTAATCCATTTTATTTTATTTAATTGTAGTTGTAACTAGTTAATTAATATATTTATTTTTTAATTTGTTGCAGGCCAACATTAGCCAATTAGAATACTCTAGCAAATATCTCGAATACTTGGAGCGACTGCGCAAACATCAGGAAATAGATAAAACGAGAGAAGAATTTTTCAATGCGTCCACACTGAAAATCTTGAGCATTGTGACAAACAGCTTCAGCGACATAACCCAAAAAAGATGGCGCAAAAAACGCGGAGCGACAAATAAGAATAAAAAAAAACAAGGCGATAAAACAAATATTTTGCTGCACTTTCCGCTGGCAATCAAAGACAACGATTATCACTATGAGAAAGTGGATGAGGCAAATGTGCGTCTAATGCTGCTCTATAATCCAGCCTTGGCTACTGGACAGGGCGGCAGTAGACGTAAATTAAGTAATAATCAGCAGAAGAAAAAAAATTGCGGTTCAACTGCGAATCACTTTTCACATCCATTCACAGCACGCAGCAAACTGCGGAAGCATATTTTAAATTTGAAAGTGTATCAACTTTTGCCGCGACAGCGACGCCAGCAGCTCGACGCTCGTCAAATTGAGTTTTCGAATTTGAATTCGAACGAGGAGGACACGACGCACAGCCAGTGGCTGGAATTCGATGTGACGCAAGCGGTGCGCAGTTGGCTAAATAAAAGCCACGAGAATCTCGGCATCGAAATCCAGTGTGATAAATGCCGGCGAATTGGCGCTCGCATCTTGAGCGAATTCCATTCGAATTCGCCGCCGGCTGATAATTTCCCTGCTGAAAATTCGCCCGCAAATTTCCGTTTGTCGCCTGTGCTGAATATTATCGGACATGTTGGTCACACGCACAGTGAGGCGGGCGTTCATCGTTCAACGGCGCCGACTGGTCACACTTATTTCTCGCATACCTCTCCGCACAGTCAACACCAAATAAAGTGGTCCAATAGCTGTTATAAGTCGCATCAGCGCTGCTGCCGCCATCAGTTGAATGTCGCTTTTCAGGACATAAAAGGATTTGAGTTCATCATTCACCCAAAGACTTTTGATGCGGGCTATTGCCGTGGTCGCTGTCCGCCCCGCCACAATCCCGCTCATCATCACGCCCTTTTACAGAGTCTGATGTGGCAACAGGATCATAATAGCGTTCCTCGACCCTGTTGTGCCCCCTCCAAGCTGACGGAGTTGGAGATTCTGTATTTTGATGAGGAGCACACGGATAAACTCAAAATATCCACGTGGAGCGATATGCAGGTCGTCGAATGCGCCTGCTCCTGAAATCAATCAGTCAACCAAAGGCTGAGAGAAAGAAATATATAATTTATTATATATATTTATACATATATATTATTGTATATAAGTTAACACTTTGTTAGGTTTGAAGACGAAATGTATTAAACTTTTATTTAAGGTTGCTTCGAATGAACTGATCAGGAAATGATTTGCAAATATTGTTTGTTTTGCTACATTCAGCTTTTATTAAAACTTTAATTATTTAAGACTGCGTTTATGAGTCGATCAGGAGATGAGTTACAAATAATGAATATTTTGCTACATTCAGCCTTATTAGTACTTTATTTATTTAAGATGGTTTCGAACGAATCGAACACAAAATGAGTTACAATCATCTCGCCTCTTCGATCGTACGAATAGAACTAACTTATCAAATGAATTTCAAGAGTCTTGTAACCTAGGAGAACCGCTTCGCTGTCGCGGCTGATCCCGACAACTGCAACATAAGCACTTCACGCAGACGCTCAAATATCAAGGCGGATGTTGTGTTGTAGCAATTGACAAATATCGTATTTTCAGCATACAGCATATTTGGAAGTGTGGGAAAAGTGCCGCCGATCGCTGGGTTGGTCGCACTTGACAAATGTTGCATCAGCATATTTGGGATTGTAGGGAAAAGCTGATCGCTGGATACGCTGTTCGCGCGAGTGCTGTATCAGTGAAATCTAGCCAAGGCGGAAGCGGGTGTTTATTGTTAACTATTCCCCCTCTAAAGTGCGATCGTCCCTGATCGTATTAAGGCTTCCCATCAGGTCCCTGATCTGTCAGGCATCGCGCCGCCTCTTGATGATTTGAGAGAGGAATACCACACAGAGCAGATAAGCCTCCAAGGCCGAACGCTGCAATGGGGAGGATGCAACCCCAGGGAATCGGCATAGAGCATTGCTGCGGTTCACAAGCTTTCAGCCGTTTACCAGCGTATAGCGATCGAACATGGGTTTGTGCCCGTCACCTTAATTTCGCTGGCGTCGCCCAAACTGATTGTTGCCGCTTGATCATTGAAGATTATGATGCCGTCGTCCACTAACCACGTGTAGTCCTTGAGCGCAGTGCCGTTCTTCGCTTGCTTGCAGAAGTTCGTAAAACTTGAACTCGTGCATTTAGTGAGGTCTAATACTTAATCTTTGCACTCTGCAACGATGTTATCTGGTAGATGCAGCGTTGAGCCATTGTGAGCCGCCGGGAAGATCGTGACTTTCTTTCATAGATACATCAATGCACCCATACCTCGCTTTACGGCCAAGTTTCGTGGATTAAAAGCCATATGAGGAATTTGGTATTCAAACACAGATTCGATGGGGTTGGTTCCAAATATGTTAAAAATCTTTTTATTTCATTTAAATCAAAAATACATACATAACAAGTGAATGTCGATTTTATGGTTATATGTTTATTTATTATATAAGATAGGATTTTGGCTTAACGATAAACATTGGTATGTTTCTGCTTCCCCGCTGATATCGATGCTTCTCTTATATCGGTACTGACTCGATTACCCGCTCTCGATAGCATTGGGCAAACGGGAACAAGGTTGCCAGATAGCTTTGACCGCTTCTTGTTTGTTTATCTACTATTTCAAATCCCACATACATTTGTACATAAAATTATAACAGACTCCAAAAACGAACAATAACCCATAAACAAAAATGAAAAACCTGCATGTTACATAAAATATATGTTTGTATACATACATATTTTTATTTTTTTTTTAAATGGCTTTAAACTAAAGACGAAGAATAAATTGTATCCTGCAGATAACTGTAGTCATCATTTTTCGCTGGAAAGGATGGGCCTGGCTTAAAAAAATTGTCCAACGTTGTTTGTTTTGCCTATTTGTCTATTTCGTTCTTCAGTGTTTTATAACAGCTAATGGCTGAGTTAATTCCTCGAGAAACTTTAGCGCTATGTTCGACGTCAGAATTGTTTTCAAGTAGGATGTTTATTCCTTGTTCGAATTAGAAAAAAGATTTCGGGTGTAAAATCTTGATATTAGATATTCCTAGAATTCTAGAGACAGTAATATCTGTGAATTCATTAGTGAATATGGATTCTAATTCGGCATGGCCAAGGGCTGGGATTTACAATGTTTAATTTTAAACGTTTGATTGTAACTAAGATATTATTGATTTGTTACTAGTATTCGGTTTCTTGCCAACAAGGTCCAATATAGGTGGGACGTTTCAACAAGATTGTTTTTTGCAGCTTTTAACAGACCACTTTCTGTGTCAGTCAGTAATTTATTTGCGTCTGGGTTTTCGTGTTTATAACTATCTGCCTGTTGCTCGCCTTGTACTTGTGTACCGTGGAAGTCCAAACTTCTTAGCATTCTATGGTGTGCGTTAATACCGGATAAAAGGTCTTGTATGTGTATACATGGAGGCGTCAAATAGACAAAAATGTGCATCAGTTTCTTTCTCAGAGCCTGGGTCCCAGCAGAAGCCAGGCTGCGACGCGTCGAAATTTTTACTGGGTTCACTTGACTCCTCTGCGACAACATGGCGGATATATGAAATCCTCAGTCTTGTTGGATCATAAGGTACGCACCTTTTCTCGTATACTTGAATGGGTTATGAATGTGTGCGAAAAAGCAGCTATATTGCCACAGGTAGTTCGTCAGGTTTGCAGTGTGTTTAATGTACTCATAACCATCCCATACCATTAGGTCCCTGTCTACCGAACTACTAAATGGAAAGACCTGAAACTAAAAATTGTGACTAATGTGAGATAATAGTTTTATATATAGTTTTATATATCGGAGGTTATCCTTGTGGACCACCCTCTTCTAATGAGTACCGTTGTCCCCAAATCGGCTTCTACTTTGTTCTGCGCACAATAGGGTAAGCTTGTGGCCTAGTCTCCTGTTGGATTTTAGGAGAACTTTCTCTCCAACCTGGAAGACCCTGTTTTGACTTTCTCGGTTGAGCTTGTTGTTCTGCGCTATCTGGCCATTTTATATGTTATTTGTTATTTTGCGGCACAAACTAGGGGTTTTCTCTTTCTGTGGCCATGGCAGACACACAATAATTAATTCACTGACCAAGCGTGCAAAATCCACCATAACATTACCTAGCAGTGTAAGGGTTTCCACCTGTTGCGTGAACATTCATTATTTTGTCATTTCAAATTATTGATTAATGGCTAATATTGTCGAAACTTAGATTGGGTTGAAATTAGGAGCGTAATTCTAGAGGAGTTATTACTACTTTTGGAGCTTTCACATAGTACATTTTGGACTTGTACATTACTTATATGCTTTTAGAAATTGAATTCACGTATTACCAAAATTTCCGGCTGTTGCCATACAGATCAACCCGCGGGGAATTTGGTTTTTAAAGATATTTGGTCGGCGGCCATTAGTAGTTGAAACATTTTTCAATGCTAATATACATTGTTGTGGTTTGGTTTTTGCTTAGTAGCTAATAAGAATAAGAATTATTATTGGACGGAGCAGCGGAAGTTGCAGCTGGTCATTGTATGTTTGGTTAGACGTTTGCTTGTTTGTTTTGATAATGATATTATCTTTAGCATCTGTGATCAGTATGTGTTTTGGCTTTTCAGTACTTTTCAGTAGAAAAGGCAGTGTGGGCTCTTTAAAAGGGGCGCAGCAATGGATTACGCTGGAGTGAAATCCAGACTTCTGTCTCGACGAGACAAGTCTGCTGATTGAGGAGTGAGTTTGTACATTCAAATGGCAAAAGCTCACGGGAATTGCGTGGGAATCACTGGTCAAGCTACTTGGCAGCGCAGCTGCAGTTTCTTCGTTGTCTTCATCCATGAATGGTATTGGCGAACTCATGTTGCTAGTTGTTGTTTTTGTTTTCTTTATTTGTTTTATTTAATTTAATTATTTATTTATTAAATAAATTTAAATTTAATTGGCACAATTTTTGTAATTAGTAGCAATGTCACTTTGCCCATGTGGTTTTTTCTGGATTCGAAAAGTCCAAATTTTCTTTTGAGGCTTAATATAAAATTTGAGAAAAATTCTCTTCAACTAAAGTCATTGAGTCGTAGTAACCATGAGGCAAAATTGGGATGACAAAGGAAGTCACTGATATCAACTATCTAATTAAGGGAGGATTTGTTTGAATTTCTGATGTGGTGGCCTTAAACCAATAGATTTCGTTTTTCTACATTAATTTTAAATAGAGACCCTCATATTCTGGTCTGGTAGGGATACAAACTTCCTCTATTAGTGTACCTCTAGAGATCTCCAAGATATTGTTCTTATAAATACCCCTTACTGTCTCCAAGGGAAATAAGGAATGAAAAAGGAGGCCATTAAAGTAGGATTTGACATTAGACTAGAATATGCCACATCCCATTCAAATCGTTTTATTTTACACATTTCAGTTGTTGAAATCAGAGACCACGGCATTTATAAGACGCTGCAATGCATTAAGTCCATATTTAATTTCTGCCTTAGAATACTTGAGATTCTAATCTATCAGAGGGCACGATGTTCTTTTCAAGGTTCTCAATAATTTTGATTTAGAATATCGATCCACAGGAACTACTGTTGCATTATCCAAAAAACGTATATTAATTAAAATATCAGAATTTTTTTATTAAATTGGAATTTTTATGAACTCTGTCTGAGACACCGATTAAATATCCGTCTGATCATCCTTTGATTTGCACCCCATTAACTATGCACCAAGTTTTATGAGAAATAATATTTGCGGTAAACCATTTGCTCTCACCTCTGGTGGAGTACAGTTAACGTTAGCGCAACTGTGGTACTGTATTCTTTCGGATAACTGGTGTTGACACCAAACATGTGCTTTGAGCCACGAATTTAGAGAAGTGTAAACGGGGCACTGATCGGAATAACGTAGGGGATTCTGTTGCCACTTGTAGGGCTTGGTGTAATATTTTGATGCACCCGTCTCAATAATTTAACATTTTTCCTCGCTACTTTGCGCCATATGAATGGCAGCAGGGATCTTCACCTAAAGGGTTTGGCTTGAGTTTGCTGAGATTGACGTTGGCCGCCCTGTTTAAAAAAACCGACTGACCCTTCTGTTGATTGAATTTTCTTCTTTGAACTTGGTATTCTGAATGTGGTGACTTGTCTTCCATGCTTTTAGCATAGTTTGCCACGAAATTGTATCTTTCGTGGTTCGCATGCACTTCCTGAGTCAACGCTATGGCGGGTGTGCGGCAAATGGTACGTCAGGTAAGTCAGGTTGCGTTTGAGTCCTAATTCGAAAATCCGCAGGGCATCTCCACTAAGTTTCTCACACATTCCCTTCGCCAAGCACTTTTCGTAGGAAATGTTTGCCTTGTTAGTTTACAAGATGAGCTTTTTCTCCACTCCAATAGGGATGAGTACCCATAGGACGTCTGTCGCTGACACCTTTTTAGGTTTGAAGAGGAGATTTATTAAACTTTTATTTATTTAAGGTTGGTTCCAATAGGAAATTAGTTACAAATAATAATTGTTTTGCTACATTCAGCCTTATTAGGACTTTATTTATTTAAGATGGCTCCGAACGATTCGAACACAAAATGAGTTACAAGTGATTTTATGGCTAGAAGAGCATCTCTAAGTCATCAAATGAATTTCAAGAGTCTCGCAACCTAGGAGAACCGCTTCGCTTTCGCTGCTGATCCCGAGAATTGCATCATAATCACTTCACGCAGGCACTCAAATATCAAGGCGGATGTTGTGCCTCAAAATGTTGGTTGGTCGCACTTGACAAATGTCGCATCATCATATTTGAAAGTGTGGAAAAAGTGCCGCTGATCGCTGGGTTTGTCGCCTTGACTTATGTCGCATTAGTATATTTGGGAGTGTAGGGAAAAGTGCCGTTGAGCGCGGGGTACGCTGTTCGCGCGTGTGCTGCATCAGCGAAATCCAGCCAAGGCGGGAGCGGGTGGTTATTGTTAACTTATATGTATGGAAAGCGCTTGCAGCTGAAATCAATCAAAACAGTGACTGAGAGAGGCAATGAGAGGCAATTAAATATAAAAATATATATTATATTGTATATATTGTTTTATATATATGAAATGCACTTGCTCCCGAAATTAATCAGTCAATCACTCAATCAATCAATCGATGGCTGCATGAGGCAATTAAATATGTAAATATATATCTAATAATAATATAACATATGTTTATTTAATATATTATTACTAAATATATTATATATATATATATTATTATTATTACATAAATAAATCGTAAATGAGCGTGAGTCAGAATTCGAATTTGTTTGCACTTAAATTAAGTAAAGTATCGAATGAATGTTCAGTGAAATCTATTTTAAACAATATTCTCCCTAATATTTGTACCACTAAAAAAACAAAAGCCTCCCGTAACTTTAATCAGATTAAAAAAAATGTTCGCTCACAAATACTGCTTAATTTCTTGTTTTGTTTTTTAATAACAAGAAACAGAAAATAAAATAAAATAAAACTTCAACACTTCGAAATAATAAAGTATTCACACAATTACGAATATAACTGTACATTCTTTCAACAAAAATATTTCAACATAAATGTTTAAAAATAAGAGTTTTTAAGTAATTTTTACATGCCGTTTTTTATTAATGATAAATTGGAGTAGAAAATAAAAACAAATATTTAAAATAAACGTTTTTAAGTCATTTTTTATTATTGATAATTGCAGAAATAAAAACAAAGAGTTTGTATAAATTTTAAGTTAAGTTTAATGCTGCATTAAAATAAGTACACTTTAATTTGGCGACATTGTCATTGATTTCACTTAATAATCTCTAACACACACGTCCAGCAGATTATCCAAAATGTCCTCGCTGCGATTTAACTCATTGCCATGCAGATAACTGAAGGACTCGTCCACCCCATCGGCATACGGCCGATAATTGCCATAATCGCAATTAATATCAGATGTGGAAATCATCGGAGTTATCAATGCTATATTTGCATCCCTATCTGCATCTAGTTTATGGGATGAGATGATAACATTCTGACTGGGCGTGGGAATCTCGTCCTCCGTATATATCTGAGAAGCAATTAGAAAGTATATAAATAATATATAGTAATTATTAAAATATTAATGAATTCACGAAAATGAAATTAGAATTTGAGATATATTTAAAATATGAATATTATAATATATTATACATCATGTGTCATATATGTTATATATTATTATATTTACCATATTATTACAGCCAAATTTGATGGTGTTAAGGCAAGCAGAGGCGGAGTTGGGTTCATCGTTAATGCCCGTTGTGGTGCTGATTATAATCGTCCCCAATTCATATTGTGGTTGCAAATGAAACGCGGCTTCACTGTTTGCAGTCAGCGCCAATGTCAACTCATCGGCGGGATATAGAAAAGATTCATCATGTGGAGGAGGATGCGGAAGAGGAGAAGGAGAAGTTGAACTTAAAACATTATTGTTTAATGTACCAAATGCCAAATTAACATCCAAATTGAAAGTTTGATCTGTCGACCCCAATTGCACATCATTTCCAGCCAGATTTGGGATTCTTTGGAGGGGTTTCTGATCCGTAATGCCGTAGGTGAAATCCGTATTATTACGTAGTTTTTTATTGGAAACTGTTGTTGGTGTCTCCAAATTTTGATTTAATTTTGTTTGAGCTCCTTTGCGATTGCGAATGCGTTTCCTATCACATTTCTTGGGATCGACACCCAGCTCCCAATAGCCCCCCTTGCCCTTCTCCTCGCGCTTGCGATTGCGAAAACAATGATGCAGCGATAAATTATGCCTAATCGAATTCTGCAAAGAAAAAGTTATATTTATTATAAAATTGAAAATTGGGAAATTTATGCCAGAGGCATACAATAAAAAAAAATATAAGTTTTAGAGATAGCGACCTGAAATCTGGCACATAATTGCTCTTAGTCCTCACGCAAAAAGTTAAGTTAATTTGATTTGATCGATAACGGCCTGCGTTGCTCATTTATCGATAATTATCTTTTTGTATTAGATGCAAAATCCGCAATTTGAAAGGGAGCAGCTGCTCATTAATATACTTATAATATTGATATATAATAATATAGCTGACTAATAAGT
This sequence comes from Drosophila paracracens, assembly GCA_035044025.1. Classification (NCBI taxonomy): domain Eukaryota; kingdom Metazoa; phylum Arthropoda; class Insecta; order Diptera; family Drosophilidae; genus Drosophila; species Drosophila paracracens. Next base: position 805,722 of record JAWNMN010000223.1, on the reverse strand, counting down.
CAGCTGTCCAAATTTCGGATCGGTTGGGAAACTGCCAAGTTATAGTCATAGTCAGAAAAATAAACGCAAATTGATCAAGAATTTTCTTGAGAAAGAGATAGCAAGATAAGCGAAGCGAGCGGAAATATTTGTGTGTTGTATGTGTGTTAGTCGCAAGCCGACAATTTTAGTTTTCCCCATCACAGAGACTGTGCCTTTTTTAAGCAATCACGCAAATTCCTCAAGGGAAATTTGCTAAGCTGGGATTACTTAACAGCTTTAGCAGCTTCAGTTAAATCTCTGCCACTGTTAAATCTCTAGCTTACATTCCACTTTTTGCGCACTCGAAAGAATGCAAATTTCGACTCAATCCAAGCGCAAATTTGCTGTAAAGTTGCCCTTCCATTTTCCAGCATAGCCATGCCAATGATGTGGGAATAGTTGAAGGGCGGCTTTTCAGTCACATCTGTTTTATATTTATTCGCCGAGTGCTCATATTCCGCCAAGTCACTGTAAAAAGATATAGCTCAATATATATTAAGGGTATGCCATTTTATTGGGGGTATTCTCGCTTACCGTTTTATTTTATTGATGAATATATCGTAACGCTCGGCGGGACTTGGTCGTTTTGAGTGTGCTGCATTTTTTGGGCATTGTTTTCTTGACTCGGCAAAATTGATTAAATTACGATTTAGCTGTTTATTTATCGCCCCTTTTTTGTGTGCACCAAAATCAGATAACTTTTGTTTTTTTGTTGTATTTACACTTTCCTCCAATTCCTCTTTCTCAGCTGGCGCTGTTTGAGTATTGTTTAAATCATCTTCAGAGTTACCATCAATTGTTTTTGGCCAGGCCAAATTTTGATTGCGCAGCAGCCAGTTAAGATTGGTTAATTCCCGTTCCTCGTCGGAGTCATCGATAATTTCGGGAGCCCGGATCCTTATCCGGCAGTCTTCAACTACCTTATATTTTTTACTGCTGGCCGTCATCATTGCATTAGTTATCTATCCAATATCTGTAAGAATTTGATAGAGTTTGGAAAAAAATAAAACAAGTCGGGCGTAACCGACTGGAAAATACTTTGATACCATAGCTGATAAAAGGTAGCAATCAGCACGGAAGAAATTATGTCTAAATTCTGTTCAAATTGCGGTAGATGTAAGCTAGTTCCCTTCCATCCAAATTAGGTAACTGTATCTTTTTAAACCGCAGGAGATATAGGATTTTATCGTTTTTGGCGGCGGGAGTGGGCGTTGTCCAAATTTTTTTCCTGATTTATCTCAAATTTGGTGATTCTTGCTTTCATATTGTGTGAGATATATTCAGGTGTATCGGATTAGCGAGTCGGAGTGGGCGTGGCCATCCAATTTTTCATCGATCTCTTAGGGGAGTTACCAGTCACATACTTTTAAAATTTGGTGACTCTAGCTTACTAAAAGTTGTGGAAGATATGCGCATTTCAAATTTCTAGAGCCGAGGCTCTTGGGGGCAGGCGGGTCTGGGCGTGGTCCGAAAATTTATATGCCGATCCTTCTTGGTCTGATGACTCTATCTTTTAAGTTGTAGGAGATATGCGGATTTATCGATTTACACTTTCTGAAATATCAGAATTGGCGATTATGGGCGCATGTGTGGGCGTGGCAATAATATACCCACCAAATTTGGCTCTAACTCAAAAACTACAGAAGATTCTCGATTTGCGAATATCGATTTCATCGATTTCCTAGCCACCCTTCGGTATGAAATTCCTGCAAACAGCAGAAATAAACGACTTTTTATTTGTAAAATAGAAAAGCAGACGGTTATTTTGCAATCTGCGAGCGACAAATATGTATATCCCTTTTATATTTATATATTTGATACATATATATATTTTAATATATTATATTTATATTTATTTACATTAAATAAATTAATACATTCATATATTTTGTATTTAATTTATTCTAATATTTATATTTTTGTGAGCACACAGGAAAAGGGAATATCGATTGGTAATCAAAGACTTGTATTTAGTTGCGATTTAGGCAAGAAGAAAACTACCCACTTATTTTTTTGGAGAAAGATGAGTCGAAAGTTAGCCATTGGCCAGATGGTCAGTGTCGTGATTGGTCAAAAAATTACGGCTTGCTTTCGATAGGGTAGCACCTCAGGAACTCTCTTTCTCTCTCTCTCTCTCTCTCTCCGGCTGCCAAAGAGCTTGTGTGCGCCATTTTATAAGACGAGTGTTATCCCCAAATGATGGGGAAATTATTACCCATATATATGGAGAAGAGTGGGAGTTAAATTACATTCTTTTTCTTTTTTTTAACACATTATAAAAATGTATTTGTTTGACACTTGACTTGATTTAAGTAAATATTTGTACATTTTGCAAGCAATTCATTGCAAATAAAGAATATTATAAAAAATAAATAAAAAAATAATAAAAAATAATTCTAAAATTATATTGAAAATAAATAAATATATAAATAATTAAATGTCTTAATTGGTTTTATTCTGTATTTTTAATTTCGCTATGTAAATTATGCAACTCCTTTTTTTTGACATACTTGTAGAAATTTAAAAGCTTTAATTTGTATGGATACATAAAAATATATATACAGAGAATTTCATCATTCCTTTTACACATCTAGATGAAATTAGTTGATTGATTGTACTCAAATATGTAAAAGGGTACTTTACATACCACTATAATTTACACTTTCTTTAACACTAATTTAATTATTTAACTACAAGGGTTTTTTTTTGAGCCAAATTAATTATTTTATATTTATTTATACTACACTACCTACCACTAATATTTGTTATAAGTAAGAGTTTTTTAACTATCAAAGTAGTTTTATTTATTTTTTCTTAAATGATTTTATATATTTTATATGTATTTTCTGTATTTAAATTTTGGTTTTTGGAGCAAACTGTTTCAGGTGAACTGCTTAAATTGGACTGCAGTTCGAGAAGAGACTACACCTGTACCAGGGTACCGCTGGTCAACCCCTATTCTGGCAGAGCTGGGATAAAATTGGTCATGTATTTTATTTAGTGTGTGGACGGGACGGTGGTCGATTTGAACAGGTTGCCCCTACCCCGACACCGATTAAATGGTCAGAGGGTAGTTCAGTGGGGCAGTTGAAATGGTTTTTAGAGGGTTACAGTACCCTACAACCCACTGGCGGCGCCTCTGCTTAGTTGCTGACTAACAAAAGTCCTCGAACCCTTAAAATATATGTATATGCATATATTGTTCGTGACAAAGCCGAGCGCACATCGACCAGCGTCCAGTAAAGCTTTAATCAACCCCTATTTTCTATTTTTACTTTGTTTTCGTAGCACTTGTCACGTTGTCTCTGTCACCCCCTTCGAATTTATCCTAGACTCCGCGTAGGGGTAGTTGTGCAATTTAGTAAGTCTGAAAAGTTATAGTTCAGCTAAAAGTTTTTTTTTTTAGTAGTAAGCTAATTTTATAGAGTGGAAATAAATTAATTAATAACTTTTGACAACATATTTTAATAATTAGGTCAAGTTATAGAGTAGAAATAAATAAATAAGAAATACAACTTTAAAGTATGCATTTTAATGTTGTTTTCACTTTCAAAATAAATAAATAAAAATAATTTGTTTACTTTTATTAATTTTTACGACAAATAAAAATTAGTATTTATTATTTATTTAACTTGGATTTGTTATAATTGATTGACTTACAAACAAAGCGGCTGGCACAAAATTTCATCAAATGAAATTATTTGAAATAATTAATTATTACAATAAATGCAACGATCTCAATTTGTACACACAAAAAAAATAACATCAAATAAATGCAATTTTTATACAAACTATAAGTAAATAAATAAGACTATAAATAAAAATATAAATGTTAATAAATATTGTCGTACGCAAAAGACGCTAAATTCATTTGAAATAAATGCTGATGATTCAATATGTCTTTGACAAGAATGAATGAATATAATACATAAGTTGAAATACAGTTGAACATTTCCATTAAATAGAGTCAAAACCGGACAGATCACTTTCGAGCTAGAACAAAATTAATTAATATAGTGATTTAAATTTATATTAATACAAATTACAAACCTTCTCGGGCTTATAAAGATGTGTGTGTGGCAGCAAAAAAGTCGAACCAAGATCTCGCTCAGTCATCGTATTTGCCTCCTTAAAAAAATAAATATTTATATATTATTTTAGCAGAGATTTATTATATTTAATTTACCTCGTTCGTATTACTTTGGGTCTGCAGGTCAAAGCAGAGTTGCATTGATTTGGTTATCGCCTGCACTGTTGTCTCATCAAACGAGCGCACGTCAGCTGATCTGCATGGAAAATAAAACGATAATCAAATTCATAACTGACTGTTTGCCTGACAAGCTGGCAACTCCACGTCCTTAAGTTTGTAGTCCTGTTCTACTAACGCAATACTTACAGTGCAGTGGCAGGAATATTATTCATCCACGAGCTCATGCGATGGATTTCGCTGCAATTGTACATATTTATTTGAAGTATATAAAAACTAAATAAACGCTCATCACGAACTTACTCGCCTGGCTGTAGAATGGTTTCTAAGTTAGCTCGAGACATTTGCGGATGTTTCTGATACACTTTCGTTGCTTCCAAATCATTTACATTCGCTTTACTCTCTCGATCGCTAACAATGGCGGATACCTCAAAGCCGGCAGAGACTAACGCGCCGCTTGGCGTTGCAAATTCTTTGCCCGATGCCTTCGATTGTTTTTGCTTTGTGGACTTGACAGCTTTACTTACATCGCACTTATCTGGAGCTATCTGGTGTTGGTTGAGTTGGCCATGCGGCAGAACTGTTGGGTGATAATATTTGGCGCGCGGTATCATCACTGTGAGCGAACGATCCGATTGGTCGGCGGCAAGTATATCGGCGTTATAGTGGCTTTTAGACGGCTTCAGTGTTTGCGGTCGTTCGTCGTTGCTTTCAACATCGACTGACTTTACCTAAAGAATAGTTGTAGAGTTTAAATATTGGTGTCTTAGCTGCACTTACCTTGAACGAATATGGCTCCGAGTTGCGACTAGATTCGCTGTTGGTGTCAATTAAAATTGTATGCTTATCCATGCTGCAATCACGAATCAAGGACTTTTTGCTGGACGTTGTTAACATGCTCGGGTGATAGTTCGAAGCCGTTATAAAAATAGGACGCGCTGCACAGGCGCCGCTCACTTTGCGACGCGAATAGATGAGCAGCATACAGACCAGCAGCAAAATGAACACCGTACCGATTGCAATCAGGCCGATAAGGAGTATTTTTAAATTCAGCTGACAGGTGGAGCCCGCATGCCAGCTAAAGCATTCACAAACCCGCGTGCCATTCAAAATGGGTGCCATGCAATTGCCATGATAATTGCACAGTTCACAGCCAACAATTTGATCGGAGCAAAGGCGACCTGGATAAATTGGATTATCCGATATATCCACATAGCCATCGGGACAGCTACAGGTGTAGCTGCCAATCAAATTGAAGCAGTGCGCGTGAAAAGAGCAGTCGTTGAAATTGGCGTTGCCACACTCATCGAAATCTAAATCGATAAGCGATAATTACTATTTTTACTATTTACAATATAATTGAAGCTCACCTTTAACTGTCAATAAATTTATATCAGATTTAGATGTATATAGTTCGGTGCCACCAATGCTGTAATTGCTTTGGCGCAGATACTTCTTGAACACTGTTTCCAAACGCTTTTCATCACTGTTCTCCGACAGCTGCAATCGATTTTGAATTTTAAAATGAATATTATTATTATATTTACATAGTAATAATGCAAACCTGTAACAAAAAGTGTCCCATTACGGCGTTATCGCTCCACGCGTAGAATTCCTTTAATTGTACGCCGTGATAAACATCCCGGAAATCTGATTGCATAACCATGCGATCGATGGCATCCAGAATAATCGAACTCAAATGTCGATATTGACTGGATGAGTTATTGATGAGCTCAGTGCTGAATTTGAGCTTATAACTTCCCACACGACTGGTCGGAATGCGTATGTCATAGGTGTATGTAGCTGGAATGGGGAATTAAATTAAAAAAAATTGATAATAGAATTTAATATTTAAATTAAAAATATAACTAATTGCAAGATTGCTGTGCGTATTTATATTATTTATTTATATACATATTATACCAGAAATAAACTTTAAAGATGGGGTATTTATATTATTTATATATATATATATATTTTATTTATTTAGGCAGAAGTAAAGATTAGTTCTCAGTAAGAAACCTAAAAATTAAATTGTGAATCAACTGCAGCATTTAATAATTAAACTACAAACAAAATTATTTATGAATATTAATATTTATTTTATTTAAATATAAGATTTAGATAAGTAAAAAACCTTACGCTTGCAGGGTCGATCTGGAAACATGCGCGCAAAGCCCAAGCGGCATTCACAGCGATTGCCATTTCCGTTTCCGGTTCGACTGGAGCATATTTCATTTTTATTGGCCTTGCAGGCGGGCTGGCAAGCCTGATTGCTGGACTCTTTGGTATATTTGGATTTGGTATTGGTTTTGGAGGGCGTGGCTATCAAAATGCCACCGAGGAGAATACTATTCGCGTTGATGGGCGGCACAATTTCTTCATCCCGCGTGGGTACCTCCAGCGATAAATTCCCCTCATAGTCTAAGGCAAGCTCTTCATCTTCTGAAAAGTGAATCGTATTTCGATTATCTGCACCCGTTGCTTTTGTCATCACTACCAAAATATTCGATATATCGCTGTGAATTTGTTCGATTTTCGTGCTCGTTGTTTTTACAGAATTTTCGCTCTTTGATTTGAGTTGAGTTATTTTCGTTTTGGAAATGGTTTGTTTGACTACCGAGTGTGTTTGCGATGGTTGAAAAGCTATCGTTTTGGTATCGATAATACGCCTTTTAATTATTGGTGTATTACTACTTTTTAGTACTACTGGTAGTGTTTTATTGTTTTTGTTGAGCATGGAAATCGTTATATCGGTTTTGAGCTTGACATCATCGAGTTGCTTATTTATTTGCTTATCGAATAACGATACATCGAAGTGAGGAGCGTTGCTTCTAATGGAATAGGGTATTTTTGTTTCAGCCTCCGATGATTCCAGTGAGAGTAAATTGCTTTGTTTTGGATTCTGAATTATTCGAGTATTTTTCAGAGTTGCTTCTCGATAAATATTTAGTGTATTTGTATTAAACGAATATATATTCGTTGGCAACACCGATGGCTCAATAATTAAAGTGGTAAGTGAGGGACTGATTGGCAGCTGCGTTGAGTGTCCTTTAGCGGTATTTGTAGGGCTGAGTTTGATGACAGTTGAGTGCTGGTTACTGATATTTATAGAGTTGACTTTTAGATTAGTTGAGTGTTGCTTAATGTTATCTGTAGGGTTGATTTTTATTTGCGTTGAGTGCTGGTTAATTATCTTTGTTGGGTTGATTTTCTGGAGCGTTGCGTGTTGGTTAAAAGTATTTGTGTGCTGCGTTGAGTGCTGTTTAATGTTTTTTAAAGGTTCGTCGGTTTTAATTGCTGTAAATTTATACTGTTTACTGGTACCGTTTATAAACAAGGTCTTCGGTAGGTTATTTGTAAATGTAGGCTGTGTTTTTAACACTTTGACTCTAGAAGAACTCAAGGCAGGCTTAAATTTTGGAGACTCAGTATTGAAACTATTTTTAAGTGGTAGTTGTAAGGTAGATATAATTATGGACGGCGTTGTTGGTAGTGCTGAGGTCTTTATTTTATGCACTAAACTCGAAGACTTATTGGGCATATTTTTAATAATTGCTGGTGGTGGTTTCAGACCCACAACATCTTGAAGGATTGAATTTTTTGGCATTGGTGGCGGCTCCAAAATATTCGTGGGTCTAATCGAAGTCAGCAGTTGAAGGTTCTCTATATATTGAGTTTGAGCTGTTTCTAATTTGAGACCCGGTCGCAAATTAAAACTTTGACCGGCTGCCACAAAAACCTTTTTAGCCATATCATTTTTAGACTTATCCACTAGGCTTTGATTCGATTTGATGAAGGGTTGACCCAAACTGAGGGTCTTATTTGCCGTTTGTTGTGTGGTCGATAACCAGGGATTAATCGTAGTTAATTCAGATAGAGGTAATTGTAGATTTTGTATATGCCTATTTACTTTTGAGAGCGTTAGATTTCCGCTGCGTAAATTATAATTGTAGTCGCTGTGGCTGGTATAGTCAGCATTTTGATCGGGCACCTTGTTCATGGTAGTGCTGGGTTTTGCATAGGTTTGCTTGCTGCTCTCGGCACGTATAAGATTTGTGGCAACTTGATCTGAATCGGCGGATATGGTAGATATAGGTAGTTGGTTTGTATTTTTGTTGTTAATAAAAATGGATTTATCAGCTGGTTTTTGATAGATTGCTGCGTGCAGGGTTGCATTGGTGTAATCGTTGCGCAGATTTTCTGTATTCTTCAAATAGTTTTGATTGCGTTGCTTAAGTGTGTTCAGATTTGGTTGTTGATTTAGTTTCTCTGGTGGCTCCACAGCTATGCGTGTATTTTGTGGACTTAGCCGTACCTCAACGTTGGCCTTATTATGCGGTATTTTAATTAGGGGCATGGGTGCCGGGGCAACTTGACCACGCACCGCGGTGGCAAGTGGGTAATTATCGCCCTCTCGCTTGAAGGTCAAAGGTGGCACATTTATGTTGACATTGTGGCTGAGAACGGAGGTTTTCAAATTGATGTGATGGGTATTATAAGCCGGGGGAGGAGCAGCAGCAGGACCTGGATTATAGTAACTACTACTGCTGCTACCTCCCATATCTGAGGAAGCTGAAGGAGGAGCAGGAAAAGCAGCAGCAGATTTTGGAGTGAAGTTACTGCTACTACCTCCCTCTTCTGAGTAAGGAGGAACAGCAGGAGCAGGACTTTGTTTATAGTAACTGGTGCCACTACCACCCACATCAGAGTGAGCTGGAGCAGCAGCAGGACCTTGCTTATAGTAACTGGCACTGTCACTACCTCCCATATCTGAGTAAGCTGGAGGAGCAGGAGCAAGTCCTATGGTGTAGTAAATGTTACTACCTCCCATGTCTGTGTTAGCCGAAGGAAGAGCAGGAGGAGCAGCAGGGGCAAGACCTTGTTTATAGTAACTACTGCTACTACCACCCATATCTGCATAAGCTGGAGCAGTAGCAGGTCCTGCAGTATAGTAACTTCCACTACTAGCATTGTCTGAGTAAACTGAAGGAATAACTGGTCTCTGATTGTAATAACTACTGCTACTACCAGCCACAACCGCTGGGTACCTTGTCACCGCTGGCAATTTAGTGCTAAATATCTGAGGTATTGCTTTAATTTCCAATATCTCATTGTTATTCAGCTCCGCATTCAAATGCATTATCTGCTGTTGGTGGGGTAATCTGTGTGCACTACCGGGGGGAGTTAACATATAGCCAAAGTCTGGCTGGGACTTAGAGCTCTGAGCTGGTGGCAAAAGTATATTATCATAATCGAGGGGTATAAGCCTTGGAGGAGTCAACGAAAGTGATAAAGAAAGTGGTTGAGGAGGTATCCAAGTTTTCTTCTTGAAAGGTGCTACAGGCACCGATCTATCGCTATAATCCGGCGAGTTCTTTGGCCTTGGAGACGAACTCAAGAACTGTGATTGGGGACTGTAAATAATGCCATTGGGTCTGCCAATGATGACGTCCGCATTCGCATTAATTATTTCCCCAGGTCTAATGGGTATGCCATTATTAAGCAAGGTAGCCGGAAAAGCCGGGTAAATGGAGAGGGGTTTTAATATGTGACTCCTATTATTATTATGCAATAGCCAATTATCATCGTCGTTAAAATCAATTTCCATTTCCGGTTCCGGTGGATTTATGTGCAAGCTGTGCGCCGTCAAACGACTTCGATTAATATCGATTTCTGCCTTATTCGCGTGCGATTTGTAACGATGTTGTGCGGGTTTTTGCTGCACGTTGACCTGAAGTGGTATGTAAACGGGCTTCTCGTCCAAGGGATTTGAAGTTGTTGTTGAAGTTGAAGTTGGAGTTTGTCTTAAATTAAGACTTGTTGTCGCTTGTCTGTTGACTATATTTTTTTGTATTAAGCCCGCCATAACATCAAAAACTGGTCGCAATCTTTGTAAATTTAGAGAACCAATTAGTTGCTCAACACTGGTTGGATTTGGAGTTGCTTCCTTTAAGGGTCTCACATAGACGTGCTCATTTTCCGACTCTGCAACACTCGAATCATCTTCCAACTCAATTTTAGTTTGAGTTTTGCTTTGCTCTATTTTTGGTTTAGTTTTAATGGAAGTAGCCTTAATAAAAGTTGAGAAACTTTGATTTGTAGTTGTTTCTTTAACTGCCTTTTTGAAATTGACCGCCGTTACTTGCAGCGTCTGACCACCCAGTAATGTGGCCAGGGTGACCATGACTTTGCGATTATTTTTACCCTTCTTCTGTATTAATTCCGTGCGAAACATGGAAACCAGCTCGGGTCTGAGTAGAGTACTAGGCACTATATCCGTAATCGTATTCACAATAACCTTTGTTTCAAAATTATGGACCACTTTCTTAGATACACCCTGCAAATAGGATGAGGCAGGGTATATTGATGTTGTGGCCAAATAAGTCACAGTCGTTAAATAGGTTTTCGTTGCAAAAATATGAAAATCTAATTCCTCGCTGCTTGTTGCTTTTATTTTGAGGCTTCCCCGTCCTGGCTTGGATTCCGTGATTACCAGTTGGGTGAGAATATTCTCCGAGTCGGACACAATTCCATTGGGAGCTGTTCTCGTTACGGCCAGGCGACTATAATAGGTATTTGTGTCCAGCACTGGTGTCGCCTCCTCCGATGGCTGCAAATATGATATATAATCCTCGGGTCCAGTTACCGTATTTATCACTGTGTAGGTCGAGGTGAGCACGAGTTCATTGTTCCTCATCGTATTATAATAATGATATGTGGTCGGGAAGATGCCCACAACTAACTCGGGTGTCTACGGAAATAATTATAAGAAATTGTTGAACAGTTAGTTAATTGAAGAGCTAGTGCTAGTTCAAAAATAATTATGAATAGATATTATTATATTGTATGTAAATGTTATATTGATTTTAAATTAAATATTATATGGAAGAATTACTGATGTAATTGAATTAATTTAAGAATTAATTATTATTATATTATACAAATATTTATATTAAGGTTAAATTAAATATCGAATGTAAATCATGAATGGATATATGGTCTATCGAGTGCAGCCGCTGGTAAGGCGATCGCAGTGTATGTCCCATCTCCTCTAATATCTCTAAGAATAGCTTGATCCCATGTAAGTCAGCCTCAAGTGCCTAATTTTGAGGGCGCTATCATGAGCATGAGCCAGCTATCATCATCTTAGAGCGCCACTTGTTCATACTTGAATAGCGGATAAAGAATTATTATTAAAGAATATCAAGAGGTATTTTAAAAATTATAAAGAAAAGTTACGCATATTATTAAATTATAGAATTAATTGTAGAAATTCAGGAGCATCTTATAAAGAATTTTTATAAAATGGTTTTATATTATTTATAATCATTATATTAATATTAAATTAAATAAAAAATAGAAAAGTTACAGTTAAAAAACAATATGTATATGTATACTTACATTTGAGAGAGTTACGCCTAAAGGAAGTTGGCTGCTCGCTCTTAGAAAATTTCGCTCCTCCGTTTGTCGATTGGCGACAACCTTTTCTCGGCTCTCAACTGTTAAACTGCCACTCGTCAGATATGTGGTAAGATATGTGTAGGTTGTGAGGCAGGTCTTCGTTATAAACTGATTGTCTCCCAAGGATATGGTAAAGTTCTCCTGATCGAGATAAGGGAGAGACAGAATTTTCTATTTGTATATATATATATTTTTGACAATTGAAAAATAATAAAAAATAATAGCAGCACTTACGCATTATTTCTGATTTTTTTCTATATGTTGCTTTTATTTTTGTCGTTCATTTTCTGCCGTTTACATAAATTTCAAATATTTCATTTGAAGCTTTGTTCAATTTAAATAAGCTATCCTTTTTCTTTGTTGCTCCCCTTATTTTCAAGTGCCTTCTGCCATTTTCCAAACAAATTATTAGTAAGTTGCTTTAAATTACAAATTCAACAAATACAGATTTAAAAACATTTCATGTGCGAGTGGCTTTTATCTAATAATATTTGTATACATTTATATACTTTTATACTTTAATACCGAAGGTATCTGTCTGTCTGTCTGTCCCTTAGAGATAGAGACTTGAAACTTGCAACATATACGGGTCTGTACCCGCGTCAGACAAAGTGTAAACATTGGAGTGCTACGTCCACTAGGTGGCTAGAAAATCGATAAGTAAAAGCCGTCAAATTTGGTGGGTATGTTACTGGTTGCCGCCTTTAAGGGCCGATAAATTTGTGTGGCCACGGCCACACATGCCAATTCCGATATTTCAGAAAGTGCAAACCGATAAATCCGCATATCGCCCACAACTTTAAAGACAGAGTCACCAGACTAAGATAGTAACTTGGTGGTAACCTTTTCCAGGGATCGGCATATTTATTTTTGTCACCAAATTTCGAAAGTATTTTACTGGAAACTCAGAGATCGATGAAAAATTGGATGGCCATGTCCACTCCGACTCCTTAATCCGATACACCTGTTAGTGTAAATGGATAAGTCCATATATCTCACACAATATGAAAGCTAGTCATACAAATTTGTAGAGTATATTGCTACTAACACTCTTCAAAAATAACCCCCGCCCCCAAAAACGATGAAAGCCTATATCACCCACAATTTAAGAGCTACAGTTGGAAGGTAGATTACTAAGATCGTACTTCAAAAATTGGTTGGCCACGCCCACTCCCGCTTCAAAATTCCCAAAATCCCATTTCTCCCACAATTTACTAGCTACAGTTACAAAACTTCGAAAGATTGGTAGCTATCATATATCTACCGGAATTTGAACGGCAAACTTGGAAAGAATTTCTTGGCTACACCCACCGTGATCCTTGTTATCTGTTATCAGCTGGCGTTGCGTTTGGTATTAAAAATATTTCGCTGTCTCTGTATTTTATTATTTAATTTATTATTTTATTTATTTTTTTATTAAATATTTACCTGTTTGTTGCTTGTAGGCAGAGCTAGTATCATATGGTTCTTGAGGGTGCTTGGGGCAAGAGTGAATGGCTTCTGTGGCAAGTGAGACTGAGGCTGAGTTGCAGCTGAAGCTGAAGCTGCTGAAGCTGCCGCTGCCTGATGCTTCAGTTTATCGCTGGCGATGATTAGTTCAACTCCATTAGACATGACATGGGTGGCCAAGTTAAATCTAGCCTCATCCAAACTCAGCTCAGCTAAATTGGAGCTCTCATCTAGCAAGCGAATATTCTGAGAGCGGTGGTTTGTCAATGGATCTGTTGAATCACTCTTAGTTCTAAGTGTTCTTGTTGTTTCTGTTGTTGTATAGTGTTTAATGTATTTTTTATGGTAGCCTAAATCAATTACAAAAGTGTTTTTATGATAATAATTTTGCGGCCTTTTTTTAAAGAAAAATAAAATTTAAATAAGGGCTGAATATTTACAGATTGATAATCAGTTATATGTATACATCAGTAGCAGCATCCTTTTTTTCTATATAGCAAAATAAATGTATTTCATAACAAAGCTAAAAAAATAAATAATAATGATTGAGTTAGCTTTAAATAACCGGAAGAGCCACAGGAAAGCCTCAATAAAATATAAATAAAAACAATGAATAAAAAGGTAGACATTTTTCTGTACATATAAGGGCATAAAAACATTTTTATTTTGTGTTTAAATCATTTGCAGCCTTTGCTAAAAATTCAATCATTTTAATTAGTCAAAAATTGAGTAGTGTCAAAAATAGAAAAGGGGGAAAACACGCAAGTTGTTGACTTTATATATATAATTAATTTTTAATTAAGCGAATATTAATATATATATATATATATATATATATATATATCTATTATGTATATATATATATTTGTTTTTAAATACTAAGAAATTAACAAACCCATTTTATACATCATACTTAAACTATTTAATTAATATCAATAATTGTATTAATTTGTTTTTGTTGCTCTTAAATTAAAGACAAATAAAAAATGTGTGTAAAAATTAAAATGTTTAATTTAAGATTTGCGTTAACAGTTATTAATTACTTATAGCATATGTGTAGAGATATACAAACAATGATACATAGATATATAGATATACATTTATTTTACAGCAGCAAAAGAAAATGTTTTATACGTAAATATGTATGTGTGTTTGCGTGTGTGTATTGGTGTGTATGTAACTGCATTGGTATTTTTATATATTTATATACAACTAAATATGGAAAATCGCCACTTGATTATTAATTGCAAGCTTAAAAGGGATATGTTAAGTATTAAGTACTGGAGTTCCTATAATATCCCCCAGTTGTGTTAAAGGGCATATGATCCCCTTTAGCTTTTTTTGGGCATTTGTGAGGGCAAAACTGAAAAAATCCATCACATCCATACTTGAAGGCTCAAAGGGAATAACTGAAATATAAAGTAACTATGTAGTTTTTGTGGGCATAACTAAAGTATCCCATTTAGTCCGCTGTCGCTTTTCAAGGCATTTGTGTGGGTATTATTAAAATATCCCTCCGTGTTGTGGTCCGTGTTATGGGCACGGTTCGTGACTTCACTTTAGTGAATGTGGAAAGGGATTCGATAATTTCATGCTGACCGCTGTGAACTCGTTCCACAATTACTGTATAGGTTTGTGTATACAATTCAGTGCTGGCTGTGCTTGTCACTTGCAATGTTGCAGTACGCGCAACAGTTGAGTTGGTCGTTGTTAACACTTTGTTTATTTGTTTGCGTCTATTTCTGAGTTGTTTTTGCTTGCGGCTTTTCCCAGCCCGCGTTGCATTTTGACGGGTGGCGGGCAGTGATGAATTCAACTGGAATGATGTTGTTAGAATTATTTCCGGTGTTGGTAAATTAAAAATTGGTGTTGGTAAAGTCGAAATTGCTTTGTCAATTTTTGGATTTATTTCCTTTGATTTTAGTATTGGTAAAGTGGACATTTTTGTTATATCCAGTGTTGTCAAAGTCGAAATTGCTGTGGGCATTCTTTCTGGATTTTTGGCTTCTGTGTTTGCTGTTGCTAAAATTGTATTTATTTGTAGAGCTGTTTTTATTGTTGTTAGAAACACTGTTGGTGTCGACTGCTTATTTTTTGCTGCTGTTTGGTTTGTTCTATTTGTAAGTCTATGCTTGAAGACGACAACACGTTTGTTCTTTGGCTGTGAAACTGACACGAAATTGTTATTGTTGTTGTTGGTCGTGTTGGTGTGGTTATTAGTGTTGACTAGTGGCTTGCGCCGCACAAGCACTTTTTTGCGCAAACGCCGCATCTGCTTTTGACTTTCCTGAATTTCACGTTTGATTTTTATTGTACTTTTTTGTGGACAGAGTGTTGTAAAATGCTGCTTTTGTGGTTGCTTTGTGACCTGCAACTGTAGTGGGAACAACTCAGCGAGGTCATTTACACTAAAAAATAAATGGAGTTCGTTAAGGCCTCCTGCTCAATCCCGGTAATGCTGCTGCTGCTGTCAGAGGGTGCCCCCATTTGGGTAGCTTTGGCCTTAGCATGCCACAAGTGAACATCACCTATGATGCTCTCCAGAGACGCTGTCTGATCCAACTCGCCAAGGGTATTTTTATTCACCGGTGCTGGAAGGTAGCTCTGCACCCTCTCGCTACCCTCAAATGCATAAAGGTCCTCTTCGACTGAAATAGTTTGCTGGGCATGTCGCTTGTGCAAAGTGGAGGGTGTTAGATGCTCGTAACTATTGTAAACTGTGGATAAAATGGTGCTAAATTCACCGGGTCTTCGCCCAGATACGTAGAGCGTAACAACACTACTTTCCGTAGGGTTCTCGAGGTCCTCTTCCTTATTGGCATGTGGTCGCTGGCGTTTGTGACTTTTGCCTGGTTTTCGCGACTTTTTGCGACTTTTGCTCGTCGTTTGCTGTTCGACTATAATGCCATCTATATTGGCTGCATCGTAGGGACTTATTTCATCCAGATCTTGCAGATTATCGTTGAGCAATATTTGTGGCGAAATAGTGTTGGTAATCGTCGGATTTTGTTGCTGCTGCGGCTGCTGTTGTTGTTGCAACAGCAATTGTTGCAGTAGCAAACTGTTAACCTGCGCCACCTGTCCAGATTGTTGTTGGAGTTGCTGCAATTGTTGTGTTGGTGAATTTATTATCGTGTCTACACTATACTCGGTAGCTGTTATCGTCTGCGCTGTGGTATCGAAAACAGTTGTCAATATTTTCTTGCCCTGGAATGTAATGGGCAAAATTGTAGACTTGCCATCATAAATTGTAGTCACATAAGTGGAAGTATGTGTGCGATATTCCGTAACTGGTACCGCTGCAGCTGTTGCTACTGCGGCATCTAGCGCCGGTAGCGCTGCCTGAGTACCCGCTAGCGCGCCTAGCAGCGGATTCGCTGGCAGATTAATATTGCCCAACAGCAACTGGGATAGTAAAATATTCGCCAAAGGCGCATTTGCCGATATTTGTGGCTGCAGCGTGGAGACGACACTCTCCACGCCGTACACCGTAGAGGGTAGCACATGCGAAAAGGAGGTCTTGCGACCCCTGATTGTTGTAGGGGTAAAAGTGACAGTTGTTGTTAGTGTGTCGTGTAGCAAGTAGCGAGTTAATTCCGTAACACCTGCTGCATTTACGCTTGTGTCCTCGCGTGCCAGGTAGAGCGAGGTTTGTCCATTGCTACCCACTTGCTGGGTGTATTGATGAGGCGCCACTACCTCTAAACTGGTCTTGGCGGTCACAATATTTTTGTACTCCGTCAGCTGACCGTTGACAACGGGTACGGTTACTTCAACGGGCACTAAATGGGTAACTGTTATGGCAACACTACCCAATTCAGTTGCTGCTACATCATGGTTGTAATCATTCCGATTGCGATTACGGTTTGTGTTGCGATTACGGGAGGAAGTGCCGGAACCGGCGCCATTGCGGCTGCGTGAGTTGCTAGCGGTACGGCTGTCTACATTATTAGTATTGCTACTGCTGATGTAGCTCTTTAAACGACGCGCATTCGCAGAGTTGGAATTGGAGCTGGAGCCGGAGCCGGAGTTCGAGCCAGAGTTGGAGCCGGAGCCGGATCCGTTTTGTTGACGTCTTAGCGCCGACTGCGGCCGTCTAAAATTTGACTTTGCGGAGCTTCCAGTACCTGCCTGCCTGCTCTTTCCGGCTGTGTCCTTTTCGCGTAGTGTAAACTGCGCACGAGCCGTGGTGGGTCTGGTGGGGCGTATAGCGCGATGAGAGCCGGAGTTGCTTACTGCAGTTGGTGCCGTAGAGCTGGACTGTTGCTTATAACGCGAACCAAAGCGCGCATTGAGCTTGCCACGCGGCGTTGTCTCAGCAAGTTGCTCCTCCGTTGGCGCCTCCTCGGTCGTTGCGGTTTTGGGGCGACGAAAGCGAAAGCGATTGCGACTTAGAGAATCCGCCTGACGTCGCGAACGTGAGAGGGTACCGCCCTTTTTGCTAGAGCGTCGACGGCGACGATTGGCTTCATTTTGAGCGGTTTCCTGTTCCTCCTCATCGCCATCCTCATCCTCATCGTAGTCCGCATCGCCATCAGCATCGTTATCCTGCGCCTGCGCCTGCTCCTGCTCCTTCTCCCTTTGCTGCTGCTGAAAGAGACCTCGTGGCGGGAAGAGATTGCTTTGTGGCCTGGCGCGCGCCTGCAGCGAACTCAAAGTGGGTCGCTGAAAGCTGCGCGGTCTTGGCCGTACCGTTGTCGTTGTCGTCGTTGTCGTTGTCGTTGCGGCTTTGGCGCGATTTGCTAGGGGATTTTTGCGCACGGATATATTTGCGGCGCTGGTATTGCTCGCGCGTGTCGCAGGCGTAAAGCCACTGGGTCGATTGAGCGGTCGCCGAAAACGCAGCAGCGGATTTTGAGTGCGACGCGAATTTTGCGCCGTTTTCTCCTCATTGTCATCAGTAGCAGTCAAACCTTCCTCCGTGGAGGCATCCTCCTCACTGGGTTCGTTCTCTGGAATTGCAGGCGTTGTTGTCGACGCCTGTAGTGCTTGCCCAAAGGCAGCGGTGGGTCTTATGCGCTGACGGGAATTGAGAAAATTTAAGCTGCTGGCTGGACGATAGCCAGATGCGGAGGGGGAGGCGGAGCTGAGACGCCTGGAACTGCTAGCCGTACCGGAACGCGCGGAGCTAGCAAATCTATTTCTGGACGGTGCAAAGCCGGTAGTGCTGCCAGCAACTGATGAACTAAGCCCCGCAGCAGTAGCCAGTGACGATTTCAAGGGGCGACCAAAGAGACGACGAGTTGAGGAAGAGGCGGCCCCTTGTGGATTTGTGGGTGCATTGGAAATGCCACCTCGTCGCGCGGAGCTGTACCGAGCACCACCCACAGACTTCAAGGCAGGCGTGGCTGTTATAGTTGGCGTTATATCGGAACGGGTTATTATTGTTGCACTGCTCGCACTCAGCGTTTTTTGCTTGGGTGCAAAAGTGGGTCGATTTCGGGAGGCAAAGGGACGTATGACTGGAGCAAAGGTACGTTTTTTAGACTGCGAGGACAAATTGCTATCGCTATCGTTATCGCTATCGTTATCACTATCGTTGTCGTTCTGCTCCTCGCTGTGCATGCTGCCCTCCACAGTGGCAACCCCAATTTGCTGTTGACTACTCAACTGCCTCGTACTCTCCACAATCAATTCCTCAACGGTTGCGCTTGGCGAAATTGTTACCAAAATTGGTTTTTCAAATAGAAAACTGGAAGTGCTTTCGATAATTTGCGCATAGCGACTATCGATAATTGTGCCGATAACTTTAGATTGATAGAGCGTCGTGGTACGATTGCCAATGCGAGTGCCCTCAATTAATCGGACGAGGCCCGTTTTATATTGCGACGAGCTGGAAATTGAGTTGAGTTCTAATTTCTTGGACACATCGATGAGTAGACTTGAAGTGCTGCTAGTCAACTCTATGGCGCTGCCCTCACTATCGAGGCTCGACTGTATTTGAGTGGTGAAGTACAGGGTACTCACACCATCAGCATCTATGATGTGCTTGTAATCATAGTAAAGCAACTCTGATTTGTTTGGTGTACCCATAACAATCGAGGTGTCTGCGTGCGGCGTGACTGGCACAGTGCTCGTAGTGTCATCACTAGCAAATGCCGTTATTGTTGCCGTCGGTGTTATGACATTTACAATGGTCTCGAAGCGTGAATCGGTCACCGTCTTATTTGCCTCATAGGAGGTCGTGTAATAAGTGTAAGTCGTATAGAATGTGGTCAAATCAGTTGCATTTGGGTTAATTAAATTCACCACAATGCCAGTCGAACTCGAACTAGCATTCGAATCCGAACTCGCAGTTGTACTCTCACTTAGTGTCGAAGTTCCACTCGAATTCTCAGTCCAACTTTTTGTTGGTTCGATAACATTCGATATCGTCTCCTCTCTGCTGATTGTTGTGATTTCACCATCCT
This sequence comes from Drosophila paracracens, assembly GCA_035044025.1. NCBI lineage: Eukaryota > Metazoa > Arthropoda > Insecta > Diptera > Drosophilidae > Drosophila > Drosophila paracracens. The sequence continues at coordinate 786,171 of JAWNMN010000223.1, read as the reverse complement.
TGGCCAGCTTTGTCCAATAGGTGAATGTGGTGAAATACGTGATGGGCAGTGTTGCATCCTCGTGACTCAGCATTTTTGTGGGTTGCAATGTTTCCGTTGCAATATTTGTCACAGTTTCCAGGCGACTAACAACATTAGTGCTATCCTGCTCATACATAGTCGTATAGAACGTAAATGTTGTAAAACTAGTCTGTAACAGAAGTGTGGCAGAGGGTAGCATTTCTTCGGTATTGCTCTCGGAACTGACCTGATCATCGGCAATATCATCCCTGATTTTCAAGTGTTGTTCACCATTTGAACTGCTCGACTTGACATCGGTTATTAGTGTGACCAGCTTTGAGTTGGCTGCATTTTCAGTATTGCTAATAGACTCTGTTTCCGTTGGATTTATTATTATTTCCTTGGCCAGTTGCGCAACACTGGTATTTAGCGCACCCAGTTCGGTTACGTAATTTGTGAACACCTCCGTTCGCGACATTATTTCCGTTTCGCTCTCTGCGAATATGGTTGTATAATAGGTGTAAGTTGTGTAGAACGTTTTTGTATATTTTACATCATTTAAATACTCGGTTTTTTGAGCCGATTCGATTATTTCCTGCTTTACTCCGTTGTTAACACTGGCATCTATCAATTCCTTCAATTCATCAGGTATCATATATTTGGTCGCTTGCAAATTTGCCGATTTTGTTGCACTTATTTCATTCTCACCGACCTGTGGCATTATAATGCTCGATTTTAAATCCAGATTCAAAGTGGAACTAATTATATTGGTCACAATTTCAGTGTGACTTGAAATTGTTGTAGAATCGCCTTGGAAAAAGGTTGTCAAATATGTATAGGTTGTGTAAAGGGTCTTGTAGATAATATCCAACTCATCAGAAGCATTTTCATAATCCTCGTGATCGGATTCGGTAACATAATCCTCATCATCCTCAACTATTTCGCTGGTTGTTGTATTTTCCTCAGTTGTTGTTATTATTTCATTGGGATTCGTCTCAGTTGTTGCCCCATTTTGTGGCACTGGGACTACCTCTGTTGGTTTCTCCAATTGCGGGTATTCCAACACTTTTGTCGCCTGTATACAATAATATTTGGTTGTCTCTTTGATCTCATAACTGGATAAAATACTTGTCTCAGCTTCGTCATTTAAAATTGTAATCAATTTCGGTAATTGTGTGAGAAATATTTGTGACTTGAGCTCATCGCAATTATCATTATCTTTTGGCGTAGTCTGTAGTATATCTGCTATATCTTTAACCGTTGTATTATCCTCCTCCTCATTGGATGTATCTGTAGTTGTGTTCATTTCTGCCTCATCATCCATAACTGTTGTTAATTTTTCGATATTTTTATTTGTGGTAATTTCTTCAATTTTTGTTTCTTCTATATTTTTATTTGTGGTAATTTCTTCAATTTTTGTTTCTTCTATATTTTTATTTGTGGTAATTTCTTCAATTTTTGATTTTTCTATATTTTCCTGCATTTGATTTATTTTAGATATATTTTGCTCCATTTGATCTGTTTCTTTTTCTTTCTTTTTATTTGTGCTAATTTCTTCATTTTGATTTATTTTGGGTTTATCTATATTTTCCTCTACTCGATTTATTTTTGTTGCAATATTTTCCTCTATATGATTTATTGTCGTTTCTATATTTTGATTAATGTTTTCCTCAATCTTAGCCATTGTTTCTTTATTTTTCAACTCAGTTGTTGAAGTTTGAATTGGATTCTTTATTACCGCAGTTGGTTCCACAAAATTGGCAAAGGGATCATCATCTATGAATATGGTTGTTGCCCCGCCATGCACCTCTAAATTTGAGGCTTCAGTTTGTATATTACTTAAATTATTGTTGTCATTATTTAGAGCTGTTTGCAAAACTGGAATATCAGCCGGAGTTTCAGCTGGACTTTTAGCTTGAATTTGAACTTGAATTCCGTGACTTCCTTGGGTTCCTAGAGTTCCTTGAGCTTGAGTTCCTTGAGTAAAATCTTGAGTCTGCCCTTGATTTTGATCCTGTGCTTGTGCCCTGGATAGCGATGCATATATCTCCAATATTTCTTGATCTGTGGGCAATGAAAACATGGGTTTCGATAACAAATCCTCCACAGCAGCGGAACTTTTCGTCAAAATAGGCGTTGCAATCACAGAAGAACCAAGTTCCAGATGCGATTTTATAGAAGTTGCCTCCATATTCTCAACAAAAACAGGTTCCGTTTTAATCTCAAGAACTGCCGATGATTTCTCTATCTCCTCCAGAATTGAACTAATGGAAAATGCCTTCTTTTCCTCCTCCAGAATTGGACTTATTGTAGTTGTTACTTTATCTAATGTACTCAAAATATTTGTCGCTTTAACCAAAAATTCCTCAACTGTATTTGGAACTAAGTCCAGCTCACTAGTTCTGAGCGTAGCCATGCCTTTGATGGAGGTTATTTGACCCACATTGAGACTCGCTTGCGCTTGCGCTGTGCTGGGCGAAAATACAATCAAACTATCACCAACCAAAGTTGTAAAGTCCGCAAATCCGTAGTAGGTAATAGTCGCGGGCACTCGTTTCTTGAGTTGAATTTGATTGTGAGTTGAAGTTGAATTTTGAGATTTATTTTGCAGTTTTTGCTGCATCAGCTGCTGATAGTAAAGCTTGGCAGAGCGTCCTTCCTCCTCCTCCCCCTCCCTCTCCCACTCCTCTATTATTTCAGTTTCCGTTTCTTGTTCCGCCGTATTTTGATAACCACTCGGCGCAAAATGATTTTTAACCGTAAAAGTTGGCAAATCGCCGATTGGCAACACTTTTTGTGCGGCCAAAATGCGAGCATTATTTTTATTGGGCGATGCATAAGCGGAGTGGATAACCGTAGACAGTACGGCGGAGGGGAATACGCCGGAATCGGGTGTTGATTTCACCAATTGATTACTTTGTTGTAGTCTAAAATAATCCGTATTGCCAACGAACTCAACATTACGCAATTTATCATCGATATCCCGCCAATCTGCGGCTTCCGCATCCGATAACAAATCATTATGACTCTCCAAATGTGCCGTAAAAGGAGACGGAGTCTGAGCCGTAGTCGCAGTACTGCCCTCACCCACCCAACTGGTTATTACAGATGGTTGCAACCCGTTCTCATACAGAACCCTAGAGGATTTCTTGAGGTACTGCGCATATTGCCGACCATTATTAAGGGTAGTCCCCACCACTTGGGTCGCATATTCCGTCGTAATGCCGTCTTGGATAAAAGTGCGTGCGGTGGATGTTAGCAATCCTAGTTCCGGACGGACAGACAAGAAACGACCATGTCCCAAATTATCCTGATTGATTAACAAAACTGTTGTTAAATCTACGCATTTTACAACACACATTTTACAACACACACAATGAGAGAATTTTTGATGGAAAGTTGTAGAAAAATTAGACACATTAAAAGTATTTACAAATAAATATAAAAAATATAGAGAGAGTTAAAATTAATATATATATGTATATATATATATATATTATATATATATATATATATATATATATATAGAAATATATATATATTTATGTATGTCCAGAATGTACAGCAGAGAGAAAAGTTGTTGGAAATCATTTACATAAAAAGAGATAAACAGAAAGAAAAAAGTCACAAAGAAAAGTAAGTACAAAAAACACATATGAAAGAACAAAAGAACAATTAAATTATTTACAATTATATAGGTTTAAAATGATTGTAATTAACTAAAATATGAATATATGCATTATATATAAAAATATATATTATATAATTAATTAAAAAATATATATATATTTATTTATATTATTGTTAAATATTATTACAGTTGTGACATATATATATATATTATAATTAATTTAATAAAATATATGTATAAATGTATTAATATTACAGATATACATATATTATAATTAATTGAAATATACATATGTATATGTAAAGTATTATTATTTCATAATTAATTAAATATAATATATACATATATATTAAAGAAATATATTATTTACATAAATATATATAAATAAATAAATAAATACATTCAATATTTATTTCAATTTTATTTAATGCATTTCAATTCGAAGTGCACTGAAAAATTTAAAAATAATGCGAAAACAAAATTTTACATATTTTTTACATGAGTGCGAATTTTTTTGTTATTGATAATGATAAATGTATAAATGTATGTATGTATTTTATGTATGTATGTAATTTATGGATGTATAAGGTCCTCTTTTACGTTAACTGCGTATTTAAGTGCTTACCATCTGCGCCTGTTGCCACACGTAACGTGGGCGTTGGTCTCACGATGTAAGGCTCATCTGTAATTAAATAACGCAATCGGTAAGGAACGCATTATGCCAAATTTATATGTTTAATACTTATTTCCTACTATATTATTATTTTATAAATTGATATTTATTAATTAAATTTTACTTTTAACTTAATTAAGGCCAATAATCAATAAAAAAATAAATACTTAACGCATTGCGTATGCTTAACTCTTACGTTTACTACGTAATTGTCATACGTCATGTAACTCTAAAACTTCAAGCTTTTCAGCAGGTTGTCAAACTTATTCCTATTTCGTTTCCAGTTCCGGCCCCGCTTCCGTTTAAGGTTTATGCACAACGACTCGCGATATATCGATGAGATATATCTATAACACACTTATAACAAATTATTACATATGTTTATATATAATTTAGAGGAAAGCCAACAGATGCTATTAACGAATATTGCTAAGCAGAAACAAAAAAAACGGCGAAAAAGAGAAGAAAAAAGCGAAAGCGCCTGTTTCCATCACAATGCCAATTGTTCCGCGGAACCAGTTTTTTGTTTATTTTTTTTTTTGGGTGAAATACCTCTTCAAAAATATTTCGAACCTTGTTAAATTTCCCCCCAAAACCATCAAATCCACATACATATTAACATACACACATAAAGAGGTAATAAATTACCAGCAAGTGATGCTGCTGCTGCTTGTTTGGCTGCTGCTGATGACCAAAAAGAAAGTGACCACCCAGCAGATTCAGTTCACTCCTCTACTACAATGCCACTACTACAGCTCTTCTAGCATCAGCTACACCTGCTGCTGCTTTTAAAGTGCCGCTCGTTTTAAATAATTGCCGCTCTGCAGCTGCGGTTTTTTTCAATTATTATTTATTGTTTATAATTTAATAATTCTTTATTATTATTTTATTGTTTATGATTTATTGTTTATTATTCATTGTTTATTATATATTGTTTATTTCTATTATTATTAAATTATTTTTAAGACGCAAAATAAAAATCGTTGTTTACAAAACAACAGCCGCAGATTGTCCCGTCGCCCTAGTGCGCCAAGCGAGCGCCCTGCTGTGCACCTTCGTGTCTGCTGTTTCCTACAACCCCCTTTTATTGATTTATGAATAACTTTTGCCTGTAATTTTGGCTAATTAACTTGCGAATCTCAATTTCTTTGTTGAAAAAGGTAATTATGCTTATAGCTCCTAAAATTCAGAGCGCTTTTTATGGGAACGAAATTTGTAAACTTATACGAGGATAAATATTTCCTTTAATTAAAATTGGATGTATTATCAAATATAATTTTGAATTTAATTTAAGCTTTTTTAATTTTTTTGTATTTTTTGTTGACATTCAATAAATAAATAAAGAAAACATCAACAAGTGGTTTGTTCTTTAAATCAGTTTTCAATGCATTTACACAATTTGTCTCTATTAAAAAACTGTACCCAAATATATATTTTAAGTTTATAAGTTTTGTAAATAAATTTTCAGCGATTATCGAATTTCTCCATGTCAAGTGGCTGCTGTTAAAAAAAGCCTGTTCTGCTGTTCACTTCCTATTTGTGATGTAGCAGCATCAGCAGAAGAAGAAGAAGGTTCACCGTTGACCTAAATCTAACTGAGGCGGCTGCTGCGCCGCGGCTGCGCGACTGCTGCTAATGCGGCTGTTGTTTTTGCTGCTATTGCTGCGCTGCTGCTGTTGTTACTGTAGTCGCTGCGCTGCTGCTAAGCTGCTGCTTCTTCTTTTTCTGTTGCTACGCTGCTGCTGGTATTGCTGCCTGCGCTGCTTCTTTTTCTTCTTCAGCTGCTGCTTTGCTTTCAGTTTGCTTTTGTGTCTGGTTCGCCTTTCTTGAATAATAATGCTGACTCTGACTGCTATTGGCTGTTTATGTGAGATTGTAATAATGATGATGATGATTATTAAGTTGATGGAGCTGTTTTTTTTTTATTTTTGCGGCTGCGACTTGCTTGCATTGTGAAAGCAGCTTTAGTCGCCGTGTTCAGTTCTTGTTTTGTTTTGCGTCAATGTTATCCAAAGACAACACATGCACAAACATGCATAAACATGTGTATATATATATATATATATATGTATGTATATATATGTGTGTGTATAATTTAACGTCCGCATCTGCAACTGGCGCAGTCAAGCGGTTTGCTTAATAGGCAATCGCCTTAACAGTAAAACGGATGCAAAAGAGGACGTCGAAAGTGTTGTTGTTGCTGTCGGCTGTCCACTAACAGGTTCAATGACATTTGCACAGCAAATATTAAATATAAAATCCTTTGACGACACACAAACTAAAGGCGGGGTTATTTTCTATAAAAATATTTATTATTTGTCCATTTTTTTTCTTACACAGTAAAAAGTCCTAAGTACAGGGTTTTTTTTTTTATAAAAATTCGATTTATTTTTTATTATTTTGTTGGCATACTTCTCTTTGTGTTTCTTTTTTATATAAATGCCGTTTTTTTTTGTATTTTTGCCAACTCTAAATTGGTAATATTTGAACAATAAAATCAATAAAAGACACCAATCTCTCTCTCTCTTTATCTTAATAAAAAAAACATGTCAACCAGTTTTAGCTTTCTCTTACCCGTCTTTTGTAAATTGATTGTGATAATATTGGGCAATTCGCATTTTCAACTAAACAGAAACAACACACATACATATGTAAGTATTTATGTATGTATGTTTGAATTAACCCACATAGCAAGCTTGCAAATATGTTTAAATGTATGTGTGATTGTGTGAAACTTACCATTTGTTTGCGCTTGTACAAAAGAGTGCGCTGCTAGGGCGATGACTAAGAGCAACAGGCTCGGTCTGAGATGACGCGGATATAACAGCGTCGTCGCTGACATTTTGAATCTTGCCCGCCACGTTCAGCGACTGCTGCTGCTGCTGCTTCTACTTCTTCTTGTCAGCTGCAGCTTTTCCGATTGGGTGTTGTAAATTGATGCTGTCCCTCCTCTTATTACTGCTGCTGCACCACCTGTTACTCCTGCTCCACCTGTTACTCCTGCTGCTCCTTTGTTGCTACTGCTGCTCCCTTAAGTTGAGCTGTTAACAAACAGGATGCATTTAACATTTAACACACACACCGTACATTACACGAACACATACAGTTACACATGTGCTATTGTGTCTGTGTGTGTGGGCGGTCGTTATGGGTATCCAAGATCTGAATGTGAATATAAATAATTCTTTATTTTGATATACTTTTGGGTATTATGTATTAGGTTTTTTTCGGTAGTTTTGTGACTCGTTTCAGGCATGATGATTTAATTTATTGTTGTATTGAATTTTTAATTTTTTCTACAAACTGGATTTTTATTTACGCGTTTGTGTTGGGTATTTTTTAACAGGTTTGTGTGTGTGTGTGTTGGTAAATGCCTGCATAATTTGCATTGCTTATGGAATTTACACACACACACACCAACCCACACAAACACACACACACATAAATATATATATAAACTAAAATTAAAATATATATATATATTTTTTTTTTGAATGACTTTTTGGCAGTTGTAACGAACACGCCGTGAGAAACTGGCACACACACATACACATGATCTGCAAACATGCACACACATACGTACTTCTTGCAAAACTCTTATTTTCCGATGATGCGCACACACGTTGCTGCCCTGCAGACGAAAGCCACAAAACTGACTTCGTCTGCGCAAAAGCAAAAGACAAGTTTGAAGCTGCTGCTGGCGGCGACGACGGCTCAAACCCGAAGCCGAATTCCGGTTCGGATTTGCTGCTGCTGATGTTGCCTTGCGCACATGCGCAAAAGCTGTTTGGCTGCTTCAGGTGAATTCCTATGCATGCCTGTGTGTGTATATAGTCCATTTGCCAACGTTTGCTTTTATTGTGTTTGTGTGAATCTGCAAATGTCAGCATGAAATAACCTTAAACTCACCACGACTTACAATCGACATATATTATCCATGCGTTTCCTATGCGTACAATTGTATCTGTGTGTCAAAGATGTGCTTGTTTGTAAATTCGCACAGTTTTATATAACATACACACATTTTTTTGTTATATACATATTAAAATATACTTATGGCAGGCGCACCATAAAACCAGCTTTCAATAAATAAAAAATGGCGAATAAATAATAAACAATTAATAATGAAAAGTAAATATAAAGAATTATGCAAAATTAATAAAATAAAATAATAGTAAATAATAAAATAAAGTTATTAAATTAAGAAATCAATTTTTGATAACAAGTCGATAAGTCGATAAACGCAGTTGCTATAATGTAGCTACAACAATAATAAAAAAAAATTAATAAAAACTAAGTATTGATTTAAAATAAATTAAATAATAAAATGAATAACACAAAATATGCAAATTAATATAAATATTAAGCTATCAATTTTGGAAATAAGTAAATATTCCAACAGAGCTAAAGGTGCCATTTAAATAAAAATCGATAAGTCGGCAATTGTAGTTAAACAAATGTAAATGAATTAAACTTTTTAACGTATTTATTGAATTTTTATTCAGCAGCCAATTTGTTTACAAACTACTGCATTTCATATAAAATCAATTTGTATAATAAATATTAATAACAATTCAAAGCGCTGCTAAGTAGAAAAGCTGGAAAATAGTTGCTTCTGGTTGTGTCTGTGTGTGTACTCGTTAGTAGAGGTAGTAATTTTATATTATATATATAATCACACACACACACAATCCCTATAATATATATTTATATTATTTATATTATTACATAACTACGCATATATTTAATATAAGTAAATACGTCTTCAGAGGCTTTAAAGCCAAAAAATAAATTACCTATATGGCATTAATCCACCTAAATAGGATAATAACACAATAAGAACAATTTTAATGCATTTAAAAATAAGTAAATGGTACATGGTAAATATGTACAATTATAGTACAGATTTTAATATATTTATATGTCTATAAGTACCAATTACAATTTTAGTAAATGATACACGGCATATTTTGGTACATGGTACACTTTGGTACAGATGTGCAATTGCAATTAATTTATAGCCAAATACCTATTACTATAAATGGTACGTGGTACGTATGTACACATGCAGCGAATATATCTCTAAGTAAACATGGTAAGTGGTACATTTTGGTACATGGTACAGCCATGGTACATATGTACATAACTAAGTACCTCACTCAACATAATAAATGGTACATCTTGGTCCAAATGTACCACTCGAAGCTTAATTATACAAAATTCAAATATTAAACCAAAGCTTAAAATATAATTAAGAATTAAATTTGATACAAAATGAACCCAATAATGGATGTCTATATATGATATATATACATATAGATATTTGTGGACTTTCAGCTGGAGAGATGAGCATGCGCACGATCAGGAACAGGATGCTCCGGCGATGCCTCAAAAAAACCGGGAAATCCACTCGGCTGAGCATCCAAATTTTGTTCGGCACTTAAATTAATATAAGTTGGCTGCAAATCAGCATTTAAATCGGCAGGATCGTTGGCTATATCGTAGACCTGTGTGATGGGTGGCCAATTATCGAAGGATTTAATATTATACTCCAATCGCATATATTTTCGTTTGGATGTTTTGAGACGTTGTTCACGTCGCACCTGCCAACGCTTGAAGATCAAAGATTCCACAACGAAACTCTCTAAAAATATATGGATTAAAAATGCGGCCAAACCATAACACAACATTATATAGCGAAAATCCATATCGGGCGGAACAATCAGTTGAAAGAAGTGCGCTATCCACTGGGAGGGATAAACCACCAAATAGATGACAATCATTATGTTGAGAATCAGGCATAGGCATAATGGCCAATTCGACCAGATCGGTTTGCGATATGGCGCTCCCTTCGAGAAGACAAAAGCCAGTATGATATACTGGAAACTCGATATGGCGAACATCGTATAGTTCTCAAAGCAACCCAGATGATTCTCAGACTCGTCCGATACCGGCTTGAAGGGCTCAAACCACGACTGCTGATGCAACTGAAACCAGCCTGGAATAAAAAATTAATTTAAATTTGTTAAATAAATAGTAATAGTCAATAATATATTTATAAATACAAAACGCAAAATCAAATATATAGTATTTAAAAGAATATATACTATGTAGTCTATTATTTATCAAATATAGATTACATACAGTGACCCACACCTTATTTTGCACATTGTCAAAGAAAAAAAGTAATTGCCTGCCATAAGCTAATTATTCATTATTTTTCAAAAATTCCAAAGACCGATGGTAGGTAAATATATTAACCACCAAAATTAATATATGACCCCAATACACGGAGGTTTCCCCACCTGCTAGGTAGGATTATGTAAAAAAGTAGCTTATTTTGAAGGGAAATTTTATTTGGACAAGGTACATTGTGGACACCTGGGTGCCATAAAACCCGGATTTTTTACCTAAAGTTGAGTATTTTCGGTATAAATAGACCATTCCTTCGTAGTCAGTTTAGTTTCATCCTGCATCTCGGGTGCAATAAGCCAACAAGGACTATGGACAAACAGACTACCATTGCACAACGGAAACTCATCCTGGAACACCACAAAAACGGATATTCACATCACCAAATAGCTTAAATGGTCAATCTGAGCAACTCAACTGTGTATAATATCATTCGGCGCTTCGTCGACGCAATTCGGATTGAGGGCAAGGCCAGAATGGCACCAAACAAGATTTTCACCGAAGAGGAGGAGCGAAGGATCACCAGGATAATTATAATAATTCGGGAATTTTTGTGATTTTGGAAACAACAATGGACAAGAATGTGTACTTCAACGTACTAAAGGAAAATTTACTCCAAAGTGCCGAGAAGGTGGGAATCCGACGTACTTTCCGGTTCAACCGGGACAACGATCCCAAGCATAAGGCCAAGATAGTGCAGTCCTGGCTCATCAGGAGCTGCCCCCACATGATAAATCCACCGGCCCAGTCTCCAGATTTAAATGTCATCGAGAATTTGTGGGCTGTGCTGGAAAATAACATCCGCCAGCACAGAATATCCAGCAAAGAAGACCTGAAAAATGCTCTGCGGGATGAGTGGAACAAAATCAGCCCAGAAGCTACCAGGAAGCTGGTAGCTTCCATGAATAATAGGTTAAGGGAAGTAGTTAAGGCTAGAGGATATAATACTAAGTATTAACATTCGTATTTAAGTTTTATACGCCAAATATATTATTTTATTTATACTCATCCAAATGAAGCGAGCTCCTAAAAGTAGGCAACATTTTTATAATCCTACCTAGCAGGTATTGGGGTCATATATTAATTTTGGTGGTTAATATATTTACCTACCATCGGTCTTTGAAATTTTTGAAAAATAATGAATAATTAGCTTATGGCAGGCAATTACTTTTTTTCTTTGACAATGTGCAAAATAAGGTGTGGGTCACTGTAGGTACAACTGCGCTCAAAATAATAGAAAATGTAAATCTTGATAAATAAATAAAAAAAAAAAACAATAAAAAAATAGTTTGAATAAAAAATAATATGCAAATCAATAATTAACATAAGTAAAAATTGAAAGCTAGCATAGCTTTAAGCTATAATCTAATAATATAATATAATATACTATATATTTAGGTTAAGTAAGATTTTTACGGCTGCCAAGGTCGGCACACTTTGACCAGTTTTGACCCTATAATAAATATAAAATAGGAATATATATACTAACTAGAAGACTAATTATATCTTAGATATATAATATATATATATATATATATATTAAATTTATTTAATACGCTTCACATCAAGACAAAAACAAACACCAAAAACAAATTAAAATAGAATTAAAAATAAATATGAAAATCGAAATAGATATATATATATAATAAATATTTAATTTATTCATTATTATTGATTATTTTACAACAAACTTGGTAAGGACTAAAATCAAATTAAAATTAAACTTAGAAAATTCTAAGTAAACTATAATTATGTTAAATAAATAAACGTGACTTACCGGCGACTTGGAAGACAGTTGCCACCGCCAAATGAAGGATGAGCGAGGCCAAAGGCGTAGGAGAGATCAAAGAGCTGAGTGGAACCTGTTTAACCAGCTGCCCATTAAACGACTCCGTTTTGCCAAAGAAGAAAGCAAAAATGGAAATCAGCCCCAAATCAATATAAAGATATTGTTTATCCGTCAGATTCGAATCGATGGAATAGAGAATCATAACGGATATAAATTGAACCAAAGAATATGCAGCCATATATTTAAAAATGCCAAAGGAAGTGACCAAAGCAGCTCGTCCCTCTTTGATGACATTCGGCACAGCTGCAATTGTTGGATTCCTGGAGGTGAAAGGAGATGCAATCGATGATTCCGTTTCACTCAGCGAGATGCCCGTGTGGGCAACTTTGAGTGCACCACAATCATTAGCACCATCCCCGCACATGGCCACATAATAATCGAGATTTTGTAGTGCCACAACTAGTGACTGTTTCTGTTCCGGCGACATTCTCGCATAAATTGCGCCACGTGTTAAAATTATTTCCATTTGTTGGGGGAATAAATCGTGCACAATTTGCCAAGTTTTGCCATCCATGGCGAAGATATAGTGGCGCCGCCAGCTGTTATCCTTGAGTGGAGCAGGCGATTTAATCCTGGCTGAACTCGCACCCAGCTCCACATCCAAATCCCCATTCCCGTCCAAATCCAATTCCGCCTCCTCCTCGTTATGCGTCCAGGTCTCAATTGTTTTAACACTAGTCAAACTGTTGCTATTTGGTAAGTTTCCATTTACCAATTGATTTGTAGATTTATTTAAATCAAGTTCCAAAGTTAAATCACTTTCCAAATTACCAATGCCATTGGTTACATTTGGACTGCCCAATTCCAGCGTGTATTGCAATTCAAAATTAATTCCTACGTCATCGGGCACGGCATGCACCGTTATCACCGATTGTGTGGCACTAACAATGCCACAATCACGTGCCACACTCATGGCCGTTAATATATTATCACCCGTTATCATTATGGTGCGGATATTGGCCAGATTCAGGGATTTAATAACCTGCGTCGTATCAGGTTTCAAGCGATTCTCGAGCACAACAAAACCAAGAAATTCCAAATTAAGTTCAACATCTTCGCGTGATAATCGCTGAATTTTTGTATAATTCAAGCGGGGATTTAAACTTTTGTAAGCCAAGGCAATGATGCGAAAGCCCTTCTTGGCAAAGATCGACAATTGTTGGCTATAATCGTTGGGCAGACTTTGTGGCAGGCACAATTGTTGCAACATCTCCGGCGACCCTTTGCAATACACATTAAAACCGCTGGCGTTGAGGCAGCGAGTTATGACCGACATACGCTGTAAATTTGAGGTAAATGGGAATTCACGCACTATGCCATGATCGTAATTTGTGGCAGTTTTTAGCAGGCCAACATTGGCCAATAAATCATCTACGGAATTTTGACGTTGCACAGTTTTTTCAGTTTCTTCGGTTTCTCCAGTTTCTCTTTCAATGGGTTGCCTTAGTATAGTCGGATAAATTAAGCCATATTTCTCATTCTCTGGTATATTATTGGCATCCTCCAGTAGCCAACCCGTCGATTCAAACATTTTCAGGTCTAACGGATCACCCATTTTGACGCCATTCATCACGGTGATCGAGTGGCAGGTAACCATGCCAAATAGAAAATGTTCAAGCGGCAAACGTTTGACATCCTTGAGTGGTATTTGAAATTGATTCGTTGAGGATTTGGGCACTACACCCCACATATCGAGTCCATCCTCCGTTAAAGTGCCAGTCTATAATTAAATTTACATATTACTTTAACTTTCTTTTACTACAAATATATATCACAAGTGTAACCTTATCGAAGCAACAGCAATTAATGCTGCCTGCCACGTTTATGGAACGCGGCGATATGCAAAATATATTGCTATTTTTAAGGCGCTTCTGGGCATAAAAACGTCCGACGGTCATCGCAGCGGGCAAAGCGGGTGGCACAACAATTGTTATCAGATCCAAAGATTCCACGGCTATTTTCACAGCATCTGTGCCACGTAATATCTGCAAAGAGCAACAGAAGAATTTTGAAATACATATAAAATAAATAAAGCAGACTAAAATGAAGATATTTGTAATAGGATTTAGAAATATATATAAAATAAATGAATAGACAACTAAATTTATATATTAATAAATAGATAGTCTAAAATAAATAAAATTAAATAAAGTAGACTAATATAAAGATAGGGATTTTAGACTTTAGAGAATTTCTAAATATATAAAATAAATTAATAAACTACGCTAAGTATACATGTATAAGAAAAATATGGTATCTACTATATAGGTATCTACTTATGCTTATCAGACATACGAACGAAAAATAGAAAATGCTAGAAAATAATAGAAATTAAGCAGTGTTCCATAAAAAAATGGATAGTTTAAAGGGGTATCTGCCAGTAGAGACTTCCATCTTTCTCTTACTTATTGCATTCTCTTCTAATTTGTTTTAAGCACTTAATTGTAACAGCTTTTATCAAATATTGACCACACATAAATAAGAATTTAAGGGAAAACAATTATTACATCTTCTTAAATATACAAATCGTACATAACTAGACTAAAAGAAAGTTTTTTAAACAGGGTACATATCAGGTCTTATACAGATCTTATATACAGTTCCTATATATATTTCTTATATCTATCCAAACTCCTTCCGTCTCACCTTCGTCACGAGCGTGTAGATAAAGCCAACCAATGCAATCAGAGCCAAACATTGAATAAACTTGTAGGAATCCTGCTCAAATTTATAATCCACCGGAGGAGGATAAAGAATGGATCGTATTAAACCCCCTTTCGCCGTAATATTGCCTGTATTAATAACAAAGGCCAGCACCTTCTTAGAGCCAATGTATCTAGTTTGAATGACCTTGGTGCCACAGAAGAGCGTGTGCCTCGCATGTTCTTTCTTATCAAAGATCACATCCCGTTTCTGAGGCAGCGGCGTCTTCGTAACCGGAACGCTTTCCCCCGTCAACATGGATTCATCCAGGATGCAATTTCCGGAGAGTAGAACGGCATCGCATTGCATGGTGCAGCCACTCGAGGGTATTTCAATAATATCACCAGGCACCAGAGTTTTAGTCGACAATTCTTTGGAGATGCCCTTGGGATTGACGATCCATGCATTGCCCGTATTGCGAACCGTTTCCTGGAGCACATCTTGATTCTGCAAAGCACAGATATATATTTCATATAAATAAATATAAATATAATAATAATATAAATACAGTGGCAGACAGCTCAAGTGGACCAGTGTCAAAGAAAAAAACTAATTGCCTGCCATAAGGTAATTATTCATTATTTTTCAAAAATTTCAAAGACCGATGGTAGGTAGGTACATGTAGGTAGGTACATGTAGGTAGGTACATGTATTAACCACCAATATGAATGTATGACCTTAATAAACTGAGGTTTCCTTACCTGCTATGTAGGATTATGTAAAAAAGTAGCCTAATTTTAGGGGATATTTTATTTGGACCAGTCTAAATAAAATAATATATTTGGCGTAAAAAAACTTACATAAGGATGTTAATACTTAGTTTGATATCCTTTAGAAGGCTAAACCCTTAACCTATTATTCATCGAAGATACCAGCTTCCTGGTAGCTTCTGGGCTGATTCTGCTTCATTCATCCCGCAGAGCATTTTTCAGATCCTCTTTGCTGGATATGATGTGTTTCCGGATGTTATTTTCCAGCAGAGCCCACAAATTCTTAATAACATTTAAATCTGGAGACTGGGCCGGTGGAATTATCATGTGGGGGCAGTTCCTGATGAGCCAGGACTGTACTATCTTGGCCTTATGCTTGGGATCGTTGTGCTGGTTGAACCGGAAAGTACGTCGGAATCCTACCTTCTCGGCACTTTGTAGTAAATTTTCCTTTAGTATGTTGAAGTACACATTCTGGTCCATTGTTTCAAAAATCACAAAATTGTCGACGCCGGCTGCCGAGATACATACCCATACCATGACTCTTCCTCCACCATGCTTGACTGTTGCCTTTACGTGTTTCAGATACAGCTCAGTATTGGACTGTCGCCACACATACTTCCGTCCGCCCGAGTCAAAAATTGTGAATTTGGACTCATCTGCAAATATAACAGTGTTCCAGAACTCCAGATCCTTGTCCAAGTGGGTTTTGGCGAACGTCATCCTAGTCCCTTTATTTTTGCGCTTATAAAGGGCTTCTTCCGTGGTACTCGGGCATTGAAGCCGTGTTTGTGCAGAACCCAGCACACAGTTTTCGCACTGCACTTTTTCCCCTTTTCATCCTGCACTTTTGGAGCCGATAGCCTGGGATTTTCCATTATTTTCCTGATGATCCTCCGCTCTTTCCGTTCGGTGAAAATCCTATTTGGTGCCTTTGTGCCCTTATTCTCAATCCGATTTGCGTCGACGAAGCGCCGAATGATGTTATACACAGTTGACTTGCTCAGATTGACCATTTCAGCTATTTGGCGATTTGAATATCCGTTTGCCCATAGTCCTTGTTGGCTTGTCGCACTCGAGATGCAGGATATAACTAAACTGACTACGAAGGATTGGTCTATTTATACCGAAAATACTCAAGTTTAGGTAAAAAAAATCCGGGTTTTATGGTACCCAGGTGCCCACAATGTACTTGATCCAAATACGCTGTCCCCTAAAATTAGGCTACTTTTTTACATAATCCTACATTGCAGGTAAGGAAACCTCAGTTTATTAGGGTCATACATTCATATTGGTGGTAATTACTTTTTTTCTTTGGCACTGGTCCACTTGAGCTGTCTGCCACTGCATATAAAATTATATATATTTATACATAAGATGGACATTAAATAATAAAATCTAAGACCTTATATATTATAGATTTTTTTAATTGTATGTATACAATTGCGGTGAAAAATATATAAATTATAATAATAACCATTTAATTAATAATTATCATTATCTAATATTTATTTATTAGAAGTGCCAAAATTCAAATTCTTTTCTAAATGTCGCAATTATTTTTTCTCGTTGATTTTCTGCCTTTTCACAATATTAAAAATATGAATTTTCAATAAATTTAAATAGATTAAGTTATATTTTTAATGCCATTTCTAAATTTATATACATAAAAAACAGCTTTGACAAACAAAACAACGCAACTATATCAATGATAATTTTAAACTGCAACTCACCTTTTTGGTTTGAATAATAGACATGGAAATGCCAAAGACGGACATTAGAACAATGACACAAGCATAGTAATAATAATCGTAGGCAAACCAAAGAATGACCGAAAATATTTGGAATATATAGAACGGATTGAGGACCTCCAGAAATAGTAGGGTCTTCACATCTCGCAGCGGAACGGTGATCTCATTCTCACCGAAGACAATCCTACGAGAGAGCTGCTCCTGCAGACTCAACCCTCGCTGCTGATGGTAATAAGAGCAGGGCACATTCACATCGAGGCCATTGATTTTATTAAAGCTGTTGATGCTACTGTCCCAGGCATAAACCAATTGCTTACAGCGAAATATTCTCAACGAGCGACAATCTAAAATTAAGTAGACTTTTACTTAAAATCGTATTTATTTTATTTAGTTACTCACATTTAAAGAACGCCGCGGAGAAATGCACAGCCAGTTGGAGTTTGTTCTCATCGAAATCCTCGCCAGGAATTTTTTTTTGCATTTGTTTTCTAAAAGGCAGTAAAAAAAAGAATTGAAGTGAATATTAAATTATTATACTTTAAGTATTGAAGTGTTTAATTGAATGTGATATTAATTTATTATATGTATACGATATAAAGAATTTAACTGATATGTATTACTATATTATTATATTATATTATTATATAATATTATTATAAGTATTTAAATAATTGTATTGAAAATATTTTTAAATGTTTATTTGTCTTTAAAGAATTGAATTATATTTTTATTGAATATATTTGAAGAATTCAATTGAATATTATTAAAATATATTATATTTATTTAAATGTATTTCCAGAATTGAATTTAATATTAAATTTATTTATTAATTATATGTATTTAAAGAATTAAACTGAAATGTATATGTATGTAATTATATATTATTCAAATTGAATCCAATAAATATGGGCCTAGCTTATTATTAATTTTACATTTTAATTTAATTTATTTGCTACTTTCTGTATCATTAATAAAATAAAGTAGATATATAAATAAATAATGTAAATTCGCGTAGTCGACATTAAGAAAAAATATAAAAAAGCCCATAGAAATCTATCTTGAAAATATTTATTTTTTTAATTTAATATCATATATTAACTGAATGTATATAGAAATTATAAATAAACAAACAATACTCCACATTTCTTCTAAATATTTATAATCTTTTAAAATCTATATATTAATAAATACATAAATGAAATAAAAGGACTACTTACTTGAGCTGCTCCACATCCAGGAGACTGACAGGCTTTACGTGATACAGCTTGTGATTGCCCTGATAGTCCTCCTCGATGAGGACCTGCTGGGCCTCGTGCAGCGGGCACGGCTCGCACGTAGCAAGCAGATACCAGTGGCGCCACCAGTGCAAAACGAGTCGTAATAAGCCACCCGTGAGAATTATGCAAATCCAGCATAATACCGAACGAAAATGGGACAAACGATAACCGCTGATCTTCATCTGATCCGTTTGACCTTGATTCAAAAGTGCCACGCATGGTTTCGGATCTGAAATTAAAATAATTAAGTATATCGTAATTAACTTATTTATTTATTGAAATATGAAAATACTGTTAGTTATTAAAGATATATTTATATATTCATTATTCAATTCGAAATTTAAAAAATTATTTATAGAAATGCTGATATCTATATCTATAATTATCCACAATCACCATTTAGTCTTAGACTTACTTAATTTAATCAAGTACATACATATTTAAAATGCATACCTTGCAATATATCGCAGTTCATCATCAGCTTTTCTTAGCTTATTTCAGGTTATAATTTCTGAAAAATGTGTTTAACATTTATAACTCGCACATTTCCATTTTTTCAATTTGCCTTCCTTCATTTAATTAGTACTTTCTATTATGCGCTTGCTGAGTGCTTATGGACGTACGAAATACGTACGTATATATTAATTTAAATTAGAGTTAAATCGAAGAAATCATGAACATCGTAGGTATATCGCAATTGCGGTATACAGAATACCTCGCTTTATTACCGTAAATTGCAGTTAACATAGCCACATATCGTATTACGATATTCAAAATACACTGCATTCGTTGATTGGAGTAACAGTTAAGCACTATCAGTAATTACTTACACCGTGTTTCCCAAATTTAATTTAACAGTCCAAGACACGCATTATCGAATTTTTGTATTTAACATATATCGTAATTAAGTAAGTCAACAACACACATACATCGTTATCGCTATATACTACGAGTGAGTTGGCTGCACATCTGTTAAGGGAGAGCCTGCCTGCCACCAGCTGCTAATCGATATATTATTTGCAGTTCTCCGCTCTTTGTCACACATGCATGATTTGAATGAGTGGCTGTCACACGTCAAACACTTGAGCAGAAGAAGGCAACATGTGAGGTGAAGTCAGCAGCGACGCTTAATCAGCACAAGCAGCATAAATGTTTTCACACACACACATGATAGATAAAATGCGATTGATAAGAAAAGAAAAAAAACGAAAGAAGAAAAATCGTGCGTTTCTACAAAATTAAGCCTGTATCTTACTTTATATTGGCCGTAATGTTTGGAATTTTGTTTAATTGTTTCTCAAGTTTATTGCTTTTTATGGGCATACAATTAACATTTACAACAGCTGTGAGACAATAAGCCAATAAGAATGACGCACATACATATATATACATATATATGTATGCATGAGTAAAAAATGTGCCGTTAACAGTGGTAAACTTGTAAAAGCTTTTTTACAAGTGAAGAAGAAGCAAAAACACAGCCGAAAATTAAATATATCTGCAGCGTGTACAGTTAATTTATATTTGCACACGCACGCAGCAAGCAGCAGGCACTTAAGAATTTTAACGAAGCTGGAACAAAAGCACAAAACGAGGAAGAAGGGAAGAGGCAAAGCAATTAGTCAACAAGCGTCGGCAATTAATGCGTAAAACAAATTGAAAATAACAAAACAATAACAAAAAAATAAAATAAAAAATACAACCTTAATTATAAACACTAAACACATAATTAAATTGAAATATTAACACAAGAAAACAAGGCACCCACACACACACAATCTCTCACTCACACGTATATTTGATAAAGTTATCTATGTTTTATGAATTCAATCGCCCTTGTTTCAATGGCCGACCCTCAATGCTCTGATCTGCCAGTAAATTAATATGCATATGCAAGCTTCGCAGCGCCACCTGTTGATCATTGTTTCTTTGAATGCCCAGATATGTATGTACATATACCCATGCATACATACTTACATACACATTTCACATTTGTTCGATTTTGAATACGAACCCTTGCCGAACCCCCCCCCAAAAAAAACAAGCCGAAAGCCCGAAACGCGAAATCGAAGACCGATCAACGCAAGCGCCAATCGTCAACTAAAAACTCAGTGCCAATATGCAGCCGAAAACTGAACTGAACATCGCAGCCGACCAAGAGTAACTGAAACACAGCAGCAGAATCAGCGCAGGCCACAGCAGTAAAAAGCAAAACAATATTTACATGTAAACTTATATTTTATAGCGTCGCATGACTAAATTGATTATTAATAGTTAACAATAGAAAAGAAAAACAATTAAAAGCTTAAGCTCTTATGTAACTCCACAATAATCAATAAATAATGCTCATAAAATTTTGTCAGATATCAGAGAAGCAGATCTCATCTTTTTCTTTTGTTCCTGTCAAAGTTCAAATTCAGCTTAGTAATTATAATTTCAACTAGTTGTACTCGTTACTAACTGTATAAAGGGCTAAGTAATTATCTTATCTAGTTTATAGACGTCAATTTTTCCAATGACAAAGCACAGATTAGCAGTGTTTAAATATCAAAAAATCAGTTAAACTTTTAACTCAAAAGGGAAACAATGCGTGCGATAAATATCGCATAATTAATTGTGACCTGCATATAGCATAATCGATATTAAAGCTGCAGCTGAATAAGTTAAATAAGTTAATAACATATGTTATGTTGTTCTATACACATACCTTTCACTAACAGCTGCGAGTCTTGCAGATCGAAATCATCGTCTGCATCTATGTTAATGCTGTCCGCGTTAACAGTGGACAGCTGTTGTTGCTGTTTTTGTTGTTGGTGATTATTTTTGTCATTTGTTCGTGAGTGGCGATTATGCGATATATTTGATTTTGCCGGCGTGCTTAGGCTGTTATTGTTATCAATTTTCATGGGCTCGTTTGTGAGCCCCCCGGCAAGAAACGAGGCTTCAATATTGATTGTTGGCTGCGTTGGTGAATGCCACCAATTAAGCTTTATAAGATTATTTTTGGTGGCAATGCGTGAAAATTGCAATAATTCCTCTTGTTCCGCTGCTTGCCGGCTGCTGCCCGTTTCGTCCGTCAGGGGCTGCAGCACCATTGCCGGCTGCTCATTCGACCAACAGGTGGCGCTCTCACTCTGTTGGTTCCCTGACATTCTGGGTAATTATTTTTTTATTTACAGTGGCGGAGGTTTATTATTTATATGCTATATATGTATATAGTTGAGAAATTATGTTTTGTTAATTGTTTGTTAATCTGATATGTCAGCTGCACAGCGTCTGCTTGTGTTGCACGCGGCAAGCGGCAAGCGCTGCAAAATGGCGGCCATTGTCAAATGGCAACATCCTTGCCGAGTTCATCGATAACATATCATATATATATATGTTTGTGGCGTGGCTTTTGTAACGCTTACGTTTACGTTGACGTAAGCCGTGAAAGACGTAACGCTTGCTGCTGTACTTTAATCATCCAAATTGACCAACACTGAACAGCTGTTCTTGCTGCTGCGGCTGCAGCTTCTCGTGATTTGCTGCTCCTCCGCTGCCGACACGCTTCTCGAAATAGAATTGTTTGATGTAGGATTTTTGCAAGAGTGTCAGACCAGTGTCGCTGCCAGTGTTGCCTAACGCATCAATGACGCTGACGTTGTTTCGACGTTTGCGCAATCTACGCTTAAATGACCCGATTTGCTCCTGCTGCTCGGTGGCACTTTGAACTGAATTCATTACGTTGCAACTACGAAAAAAAAAACCACTTGTTTACTTGTTATCGTTAACGATTTCGTAATTTATCTATTTCACAATTTTATCGATTTGCTAGTGATTATATTACATGGGTATTTTATTAGTCCTTTCTTTTAAATTGCAGTATGCCTGTTTGCTCATATGTAGCTATTTATCGCTTTTGGGTATTATATGCGTACATTTACTTTTATGGTATTCTTATTTATTGGCGTCTGCATCTACCTTTTTATTTCATTTTTGGTATTCTTGTATTTACTCCTTACGTAGGTATTTTATTACTTCTATTTTTATTTAATTATGTTATTCCTGCACGTTTTAATTCCTTTAATTCTTTCACACACTTGCACAATATTTATAATTATTTGCTTTGTTAGCGGTTCTCCCTTTTTATTTGCTTTAATTTACTTTTTATATTTGGCGCGTTGAATTGTTTTAAATTAATTAAATTTGAACTCATTTCTTGACGAGCAACATGCAATGGCATAATAATCATCGCGGCTAAATCCACAATTTATTTCTGAAATGAATAAATATACATTTTATTAATATGTAATTGTAAACATTACTTTTTTTTTTCTTCCAAGCTGTTAGGGATTCTTTTCTCAGCGCAGAGAATAATCGATAACGATGTTGTTGTCGCCACTCACACCACTAATACTTATTATGTACATTTGTATAATTATATATATATATATATTTTTATATATATACATATATATGTGGGTATGTATGTATATTTAAATACATACATTAAAACAGCGCTGGCAAGTTCTTCGAAATGAAAATGACAATTTTCTTAATATATTAAATTAAAACAAATCTGCTGTTAAAAGTTGTGTAAATCATGCGATATGTTTTGAGGATGACATAACAGGAAGTAGCAAAAAGAACTTTTCCTTTGAATAACTGTAAATATATTTACACACTCACACATTTAGTGCACATGTGTATTAATTAAATGCTAAATACTTGCACATGAATCTTTCTCTTCTTAGTTATAATAACTATTGTTTTGCTTTAAATATTTACTTTTCATTGATGATTTATGGCAATTGTGAAATCACATTTAACTTTTATACATCCACGCGTTTTTTTTATCTCTCTGTGCGAGCACAAACTATATATATATATATATTAAATATATATTTCGATATATGCGTATAGTATCGAAACGTACTCGATAAATTGAATGCGATATATATTGTCGAGCAGCTGGCGATATATATTCAATTTTTTGCAAAACAGCTGATTTTCAGCAGCGTGCTTAAGGTATCGATAAGTAAATAAATAAATGCTACCCTGTAAGCAGCCAAATCCCTATTTGGCGCTAGCAGCTAATATAAATTTGAATTCAAATTAAATGCAAATATTCTTACTGCTGTTTGAGAAATTATATTTACATTTTTAAAATTGTTTTTAGTTAAAAAACTGTTATTTATAGTTCAACAATTTATTTTCGCAAATACAATATTACGTTTTTCGTCTCATGATGACAATGAATTGTAGAAATTCCCACGCAGTGCTCGTTAGTATATACGTTTTAAATATGCTTGAAACGATATATATATTTAAATATATATATTTATATATATATTGTGAAAATATTTGATTTTTAGTGGGAGACAAATCTTAGTTAAATAAAGAAAAAATTTAATATTGAAAATCAAGATTACTATCAATAAATGATAGAATTATTTCTTCTTTGATGTTTTTGTTCTGACCGCTTATCACATGGATTAAATGTGGTTGTTGATAATATATATAAATTGGGTACTCGACCGTTTAATACATTAGCAAAGAATTGAAGAGTGCTTTTGAAAATAATAAATTTAAAATACATACAATACGCGAGAATAAATATATGTGATACACACAGCAAACAAAAACACACACACACATGCACAATTTTAAACGTTATCGATTGGTCAATCGGCTATTGTTGTTGTCGGCTTGGACATATTGCATTCGATATCGGTTGGGGGAGAAAGCTTCGTTATGGTTTTGATATGCGATTCTTGAATTTCACTTTGCAACAAATCATTTGCTGAATTAACGCCAGTCCACGTAGAATTCGGGGACTCCATTATGGCGCATTTGTCCACCAGGGACTTTAGCAGCATATCTTCGGCGGACGCAGGCAGAGCAGCCTCCACTTCAATCGTTTTAATTAATGAATTGTCTGTGGAATTAAAAGAGATAAATGTTAAACATATTAGGTATTTTGAGCTCATTTCAATTTTAGCGCCTAGTATTAATAAATCTCTAATTATGTTAAGCAGCACTGTTAATCGTTATTTCGTCCCCCCACTTAATGTAAGTGCCATATTGTTAATTACTCAAAATGGTATATGAACGTGTATACCACATACAACTAATTTGTTTGGGAGTTGGGGGCAATCACATCCTAAGCCCAACTTCTAGCAGATGAACTTCCCCTGATCATGCAACCCAGGGACGAAATGGCGGCCGAGTACATATTCGAGCGAAATTTCAAGGTTCATATGAGCAGCAAAAGGGAATGGACGACGCTGAATGAAGTCCACCCTATGAAACCGCACACCATAAAATGGTATACCGATGGATCCCTCACCACACAGGGAACAGGCCTTGGAGTGGTGGGTCCTCGGGTATCATACCATGAGTCCCTAGGAAGGCACACTAGCATATTTCAAGCAGAGGTGTGTGCGATAGGGAGGTGTGCGGAGTTTAACCTGAAACGATGCTATCGGAATGCGGATATATCCATCCTGTCCGACAGTCAAGCAGCAATAAATGCTTTAAATGGGACGAAAATAACATCCAGAGTAGTCCACGAAGTAAGATACAAGCTTGACCAACTCGGAAAACAAAATAGGCTCACCCTATGGTGGGTTCCGGGTCATATATCATAAATCAGGGACGAAGAAAGACAGCTGCGGGAAAGGAGCTGGGCAGGGACACCAGGACTCCGACAAGCCAGAAGTCTTCTAGGTGGCTATAATCAAAAACGATTTAAGCAAATGATATCCATGGGAAAGAATAGACTCAGAATACTCACAGGTCTATTGACAGGACACTGTAGACTGAGAAGTCACCTAACCAAATTATGTATTTAGAGTAGCAATACATGCAGGTTCTGCGGATACGAGGAGGAATCCTCGACGCACATCCTAACGGAATGCGTCGCCTTAACCAGGAAAAGGTGCAGCATCCTAGGGCAGCATATCATGAGGCCCAAGGACATAGAAACCCTCAACCCAACAAAGATTCTAGCATTCGTGCAGGAGTTGGGACTGATGCAAGAGCTGTAGGCTCAGTAAGGGGGCACAATAGACCTTATAGGTCGCAGTGCTGATCTTTCCCCAAGCATAATAATAATAACTAATTTGTTAACCACTAATAAAACCCCAATAAGCATAGCTTTAGTTTTAAATTATGCAATTTCGTTGTCTCATTTAAATATATATGATAAGCAACTCTGTTAGATCATTTATATATAAGCATCATAAACATGTTAAGCGCCATAATGTTAATTACTCAAAATGGTGTTTGCATGTGTGACCGTAGATAACTAATTAAGCTGAGCACGCACTCTGCTAATCGGTAACTAAAGAAAACCAGCGCTAAATAAAATATAAACTTATTCAAAATTAAACTATAGACAATCTTTAATGCTTACCAGCGCTTGGCTGCAAATTGGTTTGACATTGATAATCCTGCAGCTCAATGGGCATTGTTGGGGGCGACGAGCGGAGCACAACTTCAATTGAAAATTGATCAAAATTTAATTGAAATTAATGAATTCACTTTTACTAACCATTATTTTCTTTGCTTTCGCAGAGCTGCTCAATATTCAGGGTCTCATTGAGGCCATCAGCGAGAGTAGGAGTCGAAGCTGGAGACATCGTTTGCATTCTAACATTAGCTAGACCACGTTCCAATTTATCGGTGACCAGTTCAAGATTATAAATACACTGCTCCACGATATCATCGCGTCCAATTTTGGACAGAGCCTGGGACATGGCATTGCCAGTGGCGCGGTTTCCTTGCTGCTCCAGCCAGAGACGCAGCATAACGAGACTCTGCTGTGCCTGTGGTTGGCCTACATACTCCGCTCGGACCAAATCAATATCGCTGCTGGCAACACCCAGCTCCTTGGCAAGTCCAGGCCAATCTTCAGCCAAGAGATTGGATATATCCGAGAGACGTATATCGGCACGTTGTATGGACAACTTCTGTTTGCTGGCCTTAATCTCGGCATTAATTAAATCTTTATAGTTCAGGCCATGACCATTGCTGAGGTTGCCATTGAAACGCTGCTCCTGCTCCTCCAACTGATCTAGGCAAAGATTTAGAGCGCAGATCGGTTGTAGCGGAGCCTGACCCGGTTCCACTTTCGGCTGTGCCATGAAAGAGATGCGTGCCTGAGTCTGCTCCGCATCTTTGAGATGGACAATGCAGGACAAGCGATTCTCGCGAAAAGCCTGAAATTTAATATTCAATTGATCTCCAGATTTTAAGACGGGCACCAGGTTCCCAGCAAATTCCAAATAAATTTGCTGATTCTGCAACAGTTCCACATCGCGACTCTTTGCGATCTCCGTGAAGGATGCCTGCTGCTCCAACGTTTTCTCCTCTTTGTCGTCGGTCATACAAAAAATTGACAATTTGGCCTCCGTTAAAGAAATGCGCTTGGCAAAGACGACAAATTTGACGACAAAAGGCACCTGAGCCATGTATGAATAAAGATCGGCAGCCATTCGGCTGGCATCGGCCACATTACGGCAATCCATGAGCCAAAAGCGAGCGGATACTGTGGTGGTAAAGCTGACGCTATCCTTGACAAAGGCGAGGGGCGTGGAACCGGTGACATCCTCCCAAATGGCGCGATTTTGACCGCCAGTTATGGAGCAAAGCAACCTCAAAGTGGGCGCATTTCCATTGTACTGAGCATTAACCATGCCCTGATTACAACTTTTGGGCGCCGGCATGCTCAATGTGATGGCCTTGTGGAATTTACGGCGACGCGGCTCCACGGTGACTACGGGCGAGACAGCAACGCCCTGTCCGAGCAGCTTTGAGCAGCCAATGAGATCCACGGGCTGCGCCTGGAGGCCGACGCGTATCTTCTTGGTCAGCGCATGGGGCGGAAAGATGGCCTGCACCTGGGGCACAGCACTCGATGCCACAGTGCCCCCGTCTGGGCCAATTGCATGCACTTCTTGCCGCACTCGCGAGACAACAGCAAAAAAATGGGGCACATTTTGAGTCACAATGCGTATTATGCGACTGGTATGCAAATCCTCGAGAGGATTCAGTTCCCCATCGATGGTTTCGTTCAGAGTTTCAAGCAAATGCTCCTCGTTCTCGTAGACGCTGTGTTCGCGCCAACTTTCTCCATTGTCCGAGCGGAGTATGATTATCTCACGCTCGCGTTCGCGTAATGCTCCGAAATGGGGCACCTCCAGCACAATGGGGCTGAAATGAAAAGTAAGTATTTCAATAGGTCTTTAAATTATAACAGCTGCTTTAAACAGGGTGCAGAAGCTCTAAAAATTATTTGTATATACACTTGTCGAAGGTATTTTAATTTCATTGTGATATTTGCAAGTCATATTTTTATAGAAGGAATATAGGAAGAAAATTTGCAATTCTTATGCTTAAAAACAGTGATCGCATTCATAAATTTCTCTTTTTCAATGTCCAGCTTAGCAAATTAATTAGAATTAGATTTAGTATTAGAATAATGCTAATAGCCTTACAGATGACAGCTTTATATAGAAATAAGAACAACAAATTTCCAATGCACTATTTGAAGAAAATATTCTTAAAAATATTTTTTATAGACTTATGTATTTTTTGAAAATAAAAACGAGTCAATTCCTGCGTGCAGACATGCCATTAAGAAATCTCGGTGGCTTAAAAAGCGCCATCTATCATGCATTCTCGTATTTTGTTCAATGCTGTTAATCTTGTATTCTATAATTGCAAATTGGCAACACGAAATTGCTAACTTCTCAAAAAAGTCGATAAAAAGTGTTATCGATTAGCGTTGAGATGCTACTTTGCATATTATTTTGTTATATGTAAACAGGTTGTGCGCAGCAAATATGAAAAAGAAATAAACAGAGTATTTCTTTTTTTTTTTTTTAGTTACCTCAGGAAGTTACCCTCCACCGGCGACATTTCGAGTATGCGACTGACGAGCGCCTCGCCCTCCATCAGCGGCGGCGGATTTGTCACTCTTTGTGGCTTCACGTAGCGACAGGTGATCCTTGTTGGCTCTGCACAAGCCTTTGGCGGCACAATTATCCTCACACCGCTGTGGCGACAGCCACGCATCGAACCACCCCGTGCATCCACCAAAAATGAAACGAGGAAGCTGTAAAAACAAATATTGTAGAGGCATTACTTAAAGTTTATATTATAACAATATATTTGAAATCACTTTTTACATGTAACAGTAAACAGTATAGTTTAAATGGTTAACACTGAGTTGCAACAGGATTTCGCGATCAGCTTTACAGCGCTTTCTTTTTAGTGAAGTTTAACGATGGAGTTACAGAACGTTTAAGTGGTTAACACTGGAATTACTTTTGAGACCGACGAAAAATATCGCAAGCGAAATTTGCAATTTATTTCGTTCGTGGAACCTAAAATCATAAATGAATAAATTTTTTCGCCTTCACTTTTTTCTTTAAGGTTAAAATCATTTTTCATTCATAATTTACTATTTCGATTTCGATGCACATGCCGATTCTATAGTTGTTATAACTGCCGCCAAAAATTTGATGTCAAACTTCATTATTTTGACACCGTTGAACACAATCCACACATGTAACAGTGAGTTAACATTGTGGATTTTAGTTTTGCGGTCTGTAAACCGGCCTACAAAATTCTACCTCGGTATATTTCGTGACCTGTTTGACACTTTTTTTACATTGAGTTTTCCGTTATCGATAACCTTTTTTGTATCTGTAAAGTGGGCATTGCGCCGCTTTTCAAATGTGTCGCTTTACACTACCGATAACCTTAAATCGATCTGCGCAAACACGCCTTCAAATTGGAATTAGGATTACAAAGAAATATAGAGCATACCCCAAATGCACAGGCGGTCGCACAATGACAACATTATCCGTTTGTCGATCCATTGGCGAAGCACTCAAATTCGTCGCTTCCATTGTTCGAACCATTTCTGCCATTTAAAAAAAAAATACATAAATAAATTTGAATAAAATGACGCAATCATCGCCGCTCTTTTCACCTCTTTCGATAGCATGCTCGATTTGTTCGTGTTCGGGATTTGTTGTATCGAAATTTTGATGATCATGTTCATCGTCATTAGTTGTCTTCAGATCATCCGTTGCCATATATTTATATTGATTGTGATGATCCAACAGATCGTCACCGCCCTCGTCCTCCGAATCCGAAAGTAAAGTTTCGTGCATAAATTCGGGGGCGACAACTTTATATTTTTCTTCGATAACGCCCGTCTTTGTATTTATAACGGATGTTTGTGTGACGACTTTCAGCGTTTCCACGGCGGTTACGTAGCCCAGGTTATGCGCAATATTTAATGCCGTTTGTCCATTCTGGAAAACACGAAAAACCAGAAAAAATTAATTAATAATACATCGAATTTAAATATGTTAAGTGCTGTCTAGCATTTTTATTTATTATTTAATTATTTTTATAAATTATTTAGTTTATATTATTTATTACTATATTTATTTTCTTTTGCTCTTTATATTTTTCTCTTTTTTTTTTGTCCAGCACTGGAGCGTTCAACTTAATGTTTTATACAAAACTATTTCAAATCAATTTTTTCAAATAACGCCCGAATTTCCACAAGCAGAACACCACCCACTCCCTCCACCATCCCTCTACACACTCTTAGAACTCTAGCATCTTCTATGCATGTGTGTGTGTGTGTGTGTGTATAAATAAAGAATAACACGAGAGAGCGCCACACTCTGAGAGAGCATAGAGCGCCAGCAAATCACAGCCAAGGCATTGGATCAATTCTTAGCACATTCTATTTGCCTGCTGATGCTATGCATATGTGTGGTGTGTATGTATAACCATTTGTGTGCGTTTAAAAATAGAAAATACTATCAAATTTTGTGTGGCTGTTCCTGCTCTTGTTGTTTACTTGAGCAAAAGCTCGAGCTTTCTTAAGTGCATATTTCTATATACACTTGCCGAGAGTATTTTAATTTTGTTGTGACATTTACAACGCATTTGGTTTAATTTGGTTTTAAATAGAAAGGATCAATTGGGAATTGGCGAGTGAGCGGAAGACATGTAATTTCGTTTAGTACTGTTAATCCTATTTATACACTTGATAATTGGGAAACACTAATTGCTCACTACTTATTGTTATGTTAAATGCAAAAGATTGTGTGCAGTAAATATAATAAATTAAAAAATACATAAAATATAAATAAAATAAAATGCCACAAGTGCAAATAAATATAAGTCAAGAGCAAAATCAATAATTAAAAGAATACTCCGATTAGTTAATAAATATTTAACAATGCGACATTAATAATAAACAGAATACCCTTAATTTAAAGAACCATTTGAACAACACTCAAGGAATATTCTCAATACCAATTTATATTTAACATCTATGCCCACACCTTTAAAAACAAATATAAAAAAAACATGGCGCGCAAATTTAAATAAGGTATGAAATTAAATAGTTGACTTACATGCGTGACCGCATCTGGATTTGCTTTGTGTCGCAGCAGGAGACTGATGACCACGGTATGACCCTGCTGGGCAGCCTGATGAAGTGGTGTGTAACCCACATTTGTGGTCAACTCAATGTTGGCATCATTCTCCAACAGGAATTTTATTTCATCGATTTGATTGTAGTGCGCTGCAATGTGAAGCGGCGAATAACCGGCCCTGGTGCGCTCGGATATATTGGCGCCATGATCGAGGAGCAAACGGGAGACCAAAACTCTTCCTTCCTGAGCAGCCAAGTGGAGAGGAGTCAATCCATTCTTGGCAGCAATATTTGCATTAGCTCCTTGCTCCAGCAGCAGTTGAACCATTTCCACATGCCCCTCCTGGGCAGCCAAGTGCAGCGGCGCAAAACCCGATTTACTTGTGGCAGCAACATCTGCACCATGTTGCAGCAGCTCCTGTGCAATCTCTAGATTATTTTTCTTGGCGGCAATGTGGAGGGAAGTGTGTCCATTGCGTGCTGCAATTTGTGTGGAGGCGCCACGCTCTAGGAGCACTTGTACAACGGGCTGATGATCATAATGGGTGGCCACATGCAACGGGGTTACCTCATTTTTGCCCTGACAATCGATGGTGGCACCCTTTTGGAGCAGCAGATTTGCCACTTTGACCTTGCCATATTTACTGGCGAGGTGCAAAGGGGTAAATCCCTTATTTGTCACTGCATCCAGCTGGGCACCTTGATCGATGAGCTGCTGGCACACCTCTTCCTGGCCCTCCTTGACGGCTATGTGCAGAGCTGTATACATATCCTTGGTGGGGGCATCCACTTGTGCCCCATGCTGCAACATTAGCATAATGATATCAATGTTGCCAAGCCGGGCGGCAACATGCAACGGAGTTTGTCCCTCCCGAGCAATAGCATCCACTTGTGCCCCATTCCTGAGGAGAATGCGTATGATATCCGTCTAGGGAGAGATGCGCGTTATTAATATATATATTTATATCAGTTAGTAATTCCAAACCTGATTGGCACGCGCTGCCAGGTGCAGTGGCGTCTCACCACGCACTGTGGGTACATCGGGACTCGCATCGTGCTGCAGCAAATAAATCACTATGTTCATGCAACCTGGTAAAAAAAAAAAGAGAGCATGGAATTAGCACCACAGAAAGAGTGCACGACTAGGGCGTACTTCTATTATTTATTTATATATTTATTATTTGTACACATAATATTTGTGTATATAATATTTGTATATTTATTATTTATATATTTAATATATTTGTATTTATTATTTACATATTTATTATCTATACTGTATTTATTTGTTTCATGCCGACTAATTGCAATGATGCAGCAAAATAACAAAAAAGTAGCAAATAAATTCAATGTAGAGCAAAACACATTTAAATTAAAAAAAAAAAATATATATATATATATATTTATAAGTGTGAGCATCACAGGCAGATACCCTGTTAAAAACAACTATTACATTTATAAATCAAATTAAAAATTTGCATATTTAAATTTATTATTATTGTAAATATTTAAACAGCTGCCGTCTTTTGTCGAATGGCATTTGCTGATCTTTTCGCTTTGACACTGTTCTAGTGGTCAAACGATTAACGTAAACATTGAGTGGCTTGCGCATGCTAGGCTTTTCTTCTCGCGTATATCAACCGAGAACAATCAACCAATAGACACAGCACACACCATAAAATCAGAAAGGTTGAACCAAACCAAGTAAATAAAATATAAGGTGCTTCGCACCGCTAAAACACAAAAACTATACTTATTGTATAAATACACATTTCATTATTTATATTTATTATGATTTATGACAACTTTTTGTATATTAAACTTTATATTTATTTTTATTTTATATAAATGTTTAATATTTTTATGTTTATTACTTTTAGATATATTATTTATATACTTATTATTTATATGTATATTGTATTTATTTATTTAACGTCAATGCTTTCTATAAAAAAAAAACTTTGCTAGAATAAGTAAAGCTACGCCGGTGCAATAATTAAAAGAGCACAGAGCTTTAATAATGTGATAATGGTAATGAATTACTTCTATGCACAAAGCATGCGTTCGCTAAATAGATTAGAGGGCTCGTTAACTAGTTGCTGCTGGGTAATTGGCAACACTGATCGGAGAGCGGAGAACTACCTAAATGTCACTCATCTTCAATGCGCTGGTTAACAAATTGAGTGGTGTATTTTTTCTGCACTTGCAGATGTTATTTTAATTTTGCAGCGATTTGTGCACATTAGATCAATTTATTTGCAAATAGCAAAGATGAATTGCCAATTGCAGTGTGGAAAAATTCCAACTTGGCAGCAAAGAGAGCGCCATCTACTAGAAGGCATGTCATTTTGTTAAGTGCTGTTAAGCCTGTTTATCATATTTGATAATGGTCAAAACTAATTGCTCGATGCTCAAAAGGGCGATTACAAGTATTTTCGATTAGCAATAGGCGGAGAATTATATTAAAATAGAAAAAAAGCAAAAATAATATAAAAACTAGTTATATAATAAATAAAACAAATACAATAAATAAATTAAAAGATTGAGCGCAGCTACAATTAGCATTTCGGCACAATATAAAAAAACGTACTAAAATTAAGATTTAAAAAAAGACTACGAATTACATATGTGGATATAAAATTGGGAACTCACCCATAAAACTGGCGACATGCAGCGGCGTCAGCCCCGATTCCGTGGTGGCGCCAATATTAGCACCATGTTTCAACAATAATTCGGCGACTTTAATGCGATTCTTTTTGCAGGCAATGTGCAGCGGGGTAAAACCATTTAAAGCCCTTGAATTGGGATTGGCTCCATAATCGAGGAGCAACTTGGCGACACGCACATGACCACAATGAGCAGCCACATGCAGAGCAGTTAAATAATCCACAGTGACCTCATCCACAGGAGCTTTATGATCAAGTAGCAGACGAGCAGCTTCATCGTGTTCCCCCTGGGCGGACATGTGCAACGCAGAGAGTCCATTCTTCGTCTTTGACAGAATTGGGGCATTTTGAGAGAGCAGCAGCTGTATCACCTCCACATGCCCCGAGCGTGAGGCACAATGAAGAGGTGTCAAGCCATCCCTCGTGGTGGCATCAATGCGTGCCTTTTGCTCGAGCAACAACAAACAAACTGCCGCCTTGCCCCATTTGCATGCCACATGCAACGGCGTTATATTATGCTTGGCTGTATAATTAACATCCGCACCGCGCTCCAAGAGTAGCCCGGCTATATCCACATTGCCATAATGGGCAGCAATGTGCAGCGGCGTAAAACCCGATTTGGAAACAATGTCAGCATTTTGATCGTGTTGCAACAAAAGCAGCGCAGCATTTACATCATTCTTTTTGGCGGCAATATGGAGAGCAGGCAACCGCACTTTACCACGCACATCACTCTCGAGCAGCACAGCGACAACTTTATCGTGGCCTTGTTGCATTGCCACAGCCAGCGGCGTAAAACCATCTTCGGTGGCCAACGAAGGATTTGCTCCTTTTCCTAGTAGCAGACGACAACAGGTGTCGTGATTTTCCTGTGCTGCCATATAAAGTGGCGTAAAACCATTCAAGGATTGCACATTAACATTGGCATTGTGTTGTATTAATTGCTTTATCACTTGTTGTTGTCCTGCCAGCGATGCAATGTGCAACGCTGTATTACCCTTTTTGGTGGCACTGTCCACTTTAATGCCACGCTTGAGCAGCTCATTGCATATGTCCACAAAACCATCCTTGGCCGCCAAATGTAGCGCATTTAAACCGTTCTAAATGGAAAAGAAATAAATTTAATTTAAAATTGACAAAAAAACAAATGCAAGCAAATAACAGAGTTGCAGCGTTTGCTTATCGATCACGAGCTATCAGCTGTTGAGCCGCTCCCCCACGAAGCGGTTTAAGGAGAGTAACTCATGCTCACGAACCGGTTAAAGAGCAACTGGATCGTGATATGTAGTTGGTGCTCGCGAAACGGTTAACAAGCCGAGGCGTGCTGTGATCGTTCGGCTCGCATGGGGAACAATCTGTGAACCGTTTGTAAACCGCGCTCTGTTACATATATATTTTAATCAAAACATATGCCAAAATACAAAATTTTCAAAGAAATATATATATACATAAATATATATATACAAAAATATATATACACATAAATATATATATATACATAATCATATATATACATAAAAAAATCTATACAAAATTATATAAATTTAAATGCAAAAAGATATAAATATAGTTTTTTACATATGTATTAAATTACCGCATTGCAAGTGTTAATATCCGTTATTAAGCCAGCATCTATGAATTCCAGCACTTTACCCAGATCGCCGCTGCGTGCGGCGCGTAGGAAAGATATGGTGGCATCGTTCTTAGCAAATATAATGAAAATGTATCGATATTAGTTTAAAGTTCAACAAATTTATTTTTATTAGACAATAAGAGCTAAATTGTGTATATGCATAAATTTTGTTGCAGAAAAAAGAGACGCTTCGAAAATATATGGTGCATATTAAATTATTAAGTTTATCGCTGTTAGATTAGTGATAATCAAATGAATCGATATTACACAATAAGTTACATTTTGTATATGCATAAGCTCAATGTGGCATGTACATATTATCGATCGAATTATAAATTATGTAAAAGATCAAATTGATCGATACACATAAATTGGAGCTCAATTTGTCGTGTGCAAATTGGTGATCGATAAACAATAAGTGTAAACATAAATTAAGTTGCAAAAATAAAGAGAATTTGGTGAATTTGAAGTTTATATAAATTGTAAATCGGACATACATGCATAATCTAAATTATTTAATTCCGCAAGCTGTTTTTCCAAAACAATTATAAAAATAAGATATTAAAGGACACAAATGAATGAAGCGAGTAGTGTAATTATTTTGACCATGAGCACTAGTCATAATTAAATACTCTTTTTTTTTCATTTTTTATGGGTGTGTATTGTTTATGTGTGCGCACTTTTTATTCGTTTTTTATTGTTGTCTGTGATCAACAATTGCTCGCATAATATGTGAGTATATTGTGTTTGTATGTATTTTCTGCACGTCCGACCAAGTGATCTCATCATTAATTTTTTTAACTCTGCTCTAAATTCAATTTTAAACCGTCATTTGACAATTTGACATATGACGTATGTGTTGGAAATATGAATAAATTACATATGTGTGTGTATATACGTAAGTATGTATGTTTGTATGTGAGTGTAGCTGAAATTGTTTTTCACATATTACCTGTTTTTGGTGCTTGGCACTGTTATTGGTTTTATCAATGTTGCCGTTGTCCATTGAATCGCTATTTGGATTTATTTGTAATTGATTTCGTTTAATAGCCGTCGTCGCTTGTAAATCGTTTTGTCGCTCGCCAATTGTCATTTTTCAAGTTGAACTCTACAAAAAACAAATAAAAACAAAAATTCTAATTATTTTCGACTTTTTTGAGTAGAGCAACACTTGTATCTATGTACATAGAAATGTAAGTGTGTACATACATATGTGTACAATTGTATGTGTTTATTTAATTAACTCTTCTAATTAGTTATTTATGTATTGGAGTGCTTAAAATTTCTTTACTCAACATTTAATTCACACAAACAATTGATTCAATTATATTGTCACTAATTCATACCGTTAACTGCTTCACTTTTTCTATGCGCCGTATGACGTCATTCCTTCACATACCTAAATTTTTTGTCCGAACGATTTGCAATGCTAAGTCCCAAATGCATTCGATCGTCTATACAGACGCGATATCGAAATCTGTCGATAATTTAGGGCACACGATAAGCCATTTGTAAAACGATAGCTTCCTTGCAAAGTTGTTCGAATGTTTTATTAATTACATTATTATTTTTTTTAATACAATGCTGTATTTATTGTTGTCTAAAATCACTTTAGGGTCAGCTAACAATTGTTAACATTGTTAATCGCGAAATGTCCAAAAGATGGTCGGCTCTGAGCCAAAATAACCATTAATCGATTGTTGAGTGAGCTCTCACTGTGTATGTATCGGTGACAAGGCGCACGCAAGCGCGATATATATTGCGTGATGATATTTGAGCGAGCAGTGGTGCTTACACATCGCGCACTTATCGGCAGATGTCGCTGCAGCGATGTTTACTCATCGTGCACGTATCGGCAAATGGCGCATAGCATCGGCTATGCTTTTGCACATCACTAATTGCCGCACGTGTTTATAATCAGTTTTGTAAAATCATAATATAAAAATGTCTTTCGGTCGTGGTCGTGGAGGTGGTGGCGGCAGAGGTGTGTAAATAATTAATTAATATATTAAGCGTATGAATGGAAAATGTATATTTATAAAACCAGGTTATCGTGGCGGCGGCGGAGGTGGTGGAGGATTCAACAAGTCCGGTGGAGGTGGATTTGGACGAGGAGGCGGCGGTGGCTTCGGACGAGGAGGCGGTGGCGGATTTGGTCGAGGCGGCGGCGGACGTGGTGGTGGCGGCGGTGGGCGTGGCAATTTCGATCAGGGCCCGCCGGATCGTGTTATTCCCTTGGGCAATTTCAGTTACACGTGCCAAAATGATCTCGTCTGCAAGGTGGAAATTGATGATGTGCCCTATTTTAATGCGCCCATTTTCCTGGAGAACAAAGAGCAAATAGGCAAAATCGATGAAATCTTTGGCACAGTACGCGATTACTCGGTATCGATAAAGCTATCGGAGAATGTGTATGCGAACAGTTTTAAGCCGCAGCAAAAGTTGTTTATAGATCCTGGAAAATTGCTGCCGATTAGCAGATTTCTGCCAAAGCCTCCACAGCCAAAGGGCGCCAAGAAAAAGGTCGGAATGAGCGTTGGACGAGGGGGAAGCGGCGGTGGTCGTGGTGGAGGTTAGTTTGTGTTGAAGGGTTGCCAACTGATTTTTATTACTGATTTTAATAACTTGTTTGTTTTTTTCAGGTTTTCGTGGTGGGCGTGGAGGCGTCGGTTTTAGAGGGAGTGCGGGTCGTGGAGGCGGATTTAACAGAGGTCGTGGTGGAGGAGGGGGCGGGGGAGGACGCGGCCGTTGGTAATTCAAATTGTATTAAAAAATAAATAAAAAAAAATGAATATTCAGTAAATATTTACAAAAAAAAATATATATATTTATATGTATTCAAAACAGCTTATTGAATCGTGAATAGTGGTTTAATATTTATTTCAAAATACTGATCATGATACATGCAATATTTTACTAATACATATTTATATATAATTTATGTACATTTTTTTTATATATAAATTTTTTTGGTGCACGCAATATTTGTGCTATTTGTTTATGGAAGATTTATAGGCCCTTATATGTGTTATTATTATTATGCATATTATCGTTATTTTGTTGGTAATTCATTTGTGTTTTATTATTATTATTATAATTATCTTTGTTGTTTGCGTTTTTTTGTGAATTTTGAATTTTTTTATAAATGCGTTCGCCATAACTGGAACTGGAATTGGAATTCGCGTTGGAATTGTAGCTGAATGCACGCGAATAAAGACCCTTTTGCCATAGTTGAACACTTTTTTGACGTTGCGCGTCGGGAAAAATGTGCTGTAAGTAGAGGAGTATCGGCGGGTTTTTCAAATGTTAACATATATAAGTATGTACATAACAGAGCGCAGCAATTAAGATGTGTGATCGCTTACAGCAATATGAGAAATGTTATTTTTAATTTAACGTTTTGTGTCTGTAATGTGTGTATTGACATACCGCAATCATATTTTCCTCGGTGAAAGCACCGCCGCCATTTCGAATAATATCCTCAGAGTGATGATGATAATAATATTGTGGCTTTTGTGTTTGCGAATAGCGACGGGTGGTGGTGCTCACCTCACCATTGTGATGGCCAATATTGCTATTTGTGGAGCTTGCGTAGCCCTTGTTGCCACCACCGAAAACATCGTCCACAAAATTAAAAGTGCTAAATTCACTGGGGTAAATGTAAAAGGTGGCAATCAACGCGGCGCAAACAAACAGATGGAAAACGATACACGTCCAAATTAGGTTGATCTGCAAAAATATCGATCACAAATGTGCGTGGATAGGTGCAATATGCAAGAGTTAGTATATCGATTGAGTGGTGAATTATCGGTTTACCTTTTTTCTGCGTCCGTATTTGGTGAAGGTGGCAAATGGCACCAAAGATATTGTGATAAATGCGCCACAAGCAATGCCAGCAAGCAGCCCGGCAAAATTCAACTGATATGGCAACGTGCCAATGCCAAAGAGCACTGTGCACAGCAGCAGCAGTTTAAAGAGTGCCACATACGGTTTGTGCAAGTGCTTCCAGTGCATCCAAATGAGCAAAGCGACCAGCGAGGAGACTACACCGCAAAGCGACGCAGATGGGCCAACCTGGAATAGGGGAATTAGCGGAATAACGGAATACAATTTCAGTTGGAAATGTTGCCAAGGCTTAATTAAATTTATGACTATTTTGTTGGTTTTTAAATGTATAAATAAATAAATACACGTATTTATCGAAATTAAATAAATACAGAATTAATATATATATATAAATATGAACACCCGCAGAAATCAATCTTCAAAATATTTCATAATTTTAGATTTAAACATTAAATTTTATTTTTAGAATACTTGACTTTAAATAAATATATAAATAAATTATTAAAATACATAGAAATCAATCAAATTTCGTGAACCCATTAAAAATTGTTAAAAAGGGTATAAATAGTTTTGTGCAAATGTATGTAACAGGCAGATGAAAGCATCTCCGACCCCATAAAGTACACATATTCTTGGTCAGGATCAAAAGCCAAGTCGATATTGCCTAGCCCATTTGTATGAATACGCGGATCTCAGAGACAGGAGAATCTGCTTATTAATAAATACTATGCATATGAATATTATTGATCAACTGACTAAAATTCATCAAGATCGGGGAAGAAACTCAAGTTATAGTCGAAAATATGTTCTCATAATGATCTCATTTCTATCAGCAGTTGCAACCATTTTCTGTAAGTGCGCATCTGTGAGAAAGCGATGGCATGAAAATCGACGCGAGCGTCAAAATGTTTTTGAGTGTATTCTGCTGAACCCCGTTACGTTATGTATATATGTTCCGTGTTTGTAGCCAGCCAGTTCGGGTCAGTTCTATATTATTATTACTATTATATTTATTATTTGGATTAGTATAAGTATTATTATTAAAGTTTTTATTTTTATATCATATATTTTACCTCAGGTCGATGTGGAACGAGCACGGCACTTGTCAGATTTCCAGCCAGACCTGACATAATGTAGACAACAGCTGTGCGCAGCGTTCCAATCAAGCGTTCCAGATCAGCCAGGAATAAGTGCTGGAAAATGAGCGTAATTGCCAAATGGAGAACTCCAGCGTGCATGCAAAGCGAGGTCAGCACTCGATAAATTTGATCTGGTGTCTCCACGGAGATGAAGGGAAACATGCCACAAACATTATTCAAGCAGGATATCTAAAAAGTACAAGAGGAGTAGTTATAGCGAACAATTGGAATATAAAATGAAAAGTTAATATAGAAATTAAAATGTAAAATATAAAAAAATCAAAACATAAAAAATATAATAAAATTGAGTGCAATCATATAAAAAAACACTTCAGCCATATAAATGAAATACAGATTTGAAGATTTTATAAAGTTACTATTAAATTAAAATATAAACAGAAAAAGTAATTGAAAACAAAAAAGGGTTATAATAAATTTGGGGAGTTTTACACCGATATAAATAAAATTCGTGTTGAAGGATTTATTAAAGTAATAATTGAATTAAAATATATTAAGTTAAATAAACAAAATAACAAAAAGGCTATAATAAAACTGAGCGTATTCATATAAAAAAAGCTTAAACAATACCAATTGGTATTGTTTTGTAAAGTTTACAATTTAATTTAAATAAAGATAAATAAATAATATAATTCTTTTTTTTTTAAAAAACAGCGTCAACAACTTAAATGAAATCAGTTTGGCTTTGTTTTTTAGTCTTTTGCTTTTAAGTTTTTCCTGTTATTTAAATAAGAACCTGCGAGCAGAGTGAAGCTTCCTCGTGAAAATAACCATTGACGAAATCGCAATACTCCCTGGTGGTAATGCGGCATTCGCCGTAGAGTCCTGTGCAACAGGGGTGTCCGATCACCTCGCAGACCATGTGCTCCGCCGTGTGATCCTTGTAGCGATAGCGTTGCGAGAAAGAATTCGTTTTCCTGCAAATTGGCCACTTGGTTATGTCATCGGGCCACTCGTAGGGCACTATTGAGGCAGGTGCATCGCAAAACTTTGGATCCAGCCCACAAACAGAGCCCGAGATGCGTCCACCAGGCCCTGATTCACCCGGTGACCATTTTTTCCAAGTCGATATGGATTTCTGGAGTGTAGAGAAAAATTATTGAATTTTTTATGTACTATATTTATATTTAATTTATTTTTTGATATAGTATATATTTTAATTAAATTCTATTTAACTTATTTATGTATATAAGCGTGATATTATTAAATTATCAATGTGTGTGTGACCATTTTGTTACGCGTCATATTGTTAATTAGTTAAATTGGTATTTGCATGCGTGACCATCTATATGTTAATATTAGCAGCACTGTTATGCGATTATTAAGCAACGCGCGCATCAGCTCTCTGAAATCGATAACAGTTGACGGCACTTTTGAAACCGAAACTTAGAACATTTTGGAGAAGTTTTTATATTAATTTGTATCATATTTTATATAAATTATGTAGATGAAATGTAGGCTATTTTAGATAATTACTTACTGTAAAATATAGAGTCCTTGTCGAGCATTTTTATATTATATTGGATTATTTATGATATTATTTGCTTACAGTTAGATCATTTTTTACAATATTATGTAGCATATATTTGCTATATAATATTATTATTATGGGTATTTTTCCATACTATTATATAGGATATTTTACATTATTTACTTACTGTGGAAGCATTTCTGTAATATTGTATAGCATATTTTATATAATTTACTTACTGTGGTATGTAGAGCTCTAATGGATCATTTATTATATATATCATTTTATTTATTCTATTATTATGTAATTAAAATTAAATTAAAATTAATATTATTTATTCCCTTACCGTTGGATATAGTCCCCTAATGGAACAATCTGCCTGTGAGCTCTGAACACAACCCGAGTCATCATTCCTAATGCAACAAGCAGTTTCCCTCTCCTGCCTCCTTGTCTTGGTGACCACCTCCATTATCTTTACATCTCTTCGCATGCAAGCCGCAAACTTTGCGCCCATGTGCACCAAATCATTATTCCGAGGTCCAATCCAAAGATTACGCTGCTCCACATGCTGCACCGTCTGCAGACTCAAACTGGTGACCAGAACTTGACCCGTTTTCTGTTCCGTACCAAAACCAATTGGTGCTATGCCATAGCAAATTATGGACAAAAATAAGACAACGACTTGCACCGTATTTATCCAGTAAGTGAAAAATGGACGATGATCGTTGCGATCATCGAGATCATTAATGCCAAAATATTTAATGCGTTGCATTTGAGGACGTCGCGAATTTTCGAGAACGCCATCCAAAAGCTGAGCAGCAATGCGATTCCCACGATTTGTGGCTACACTTGTGGAATTTGAGTTGCGCAAGGAGTTTTGATTTTGTCGATTGTTGCCAGAGAGTTGCAAATGATTTGAGGGATGGGCATGGGCATGCGCGGAGTCGGGCATTAAATGGAGTCCATTTAAAGCCGAGGTGCGCCAGCCATTGTGATGGCGTTCAGCGAGATAGACGCCAGCCTCGACGCCCAAGGGAGCGGTAGCTGTGCCCGGCTTAAGCCCGGCACGCTCCACATTCTCCTCATTGGCAGAGGCTGTTGCTGTCGTTGTCTCGCTGGGATTATCAAAGAAGACCTCCTCCTCAATGAGCGCCGCCAAAGTCTCCGCCAAGTCACCATCCACTCCCTCCACATCCAACTGCTGCTGTTGTTGCTGCTCCAAATTATGCACATGGCTGGGCGCAAAGCTTCTCGACCATTGCCGCTGACGTCTCCTCAGTAAATTATGACC
Source organism: Drosophila paracracens (assembly GCA_035044025.1). Classification (NCBI taxonomy): domain Eukaryota; kingdom Metazoa; phylum Arthropoda; class Insecta; order Diptera; family Drosophilidae; genus Drosophila; species Drosophila paracracens. Next base: position 742,867 of record JAWNMN010000223.1, on the reverse strand, counting down.
CGTATTGGAATTCGACTGATTTGTGTTGGGCTTGTGAAACATGGCGATTAAATAGCCCAAACTTGTCATCAACATGTGGGCAACAGTTGCTTTGCGCTCCACAAATTCACCCGCATTGAAATCGCTGTTGCGCCAGTTGTTGTGACGACAATTGTTGTCCACATTTGGCGTTGACTCTGTGGGCAATATATCGGGACGATCGGAGGCAAAGATCTGATTGTTGTTGCTGCTGTTGTTGCAGCTGTTGCTACTGTTGGTGCTCTCCACGCACAACTCGCGATTGTCCAGCTCGAATTCTGGGTGATTGTTGAGGGGACCAAAGCAGCGAATTGCCAATCGACGATGTCTGCCGTACCACAGCGCATAGTCAGCGACTTCAGTGCTTATTTCCACACCGAAAAACCGAGCAATTTCACGCCGCATATAAATTATGATACGCTTTTTGCATGAATAACGGTGCGTTGACAGCTGTTGCTGTGGCAGGGATTGCTGCTGTAGCTGCAATTGTTGCTGCTGTGGAACAGACTGCAAAGTTTGCTGTTGTTGCTGTTGGTATTGCTGCTGCTGTTGTTGCAGCTGTTGTTGTTGTAAGCTTTGCTGTTGCTGCTGCTGATATTGTTGCTGCGTTTGCTGCTGGTATTGTTGTTGTTGCTGCTGCTGTTGCTGGTTTTGCTGCTGCAGCTGTTGCTGCTGCAGCTGTTGGTATTGCTGCACCTGCTGTGATTGAAGCTGTTGCTGTTGGTATTGCTGATGTTGCTGCTGCTGTTGCTGCAAAGATTGCTGTAAAAAGTGATTTAGTTGTTACTGCTGCTGCAATGATTGCTGCTGCTACAACCGCAACTGTTGCTGCTGCTGCAAAATTGCTGTAATGATTACAGCAACTGTGTTGCTGCTGCAAAGATTGCTGTAATGTTTACAGCAACTGCTCCTGCTGCTGCATAGATTGCTGTGGTTGTTGCTGCTGCTGATGATATAGCTGCAATTGTTGCTGCTGCTGAATGGATTACTGTAATTATTGCTGTTGCAATTGTTGCTGCTGCATCTGCAACTGTAGCGGCTATTGCAAAGATTGCTGTTGCTGATGCCGCTGCATCTGCAACTATTGCTCACTCACCCCATAAATATGTTGTGAGCTCGGCAAATTGCCATGTCGCTGATAATTGCCAGTGTTGTTAAACGGCTCCGTTTGCTGCTTAACCTCAATCGCTGAGATTGCGAGCAACTCTTGCTCCTGTTGCTGTTGCTGCAGTTGCTGGTGCTTCAACTTACCCAAATCGCTGGCCGTTAAGCTCGACAGTGGCAAAGTCATTGAGACGGGCACTGGGCTAATGGGACCCGTAGTCTGTGTGGTTTGATGTACGCCCGTAGTTCTCCGAGCCGTATTGCAATGCAAGCAGGTGGCACTCTGAGTGGAATCGTTTAGCGTCATGGGTTGGATAAGAATGATGGGTTCTGGTTCCTCGGATGAAGCAGCTGCCGATTGCTCCAATCTCTTCCTGGAAGAATTTGTGACAACTGCTGCTGTTGTTGCTGTTGTGGGTGAGGGACATGGACAAGTGTTGCCGCTGGAAGAGGAGGAACTGCCTCCGTTTGAGGTCTGAGCGCTCTTTGAGAAGCTGAGTGGTGTAGGTTGGGGAGTCTGCCCCTCCCTCTGACCCAGCGCCTCCTCGCCATGTCCACACTTGGACCTGGTATAGCCGCCATAAGGCAAATTGACGTACTGCGTCGACGTTGGCGTCGCTGTTGCTGTCGTCGTTGTCGTCGTCATCTCCTCAGCAGCTGGCGGCGGCGTTGGCACATAACGCTTGACCGGCGTATGCAGCGTGGAGCCCAAATAGCCGCCATAAGCATCCGCACACTGCAACACCTTGGCTGGCAGAAAGTAACGCGATGAAGCCGTCGCCGGCGAGGAGAGACCCATCGCATCCATGCCAAGTTTTAATTTAGGCGATTCACGGTAACGTTCCAGTCGATATTTTGTATTCGGGGACATGGCGCGATGCGTGGCGTGCTGGGTGTATTTCTTTTCCAACTGCTGCGATTGCCCGGAATTTGTGGTGCACAGCGAGGAGGCGGAGTTGGAGGAGGACAGTGGATAAATAGGGGCGTGGCTGTGACTGTGTGTGTGACTGTGATTGTTGTGCTGCTGAAAATTATTGAGAGTCAATTGCTGCATTTGATTATTGGCATTGCTGTTGCTATTTTTGCTTTGCTGTTGGCCTTCCGCGTGGCAATCGCTATTTGGAGCTGGCGATGGCGGCGGCAAACAGCCATTGATCAACAGCGCATCATCGTATTTCTCTAGTGGTATGGTCAACTTGCTCGATTGGGCCAGAAATATGTCATTTGGATGGGGACTAAATCGACCGGCTGATGAAGAGGCTGATGAACCCATTGGAACCACATCCTCTCCATTATTTGACTTCAGCGAGAGCTGTGTTTGATAGTTCAGCGATTTCCGGCGATTGCCACAATTATTTCCAGCGGTATTGCATTCATTTGTAGAGCGTCGCTGACTGGACGCAAGCCCAACGGGCAGCTCACTGCCAACGTTATGCATTCTAAGCGACTTCTAACTGCTGTCTGTAATTAGTATATGTATATTTAATCATATAAATAATTATATGCATCTAGTGGCCAAAACATGCTCAGAAAGCCCCTGCTTTTGTAAATCTGATGAGTTTTGATAAAGTTATGCAATTTTTAATTTCTGCTCAAATATTTTTCTTGGTTTGAAAATGAATTTAAAAATGCGCGCCAAAGTGATAACAATAAATATCGAAAAGCAAAGAGCTGCTTCGCTCACAATCGGCCTGCTGATGATCGTTCAGTTCTTTTTTGAACCGAGTGCGGTTCATGGTCAAACTAACAGCTGGGGATCACTAAATTAATTTGTTTGCCAAAGTTCTGCCGTCAAATGAATTTTTCACAAATTTATTAATAATAATCACAAATAAATGAATTATAAAAAACGTTCGCAAAGCAAAAATAAATTAGATTTGCAATATTCTTTTTGTCTTGCTGCCTGCAATTAATTTCGAATAAGAAACACTTATATCAGATGTATACACGCACATACATAATTACACACATCACAGACGCATGTATATATATAACTTCTGCTTATAGACACCTAGTTGCACTCTCACGCCCATTTTTCTTATTTCCCTACTGTAATTTATTTCTTTATATATACTCATTACTTACATTTCTTTTTATTGCATTTCGTATATTACAAGAAATATTTTCACTGACTGCTCTCTGAAGGAATTTGAACTTTTATCGATTTTCCACAATTGGCACAAAAGCAGCATACTTTTTGGCGCAACTTGCATTACCGTTTGCGCTTAATTTATTGTTTTTCGTCACATACGCTGCATCGTTTGTTTATTGTTTTAATTTTTCGTAATATTTTTCGCTGTTTCTGTTGCTGTTTTTGCAAAAATCTTTTCACCTAATTCGAGTTCAGAATTGTTCCAATGTAATTTATGTATGTACAAAATCATATACACATTACAGCCATTACCATTGCCATTCACATGACGTCTTGCTCATAATGGTCAGCTGCGCATGTCTACAATTGTGACGTCATTTGGGTGTTATTTTCTTTCGTTGCAACAGCTGAGAGCTGAAAGGTGTACTGTATTTTGACTGATATAATGCACGTTTAATATTGTTTTTAATAAAATTATAAAATGCTGTAATTTAATGTGTGGCCAATCTTGCTTAGCTGCTGCCAAGGTGACAGCTATGCGCCGGGCTTGGCTTATCGATAGTTTGTGTAAAACGCGCCATTTTTGAATTAGTTAATTGTTAATTATCAAAATATGCATTTTTGCACTTAACTTCTACTTTTTTTTAGTTTTTGGTGGATTTTTAGTTATTGGCCTGTCTAAATATAATAGTAGTGATAATAAAAAATAATTATAGCTTGTTTTTAATTTAAAAGTGAAATAAAAGATTTAATTTAAATTCAGATTAAAAAGAAATAATTATTTTTAAATAATAGTTTATAAAATATATATTATAAAGTTAATAATTAATAATGATCAATTGTTTTTTTTTATTATTAATTATATTATTATTAATCAAACTGCGAAATTTCTTGACTTATAGCCTGCCTTAAGTTTTATACATATATATAAATATATATATTTGTCTGTTTTATACACTTTGATTTGGCGTACTTAACAAACCGCATAGCAATCACTTTTATTCAGTTGTTTTTCGTGCGTGAGACAGTTTACTTCGCTTTTCAAATCTGTTACCACATCGATATAAATATATACACAACTACAACTAACCAGTTTTTGCAGTTGAGCCATGAAGTCGTTTTGTTTTGTCGTAATTAGTTTGTGTTGTTCGTTCGTTGGCCTCCAATACGACAGGCATTCTGTCAATGCTGCAATATTTGACCAATCTTTCACGGGGAGTGGCAGCAAAAATAATGGAAATACATTTGAAATTGTTAACGAGTGGAAATATTTGGATTTCGAGTATCCGACATTTGTCGAAAGGCAATTGGCAATTTTAAATGGGTAAAAAGTGCATTAAATATATTTTATTATAATATTAAATTGGTAATAAATGGGAATAAATTGCTTAAATATATTTTATTAATATTGAATGGGTAATAAATACTTATATATTATATATTGCTTAAAAGAAATTAAAGCAAATATAGTAGAATTAATGTGTAAATTTATCGATAAGCTATCGCCGTGAATGTAACGTCAATAAGGTAATAACTTAACGCAACGTATTGTTAGCCGTAACGCAACTGTGAATACTTTTATTGTTCGTCTGTTGGTTTATTGCTAAAGTTTATTAATAATTAGAAATGATACAGGTTTCGATCAATTTTATTTTTAATTAGTTGCTCGTCGTTTTAATTCTACGTTTACAACTGAGGTGACCTTCCAGATTTTATCAGATAGAAAACGAGCTTAAGGCTTACAGCTCGCAACCTTTTATGGTGACCCTGTACCTTTTATCAATAAGCCGTTAACTCTTAAATGCAAATACTATTATTTATTTTTATATTTTGTTGCTGGTGTCATTCTTTTTCACAGTGAATTTATACCCAAAAATAATTTACCGCTGGGCATCGATGTGCATGGCAATCGAATGTTTATCACAACTCCGCGCTGGAAAGTCGGAGTGCCAGCGTCTCTGGTAACTCTGGCATATCCCTCCAAGGAGATAAGTCCACCGCTGCAGCCGTATCCCAATTGGCAATCACACAGCAGCCCCAACAATGCCGATTGCAGCAAACTGATATCGGTTTATCGCACCGCAATCGATGCGCACTGCAATCGATTGTGGCTAATTGATTCCGGTATTGTGAATGCAACAATTAAACTAAATCAAATATGCCCGCCAAAAATTGTTGCCTACGATTTGAAAACGGATGAATTAATTGTGAGTTTTGAATTGCCTGCCTCGCAAATTAAGCAGGATTCGTTGCACTCGAATATTCTTGTCGATGTTAGGAATGGAGATTGTGAAGATGCCCACGCTTTAATCACAGATGTCTGGCGATTTGGCATTGTGGTTTATAGTCTAGCCAAGCACAGAAGTTGGCGCATTACCAATTATAATTTCTCACCTAATCCGTCGGCAGCTGATTTCAATGTTTATAGCCTGAATTTTCAGTGGTTGGATGGAGTTTTTGGCATGAGTCAAAGCATGGAACGACTTTTATATTTTCATCCAATGGCAAGTTTTAAGGTGAGTAGTTTACATAGCAGTGAATGTAATTAACAGACCGCTGGGAATCTATAAGAGAGCACTAATAACATAGAACTAGAACTAACAGCTGTGAGTGAGTAAATAACAGAGCTAGAAATGTAAATTACACTTAACGGGCCTCACGGGACTAGTGTTAAGACTGTTATAACAGCTGCAACATTACATTACATTACATGCTAGCTTTAGAAAATGCAAATAAATTTGTAAAAATAAAAACAATATTGATTAATATAAATTGAAAATAATATTTGAAATTAAATTATATTTATTAAAAAATTAAGTTCACTTCAAAATATATACAAAAAGTAATAGATTTATTAAAATAAATTGACAATAAAATTGAATATTTATTTCAAATTAAATATATGAAATTTGATCGGTTTCTGTGCAGATTTTTACTATTTATTCAGATAATTCATTAATGCCAATAAAAAAGATTAAATTAAAATAAATTAACAATAATATCTAAAATTCTATTTAAATTTAAAAAAATAAGTAATATTTATAAGACATAATTATTAACATACAACTACATAATAAATAATAACTGTACACAGCATAAAATATCGATAGTAATAGATAGATCGCTGAATCCATTTATTATATATTATACCCATTATTATTATTAATTCTAGGAATTTATGGTGCCCCTTGACACGCTCTTAGATGAATCCCTTTGGTTTGGCAACAGCAGTGTGGACACCTCGAAATTATTCATTCCAATTGGGGATCGTGGCTTTGAGGGACAATCTTCGACATCGGGCATAGCCCGAAATGGTGTTATGTTCTACACCCAAGTGCATCGCGATAATATCGGATGTTGGGACACCAGAAAGCCCTATAATCGTGCAAATCTCGGCATGCTTTTGGAATCAGATAATACTTCGATGTTAATACAATTTCCGAATGATTTGAAAGTGGATCAGGAAATTAAGCAAAGTATTTGGGTGATGAGTAATCGCTTGCCAATTTATCTATATAGCCAGTTGGATTATGGAGATATTAATTTTCGTATTTTGAAGGCCGATGTCGATGGCATTATCGATAACACGATATGCAATCCAAATTACGAGGCGGCAAATAAACAAAAAGCGGCATTGATCTCCATTGAAGAGGGACAATGTTATTAATATAATGAATAATAAAATATTAAGCATTAAATAAAATAATAAATAATATGCTCATTTATTGTTTTGCAATACATCTTTTGTTATTTTACAAGCCGTTTCTAATTTTTAAGGTATACCAGCTTGACACCTTGGGTGTTGTGGACTCGATAACAGCAAAACGATAAGAACCGCCAAAAATGGCGGCTCGCTCACTAACAGGACGATACATTTGACTTTTTGCCGGGCAGCGATAAGAAGCAAAACAAATATTGCGCCAAAAATTTCAGCTACTTGAATATAATGACCAGTTAATATTTATATTTATCCATTATTTAACTTCTATATTTATTATTAATTGTACGCGCTGCACAAAAACTCAAACAATAATTTGCTCTACCATAATTTTACCAGCGCTTAATTCAATATAGTAGTTCGCCTCCATCTCTATCTTTATCTATATCTTTATCTTTATCTTTACACGACAAACAGCAGACATGGGCTATTTTTTTTTACGCCACTTGCGCGAGATTCAGTTGAGAAAAGCCGTCTTCTACACGCGCATCAAATTACAACGAGAAAAAAAGAAAGAAAGAAATAACAGAAAAGAAATATCGCTCAAAAAGGCAATTTTTTGCTGTTGTTTTTGGTCAGTTGAGCTGTTTAAGTATTGCGTGATGCGTGTGAACTACTTGGGAATTATTTGGCTGTTGACCGCGTGTCAACTGCGACAAGTGCTCGCTGAAGGTGAGTCAGCGTCAGCATTACAAGTCTACATATTCACACATGCATACATATGCATATGCATGCAGGCTTGCAAAGAAATGCACACAGGCATGCACTCATACACACATATTCTCATGCAATTGCAGGCAGTGTAAGAAGATCGTTGACTTTGAAATATGCAAACTTTTTCATCTGACTATTTGTGTTTGTTGTGTGTGCTTCTTAGCATTTAACATTTTGTGTAATTGATTTTCAAGGCATTTTAAAATACATATAAATAACTGAAAAGTAATTCAAATACAATAATTATTAATATAATTTATTTTAATTTACTTGTTAAAATATATTCGTTTTTATTTTATTAAAGTGGTAATTAAATGTATAAATAATTTTGTATATATTTTATTTTTTTTAAATGAATTTTTAATAAATGCAGAAGTAATAAATCAATTAGAATTCATTTTTTTTAACATATTATTCTTTAATAATGCATAATAAATGCAAAAATAATGATGTAACACTTATAATATTTGATGTTTGTTAACATATGTTATTTTTCATTCACATTTTAAGTAAACGCATAACTAACAATTTAGAATTTATGTCACCTAGTTAAAATATGAATGTATCTTTTTGTTTTATTTAAGTTTACATCTTAAATAAAATTAAAAGTAATATATTTAAAATAATAAAATAAATTAAATTCTAAATTATTATTGGTGAATTATTGAGTAATAAATCAATTAGAATTTATTTTCTGTTATTTGTCAACATATATTATTCTTTATTTTATTTAAATTTTAATTTATAGTGTAGAATTTATTTTACAATCTGCACAAATGTAATAGTTGTATAAAAGTTGTATAATAATTGTATAATAGTTGCATACTCGCCTTAGATACATGCGGATGTCTGAATGTGGGTAAGTATAATATTCTGCTTATCAGAGCAGCGAATGTTTGTCTGTTCTGTCAGATAAGCTGTCAGATTATGCTGTCAGCGCTATGAGAACAGTTGATCCCAACTTTTATGCAAATATGTACATTTATGCTATTGTACATGCCCACATGAACATCTTTAAATATGCATGTGTGTGGGTAAACTGCCTCAACGCGGCGACCTTTGCAAAGGCAATTAAAGCACAGATGCATGTATGCATGTGTGTGTGTGTGTTTTTTGTACTTGCATGTAGAAGAGTGAATTGAGTGCGTATAAGAGTGGAGCAATGAATATTTACTTATAATATAGAGTAATGGATTACTTATATTTCTGGAAGAGCAGATCATTCAAAATACTTAAATCATTCAATAGTGTTAATTGCAAATACAAATTTTATTATGTATTAATTAATGTATAAAAATGGCACTTAATTAAATAAATTTAATAAGTATAAATATTTGGGTACATACAGACATAATATAAATTAATTAAATATTTATTTAATTGTTATATTTTAATGTCAAGTAAAATCAGTCAATACAAAACTTTAAAAATAGATTGAATAAAATGATTATATTATACATACATATTACAAATGCATTACAGTAATTATTACAAATTTAAATTAATAACTACATTATTGCATTAATTATTAATCAATAATTACATAAATGTTATATTTTGTATTAAAAAAATTAACCAAAAAAGTTATAAATATATTAAATTAAATTAATAAATAAATACATATTACAAATAATTATTAGACATTCCAATTGATAATTAAATGAATTCTGTATTAATTATTACAAATAATTAACTACTGCAAATTCCAATTAATAATTAATTGATAATAATTATTGTCAATATTTGCATATCTATTTATACACAACATCCATGAATTAATTATTTATTCATTATTAATTACATTTAGATATTTATATTTTATATATACAGTGGCAGACAGCTTAATTGGATCAGTGTCAAAGAAAAAATGTAATTGCCTGCCATAAGCTAATTACTTATTATTTTTCAAAAAATCCAAAGACCGATGGTAGGTACATATATTAACCACCAAAATTAAAATATGGCCCTAATACACTGAGGTTTCCCCACCTGCTAGGTAGGATTATGTAAAAAAGTAGCCTAATTTTAGGGGACATTTTATTTGGACCAGTCTAAATAAAATAATATATTTGGCGTATAAAAACTTAAATAAGGATGTTAATACTTAGCTTGATATGCTTTAGAAGGCTAAACCCTTAACCTATTATTAATCGAAGATACCAGCTTCCTGGTAGCTTCTGGGCTGATTCTGCTCCATTCATCCCGCAGAGCATTTTTCAGATCCTCTTTGCTGGATATGCTGTGTTTCCGGATGTTATTTTCCAGCAGAGCCCACAAATTCTTAATAACATTTAAATCTGGAGACTGGGCCGGTGGAATTATCATGTGGGGGCAGTTCCTGACGAGCCAGGACTGTACTATCTTGGCCTTATGCTTGGGATCGTTGTCCTGGTTGAGCCGGAAAACGTCGGATTCCTACCTTCGGCACTTTGGAGTATATTTTCCTTTAGTATGTTGAGGTACACATTCTTGTCCATTGTTGTTTCAAAAATTACAAAATTCCCGAATCCCCTAACCATGTCACTTCCTCCACCATGCTTGACTGTTGCCTTTGCGTGTTTGGGATTCAGGTCAGTATTGGACTGTCGTCACACACAATTCCGTCCGGCTGAGTCAAAAATGTTGAATTTGGACTCATTTGCAAATATGACTGTGTTCCAGAACTCCAAATCCTTGCCCAAGTGGTTTTTGGCGAACGTCATCAAAGTCCCTTTATTTTTTACGCTTATAAAGGGCTTCTTCCGTGGTACTCGGGCATTAAAGTCATGTTTTCGCAGAAACCAGCACCTGTTGAGTCAGTTTTGGAGCCGATAGCTTGGGATTTCCCCTTATTATCCTGGTGATCCTTCGCTCCTCCTCTTCGGTAAAAATCTTGTTTGGTGCCTTTCTGCCCTTGTTCTCAATCCGATTTACGTCGACGAAGCGCCGAATGATGTTATACACAGTTGACTTGCTCAGATTGACCATTTCAGCTATTTCGCGATTTGAATATCCGTTTTTGTGATGTTCCAGGATGAGTTTCCGTAGTTCAATGGTAGTCTGTTTGCCCATACTCCTTGTTGGCTTGTTGCACCCGAGATGCAGGATATAACTAAACTGACTACGAAGGATTGGACTATTTATATCGAAAATACTCAACTTTGGGTAAAAAATCCGGGTTTTATAGCACCCAGGTGTCCACAATGTACCTGTTACAAATAAAATATATGTACCTCCATTGGTCTTTGGAATTTTTGAAAAATAATAAATAATTAGCTTATGGCAGGCAATTACATTTTTTCTTTGACACTGATCCAATTAAGCTGTCTGCCACTATATAACTATATATTCTTTCAATTATTTCAACTTATTAACTGCTACAAATTCCCATTAATAATTATATTAATTAATTATTCTCTTGTGTACAGAAACTATCTCCGATTATATTAGAAAATGCTGTTTGAGTGGATTGAGAAATGCTCGAACCACAAATGAGTGTGTAAATATGGAAAACTCAGTTGGAAAACAACAGATTCCTCAGGAATGGCTGGGATTATGTTATTCCACATTCGGCGTTTGCTGTGCGGGTCAATTGAACAGGGAGCACTGTAAACAGGGTCGTCTGGCTGCCTTGAAGGGCACATCCTGTGATAAGGATTCAAATTCCTCCTCCTACACGGATTGCTGTCGTGCATGTCAAGGTATGAATTTTAATTTTAATTATAATTAATAGTTACATTATTTGTATTTGATAATAATTTATATATTTATAATTAGCAATGTGTTAAATTAAATGCAGTTTCGTAATTAATAATTATAATTAATAATAAATATCATTGCAATGACATTTGATTATTAATAATTAGAATATAATAAACAATAGATACAATAATATTTTAATAATAATAATATTAATATAGTAATAAGTTATAATAATAAATAATTAAAAATATTGTATATTAATAATTATTCTAAATTGAATTAAATACAGTTTTCATTTAATAATTATTTTCAATTAAATTAAATGATGTTTCGTTCTTAATATAATATAATATAATGATGAACAATGAATATAATAGTAATTTAATTCAATAGTAATAATAAATATAATAATTATATTAACTCACAGTTGGCATGCAGGTCAAAGTTAGTCATCAAAATTGCCGAGATCCCCTCTTCTCATTTGTATCAAATATAAAATCCTATCGCATCTGTTGCACCGGAAATGATGCTGAGGAGTCTGGTGAAGAATGCGAACGAAGTGAAAACAATCAAATTGATGTGGAAAAGGTGGTGGTGGCGGACGATGAGGAGGCGAACGAGGGCGACGAGAGCAAAGAGAATGCAGATGGAACAATTGTGCTAACAGCTGATGGTGAGTCGCCGTTAGAGAGTTAACAGTAAATGTTAATGTTAATTTATACAGATGATATCTGCGAGAAAATGTCGAATTTGTGCGAACATATTTGCGAGAGCACCTTCGATGCCTACAAATGCAGTTGTAATCCCGGCTTTACATTGGACGATAATAATGTCACCTGTTCCCCGTTGAAAAGAGATATTTGTCCGAGTGGTTTTATTTTGGATTTGAAGGGTCGTTGTGTGGATGTCGATGAGTGCATTGAGGAATTGCACGAGTGCAAAACAAGACAATATTGCCATAATACCCACGGTGGTTATCATTGCCTCAATCGGTCCAAAGATTGTCCTGAGGGTTATCAATACAATGTGAAGATAAATGAATGTGAAGGTCGGTAAAATATTTAAAGTTAAATTAAAATACCAACCTCTTTTCAACAGACGTTGTTATATTAACAGTGGATTGTACTTACGCTGTTATATTAACAGAGCGCTGTAAACGTTGATTGTTCTCGTGCTTTAATGCAAAAAGTAGGCAGAAATTAGGAAAAAAAATTAATAGCTCCACCCTGACATTTTTTTTTTAAACAAATAACAATCAAATTAGTTTTGAAATTTTTTAAATATTAATTTTTAATATTTGTGTTTTATTTTATTATCCCTATAAATTAAAGTTCGTACTGATCGGGTCATTTTTTAAATTTTTATTTATTAATATTATTATTATTATTATTATTTTTTTGTTATTAATTATTTTGTTATAAGTTAATTCTTTAATTTGAGCTTTAATTAAATTTAAATTAGTTAGTGGTGTTTTTTTAAATCTCACTTTTTTTAATGCGTCTTCTGCTACTTTTAAAATCACCTTTTAAAAATTTCTTGTAGAGTGTTGCCATTATTTTACCCGCAGCTGTAGACACTTATTTATAGACAACTGTAATTTCCAATAGAGACCTTTATATGTAAAATGTTTAATGTTTGCAAATAACTTTATTATACATGCACTGTTAATTTAACAGAGATCTGCAATCTGTTACATATAGTAATTCCAGGATGTCAATTGCAAAGCTCTGTTAAGTTTCCATACGCACCGTTAACTGAGAGGCTGCAGCTAACATTATGGGAGTTAACATACACCTGCTGACACAAAAATAAACACAGTTATAAAAAATGTAATAATAAAAATAAAATGACTAATAGTATTATTTTTCTCACAGAGAGTTTAATATGTGATATCGGCTACTATTTCGATGGGAATATTTGTGCAGATATCAATGAATGCAATGCGAATGGCACCAAAAACACATGCAAAACGGAGGAGCGACAGGAGTGCAAAAACACCATAGGCAGTTACTACTGTAGCTGTATGGCCGGCTACAGTTTAGATACTACACAAAATAAATGCGTTGGTAAATAAAATCAATTCCCAAATTGATTCGATATATATTAAATGATAAATGCACCTGAATATATATCAAAATATATGTATATATACCTGTATACCTGTAGATATTAATGAGTGCTCAATTAATAATCACAACTGCCTGCCAACTCAGAGATGTGATAATACCATCGGCTCATACATATGCACGGTACTATATTTTGTATCCCTTATTTACTCTATATCAATTAATAATATATATATATCTACATATATCTCCATGATTATCTAATAAATCATTTAAATAGAGATGGACATCGTGTGGCACGGGATATACCCTCAATGCCGAAACGGGCAATTGCGTTGGTAAGTTGACCTATTTTTATATATCTTATATATACAGCCATGGAAAAAATAATATAAATTTTTACGAAGTGGTATGTATTATATTTGTAAATTTCGAAATGCCAGAAAACTCTTGAAAAATTAACGATAAAAAATAAAAGCAAGGAAAATCTAATAAAATGAACCACAACAAATAAAACAAGTAAGAGTGCTGTATTTTGAACCTTAATATATTCTGGTTTTATTGGCAAGTTTCCCTTTAAAAAGTCTTTCACCCTTCGGTATCAAAGTATAAAAATTGAGTAGTTTTGCTATTATTTTAGCCACAACTGTATATATTTTTTAAATTAGGTATTTACTTATTTACTTTCCCTAAATAGATGACGATGAGTGTGCATTAAATACGCACAATTGTCTGTCGGATTATGAGTGTTTCAATACCAAAGGCTCCTTTCGCTGCCATAGAAAAACAACAACTACAACAACAACAACCACGCCAAAAACGACAACAACAACAACCGAAAATCCTTCGCATTATATTTACAATCGTTTGGATTATACGCCAAGCTATCAAATGCGACGACCTTGTTCCACTGGCTTCCAGCGCAATCATCTCGGCGCCTGTGTTGGTAAATTATTCCTGATTTGTGATTTACTCTTTAACTATTGGCTGCATTGGTTCATTGGTTACATAGGGCGCTGCGTGCGCTGCTCTGATTCGTCGCTGTGCGCGCTAATTGCTGAGTGAGAGTGAGGGTACAGAGCGCTGCCCTGATGCGAGAGAGGGGCACTCACAGAGCTCTTCTCTGATTGAGTGAGCGAGGGTGCTGCTGCGCTGCTCTAAATGGTCGCTGTACTCTGGCAGGCGGTAGTGTTTCTTCTAACATTTCAAGGAGATAGTGGTTCAGTTGTGAGAGACCGAAAGAATTGTTCATTTAATTTTTGCATCTAAACTAGCGTTCAGTTAAATTTACTTCAGAGTTGTATTTAATATTTATTTGATTGATTTAATTAATTAATTTAATATGCACTCATCTTTCATTTAGTTAATTTATTTTATTTAAAGTACAGTCGCTTAAGTTCGCGTAACTTCAGCTCATATATGCAAAGCCATTTTTCCATGCACTTCACTGTAAAGGGCTCTCACAGCAATAACAAATGTTGAAAATAGAGAGAGTAACTTTAGCTAACTAACATATATGCACGCGCATTGCTCATATTTTCTTCACTATAAGGCGCTCGCTCAACAGCAACAAGTACTTCAACATTTATTTTACATCAAGCTGCATGTATTTACTTTTACAGACATTAATGAATGCAACGACTTTAAGGCATGCAACAGCCACGAACGTTGCATTAATACAAATGGCTCATATCGTTGCGAGAATTTGCTGCAATGCCCCGCCGGCCTGAGGTCGACGCCAAATGGCACCACTTGCATTGGTGAGTAGAGAAAACATACACAAATACATGCATTCATGCTCAGCTCACGCATACTCTCTCACCACCCAGACATTAACGAGTGCGAGACGGGCGATCACAGCTGTGGTGACAATCAGTTGTGCCAGAATCGTCATGGTGGCTACATTTGTGCTTGTCCTGCCGGCCACCAGGTGTCGCGTCTGCCCGATAGCACCAACAGCTGTGTTGATATCGATGAGTGTGACCAGAGTCAGGCGGTGTGTTCATCGAATGCAAATTGCTACAACACAATCGGTTCGTATTATTGTGAGTGCAAGACGGGCTTTCAAAAGAAGGCGCATCACGCGCCTCAATCCGACAGTTGGCCCAATCATTCACAGTGTTTCGATGTCGATGAGTGCCAATCAATACCCGGTTTATGTCAACAGAAGTGCATTAATTTCTGGGGCGGCTATCGCTGCGCCTGCAATCCCGGCTACGAGCTGAGCGCCGATAATCGCACCTGCAACGATGTCGATGAGTGTGAAATGCACAAGGATTTCGATTACAAATTATGCATGGGGTAAATATTGGGCAACTGTTAACTGTGAACTGTTCAATGTTAAGCTCGGTTACTGTTAAATTGCAGCTTTTGCATTAACACGGCTGGCTCCTATCAGTGCTCATGTCCGCGCGGCTACACTTTGAATGCCGATCAGAAAACCTGCCGTGATATCGATGAATGCGAAACGAGCAGTCAACATCATGTGTGCACGGGCAGGGTGAGTAATCGGTGTAAGGTATATATATATAAATATATATTGTTGTATTTGCGGTATATATCGATATGCAGTTATCGTATACCACCACAAAAAGGTATTGAGGGTCATCCGTAAAATATTTGATCATAATAGTTTGCGTTATTGTCTTTTCGTTATTTATTAGTTCAGTAATTTGGTGATATTATTAAAATAAATTTAGTTTTAACGGGAAGAGAGAAGGAGACGAACGTGAGTCATTCGTATCAGTTGCGGTCAGGGGGAAATAGCGTTGCGCAAGACGAATATTGGGAAGGCAGGAGCGATGAGGGGAATAGGCTTGGCAAGATCCCCATTAAGGCCAGTAGCTCCAGCGACTAACATTAATCTGCCGCCAGAGAACAGAGAAGTTGTTGACCAGCTCCTAGGATACCGTCGAAGCCAGAGAGGTGAAATACCTCAAGCGGACTGAGTGGCGGTCGTGCGTGGGACTGGCGCAATCCACGCCCGGATGATAGGCAACGCGAGAACAGGAGAAGCGGAGACTAAAGGAAGGCGTCGACGATAGAAATTACCTTAAAAGAAAATTTCAGTGTTCGTGGGATGAAGTCCTCAGAAATTATTGACAGGGCGAGCCAGAGAGAGGGACTGGCTTCATGTGAGACATCGACCAATATACTCCTGGGATGAACTTCGCAATGTTCTCTTTGCAAGGTTTCGTGGCAATTAGAACGATGTAGATCGCTTGCAGGAACTGAGACAGCGACAACAACTCCCTGGAGAGTCGGTTAACGATTTTATCCAGTTGACGATGAATTTAGAAACACCGCTTCCAGAGCCGAGACTAATAAAGTTTATAAGAAAAAGGTCGAGGAGTTCCGTGTAAGATCGCCAAACTCTAGACCGGGGTGCTCGAACTGTAGCGACGCTAGGTGAGAAGGCAAGTCGTGGAATCGGTCAAGAGAGGAGAGAGTCGAGATTCGAGGGTGTTTGCTGAGGTCAGCATTAAAGGGAAATAAATGGCTGGACTTTTGGATACAGGTGCCTCCGTTGGTATTTTAGGACGTGGCTCTCGTTACATGCCGGGAAAAGGAAGAGAGTATGACTTTCTACATCTGTCGTAGTAGGCATATTTCGGCATCGATTTCTGGCGAGCTTTCGGATTAGCTGCAAATATATTTGGATCAGTAGAAGCGAATGCCTCAGTTGAATCGATGAGTAAGAAACGAGAATTAGTTGAAGAAATCGAGCACTACAAAGCCCAATTTCGCTTGGACGCTCGCAAGCTTAGCACTGCCACCGTTAAGCACTGCCAAGTTCTCTTATAAGAGTCTTAAATATCTCGGATTTATAGCACGGGAAGGAACTCTGCGAACCGATTAAGACCGCTTAAATGCCATTCAAAGAATTCCAAATCCCAGATCCGCAAAGGAAGTGCGCAGCTTTTTAGAGACCGCGGTGTGGTATCGCCGATTCATTAATAATTTTGCAGAAATGGCAACACCACTGAACTCTGACCGATGCCTTGAAAGGGATTCAAAAGGGAAAGCTTAAATTGAGCGACGAGGCAGCTGAAGCGGTGCGAAGGTTGAAAGAGGCGTTTTCATCTGCTCCCGTACTGGTACATGCTGACTTTTCACGTTGATTCCGAGAGCAATGAGAAACCGATAGCGTTCTTTTCCGCCAAGATGGATAAACACTAGAAAAATTACTCAGTAACGGAGAATGAATGCCTTGCCGAGGTTTTAGCTGTCGAAAGGTTCCTTACATCGAGATGATGCCATTCACTGTGATTACAGACCACGCAAGTCTCAAATGGCTTATATCCTTGCGCGACTTAAATGGACGTTTAGCGAGGTGGTCGTTACGTCTGCACCATTTCGATATTCAAATTGGCAGGGAGCAGACAATGTTTTCGCTGAAACGTTATTGCGCAACGTAGCTTACCTAACGCATGACCTGAACCAGTTGCTAGGTTTAGAAAATTTGGTGGAATTCGGGTCTGCAGAATATAAAAAGCTAGTGGCAGAAGTGATGAAAAATAAAGACCGATTGGCGAATTTGCGCATTGAGGACGGACCTTTGTTCAAACGAACAGGGTTTGAAAGAATGGAAGACGAAGTCGAGGGTACTTTGTGGAAGTCGTGGGTGCCTGAATCTCTGTCGTCAACTCTCATAGAACAGGCATAGAACGAAGGCCTCGAACCACTGGATGCAGTTCCATAGGGCAGGAGGTGAAGATCGAAAGGCCTTTTCAGAAATTATATATAGACTTTTTGGGATAGTATCAAAAAATCTGAAGGCCATGAAAGACGCTACGGCAGACAATATGTTCGAGTTCCTAGTTCACGAGGTTTTCTTTAAATTCGGTGTCCTTGAAACCATCCATTACGATAATGGTCGACAATTCGTCTCCAAAAAGTTCGAAAATATGGCCCAAGCTTTCGGAATCACCCATATGAAGACGGGCATATATTCCCCTCAAAGCAATGCAGCCGAGCGGGTGAATCGAATGGTGCTTGCAGCAATTCGCGTGTATTTAAAGCGTGATCAATTCAGCCGCCACGAGACATGACCTGCCTCATTTCGATTTTCTTTGCAATGCGCAAAACTCACCCTAATATAAAACGCCACCTTGTGGAAATTGTGGTCACCTTAAGTTACGGCCTCGCCAACCCTGCCAGCCTGTTTTTTAATTTCGGCAATGTGACCCTTTGCTTTTTCTTTTTTGTGGTGGTATACGATAACTGCATAACTGCACGCGCCGCAAATGCAACATGTTTTACACATTTTTGGCACTATCGATATATTTCTCAGCAAATGTGCAAGTGATTTGAGCTTTGTTGAAATACGTTTGAATTTTAACGGCAACGATTAATATAGCTACGTCGATTAATATCGTTGCCATGGTCACACATGTATTGTGTTTAACATATCTGTATTCCATAAGTCAGTTGCTGTAAATCCTGCACAATGTAAAGACGCGTTGACGCGAAATAAATATAAACATCCACAAAGACAACTTCAACAGGTTATGGGCCCAGGGCTTCCAAGAGTAGTGTTTATTATTTTTATTTGCTGTGTGCGATAATTAATTGCTTAGTGCTATAATAAACATAAGTGGATCACGATTATATGCCATTAATTAGTTGGATGGCGAAAACTATGCGGCATTGCATATGAAAAGTGTGCTGGTGCAACTTGACCAGTGGCCAATTGTCTGTGGAAGACTGGTGAAATCGGAAAATGCAACTCTGGCTGAAAAAGCTGAGTTTGATAAGTGTGGCGAAAAGGCATTATGAAGCATAATGCTGGGTGTAGAACCGTCACAGCTAATTTTTATAAAGGATTGCGTTTCGGCATAAGAAGCTTGGGATACACTCTCCGGCGTGTATCAGCCACGTGGACCTGCCACGAAAATGACGTTGTTTCAAACTGTTTCAGTTAAGGTTGACAGAATTTTCGACGGTGCAAAACTTCTTACATGAGTTTTCCGAGATAAAGGTAGTCGATTTGCAAGTTTCTGAAGACGTTGTGTTGCTGTCGGGACTTGGAAAAAGTTTTGTAAGTTTTGTCGTCGCGATCGAAACGAGAGAGCAGTTGCCATTATTATCGGACCTTAAAATCAAGATTATTGAAGAAACTGAGAGACAAAGAATAAGCAACGGAGAAGACGACAACAGTGTACAGCAAGCGTTCGTTTCGCGCGCAAATATCAGAGGAAGCAGAAACGTCCAAGAGAATATCAGAGGAAGCAGAAATGTGCAGGAGCATAACGGTGCTAAGCATAACAAAAAGTGTTATAGATGCGGACGTGAGGGTCATTTTACTGCGCAGTGTAATGAAAGAAAAAATGACAAAGGACAACAAAAAAGCAACGACGCAAGACGATCGTATGCTATACTCAGAAATGTGCAGAGTAACAGTAAAGTGACAAAATCTATGTGGTGTCTGGACAGTGGCGCCACCGCTCAAATGTGTTGTAATAAATCATGGTTTGTCGAATTTAAAGAGCATAAGGAAAAAATTCTTCTAGCTGGAGATAATTTCATAAGAGCCGACGGCATTGGCACTGTGTGTGTAAATTCTGGAAATTTTCGCATTGAATTAAAATACGTTTTGTACGTTAGAGAATTGCAAACAAACTTTATATCTGTATTAAAAGTCGTGGCAAAAGGGGACAAAGTGTTGTTTGAGAGAGAGAGAGCCATAACAAAAGACAAAAATCAACAAGCTTTTTAGACAATTAGTATATTAAATTGTTTAGAAAATTAAAATATTTTGTGAGTACTTTGATATAGAATTTCAATAAATTCTTTTGCTTCTTAGCTTATTACTTATGATTTTCTTATCTATTTATTTGGCTCAAATGTAAATCATTGCATTACATTTAATTAAGCTGAAATTTCTACTGATAATGTATATATACTTTCCACTTACTATTTCTTTTCTCATTTATTATATTAATTATTTATTTTAAAAAATAATTGCATTTTTTAATTACGTACCGCTTACTACTTATAATATATATTGAATTACTAATTATTTCATATTATTTTCTATCTTATTTACTTTTAAATTCAAAGCATTGCATATATTTATTTATATGTTCTACTTATATTATTTAAATACTTTCCACTCTCTACGTATATTATAAATATTCTTTTTATTAATATTACATTTCAAATTTACAATTTATCGTCCATTTTCCAGAATGACATTTGCACAAATGTACGTGGCGGTTACAAATGCACCACCATCAATTGTCCCCATGGCTATATCAACGATCCCGATCAAAAGAAGTAAGCTGACTAAATAAAAAATATATGTTATAATAAATATGTATTTAATTACAGTCGCTGCCGGCAAAAGAGCAACTTTTGCGAGGGCGAAGAGTGTTATACGAAACCCTCTGCATATACATACAATTTCATCACATTCGTTTCGAAATTAATGATACCCCCCGAGGGACGTACAATTTTTACTCTCCGTGGACCCATTTGGTATGATGATATAGATTTCGATCTAAAAGTAGCTCGAGTTCAAGCGGCAAGCAATGTGGAAAAGGCAACAGAGGCTTACTTTAAGTAAGTCTTAAATTTCGCTATCGATAAGTCATTGATATTAATCGATAGTATTCATTCAATATTCATTTTTCAGCACTTTGAAGACCAAAAATCAAGTGGATTTGGTTTTAAAGCGCGCCTTGGAAGGACCACAGGATGTTGAGCTGGAATTAAGCATGACAGTGTTCACTAACGGCATGCCGCGCGGCAAAAGTGTCGCAAAACTATTTCTCTTTGTCTCCCAATACACATTCTGAAAGAGAAAAAATTACTTACAGTTGTAATATGTAAAGAATCATATAAACTCTAGTTAAATATTGTGTTTTTATGTAATTTTTAATTCGAAATTTCACAGCCCATGTAAAAAACCTTTGGCAACACTGATTCAAGTGCACAAATTAATGGTAACTAAAAGTACAGATAAACCCGACCAACTTAAAACCAAAACTAGCCAAAAATTGGATTGAAATGCGCTCCGAAAATGATTGGGAATACCGCTACCCAATAATTCCGAGCAAGTACGTCTTGAGAAATAAACCAAAAATACGGGTATTATATACTGAATTCCAACGCCAGCATAACTGCCCGTAAAAGCAACCAAATTCGATAAATTATCGGTGAAAAAGGCCACACAAAACGGCGGTAAAACGGCTAAAAATGGCAATAATAAATGCACAACAGAATTATAGGATTCCAAGCGAGACATGTCCAAAAATAGGGTTTGTAAGTTATTCTTTAGTGTTATGGCAATCAAAGGATAACTGGTGGACAAGGTAAATACTGGAAAAAGCGATAAAAAATAATCGATAACAATGAGCAGGCGCGATAACCAGCCATCGTGATCTAACTGATCGGGTAAGAAATTTAAGGTGTACAAATCCTGAACGTGCTCAAAGGCAAAAATGCCAGTTAATGCCAAGATAATATAAAATGTGCAAATGACTATATAATCGATGGATAATATTCTCGATACGGAGTATTTGGAGCGCAACGGGGCCAATAAACCGGGCAGCGAATGATGACACATAAAGGAATAAACACAGGCGCCAAATAATGCAGGAATTCCATAAATATTTACGGCGTTTGGATGGCCGTGTTTTCCATCCGTCGCCAGTATTTTAATTGCAATGCAAATCATCAGTGCAAAGGCTGTAAATTAATGTAAAATATATGAATAGCTATTTCTTATCAATATTAATTATTTACTTCATTAAAAACTCACCCAACCAGCGACAAATTGCCGTCAATATTTGCAAATATTTGGTTTTTTGTATGCCACAAAAGACTAGGGGTCCAAAAATCAGCGTAAAACCCATTAAAATCAGTCTGTAAATCATTTTACGCGATATTGTTGTTGTTTCTGACTTCGGCCAGCAGGCAAGATTGTTATTACTCTCAAAATCACCAGGCAAATAAATTGAACGAGTCTCCAAAGTTGAGAAATTTGAGCTGTTTTTGTGCTCGTGATCGCTGTAAGTTAGTACAGAAATATATATATTAACATAGTAAATACAGTTTACTGCTTATTTTAATTATTTGCATTTAAATTTGCTTAATTTTCTATTCATTTTTGATTTTAGTAAAAAATGTTAATTTTCCCCACTTTCACATTTAAACAGCTTGGGCATTTATCGATAACAATCAATTGCTGTTTAAAAAGTGCGTTAAACCAGCGTATGCACCATGTTGCGCAAAGCACACAACATGTTGAGTGCACTTTGCACAGTTGGCACAGCTGCAAAACGCTTATTTATGAGCAACATAACCGTTTCTGTTTTACTATTTTTTAATAAAATTGCACAATTTACCAGATAACATCGCGTAAACTCCTCGTCACTGCTGCCGAATAGATGCTCAAATCACCATACAAATAGATAATGAAGCACAAATAGAACAAAAGCCGTCCGAAATCATTAAAAAACATTGTTGCCATTTCGCCCAATTCAAATTTGTGCGTGAGCTGATAGTAATGAAATTCACCACTCTGCTGTATCGTCAGGGGCACCGTTTCACTGTCAGTATTGCCAAACTGTTGCTCGTCGTGTGATTCCGATGAATATCGTCTGTGCCGCAGCGCTTGTAAATTCTGCCAACTTTTGATGGCATTTGCACAGGCCATCGCCTCAATTACATACGTCACTGTTATATAGCTAACAACTGCGAGCAGAAGCAGAAGCAACAGACTCAGGCACCAACCAGCCTTAGCGAAGGCAGCGGGCAGCGTTAAAGCGCCCGTTCCAACAATCAAATTGAATATGAAAACAAAGCCAACCTGTCAAAGAGCAAATGACGCACGGTTATCAACACTTGCAAGCTCAATAAATGTTTTATGTAAAATTATATTTTAGTTGCACATTATATATTTACCAAATTTGAGTAGGAACCCTCATTTATGGGCGGAGGAACATTTCTTGCTGCCTGCATATTTACTTTGTTATTTTTACTAAATCCAGTGTGACCGTTTGTGGAGAGACCATAAATACCTCAATAAAATGCTGTTAAAAATCTTATAAATATTTATGTTTTTCATTTAAACATAATATTTAACTATATTTCAAATATTAACATTTTTAATTTAATCTATTTTGTGCTATTTGTTTTTATTATTATTTTAGTATCAACGGACTTTAGTTGACATTCAATAAATAAATGTAATAACACTAAGCAGACAATACATGTATGTTTAAAATAATATGTAAAAAATATAAATAAAAATAATAACAATTAAATAAATTAACTGTTAAAAATATTATAGTTAACAAGAGAGAACGTTGCAGTCGGGCGTAGCCGACTGCGAAATACTTATATACCATATGTAATGCCAGCTAGGAAGAGCAAGGAAGAGGGTGGATGTAGCCAATAAATATTGTCCTAGTTTGCCTTTCAAATATAAACACTAAACTGACAATACATAGAGGCATCAAATCGACAAAAATGTTCATCATGTTTTTTCTCAGAGTCTGGGTCCCAGCAGAGCCCGGAATGCGACGCGTCGAAAATTTTGCTGGGTTCGGGTGTCGAGCAGCGAACGCAGATCACTATTTCGCTGCGACAACATCGTATGTATTGTCTGCTAATAACCTTCCTTCGAAGGTTGGTAACTGTACCTCTTAAACTACTGGTGATATGGCCTTTTGGAAATTTTGGGGGCGAGAGTGTGCGTGGCTGAACAAATTATTGAGAAGGTTCCTACTTCCTTCTTGGTAACTGTAGCTATTAAATTGCGGGAGTTATAGTCATCTGGGAATTTTAGAGGCGGGAGTGGGAAGTACGAACTTAGTAATCTACCCTCCAAGTTTGGGAGCGGGAGTGGGCGTGGTCTATAAATTTTTTCTTCCGATTTTTGAAGCGTGATACTAGTAATATATCCTTCAAATTTGGTGACTCTAGCTTTCAAATTGTGTGAGATATATGGTTGTAACGAACCTTTTTAGCTCGTTAAGTTTTAGCTAGTCGAGCTGTGGTTTCGTGCAACGAATTTATGTTAGGTTGCGATGCGACAATTAATAACACATGAACTTCCTATATATATTAACTAATGGTTTTATTCGGCTTCACTTATTACTACGGGACAATTTTAACTGCCATATGGATATCACTTTGATATCCGGCGTTCCATGTACCAGCTAGGTGGCGATCAGACCTTCTCTGGCTGACTTCGCTCCTAGATTTCGCACTGACTGCGGTGAGTTTCAGACTTACTCTTGCCCGACAGCGAGTTTCGTACTCGTTTCTTACTTTTGACTGCCTGCCTCTGACTGACTGTGCGTGATCTTTGGAAGTTTTCCACGGCTTCGTCGCTTCTATCCCATTGGTGGAGGTGTCGGGTGGCCCTTTTGGGTCTCACGCTGGCCCTCTAGTGGAATGCGCTGACGGGAGCTAATGGTGGTGTCAGTTGTCCCAAATGGGTCCCACGGTGGACTTCTTGTAGAAATTACGAAGGCACGTGCGCTTTTGGTTGTGATCGCTGGTTGCAGTTCAAGGTTGCTGATGTGCAGTTAGTTAAAACCAATTTCAATTCGGTATCAAAAAAAGTTAGTTAAAATAGTTTCCCATTTTATAGCTGTTGTTTATAAATGATTTAAGCTTACCCTTTTTAACTTTCACGTATACAGCCACTAACACTTAAAACTAAACCAGTGCACCCTGTGCCGCGCTCGCTTCCTGGTTATCGATAAATAAGTGGACACAAAATCTTTTTTAATTTTAAGTTGCAGGCGTTTTATGTATTTGTAAATACAATTAAAACATGAACGAATTATCGATGAGTGATCAATAAGTGTGTTTTTAATATATATTTATTTTAACAATTGGTAAACACCACGCTTATTCGTTAAATTTTTAATACATCCTCTCGCTTGACACACTTAAAATTAAAAATACATAAATTAGAATTGCCAAAGAAGAAATTAAATGATTGATTATTGTGATTCCGTCCAATCATTGCTTAAACAATTATTGCCTAAATCACAATCGTCAACAAATTCCACATGCGTAAATGGAAAATGGCCCTTCCTTCCATTCAGCTCCCCCTCCCACTGTCCATTGATATTCGTTTTGGTCACCTTGATAATATCGCCCACCTCTAGTTTTAATGCAGTCTTGTCATATGCATTCGGCACGCGCGATTGTTTGACACGAGCACGCGCTGGAAGTTTGCGCTGGAAAGGATGAGAAAAAAGTATTTATAAATATAAAATTCAAATATAAAATTATAAACATAATGTAATGTCATATTATTATATGGCTTACGCACATTTAAGTCGGTCTTTTTGAGGCTGCTAAATTGGCTGGTTGTTGTTACAAAAGCTGGTTCTGCATTGCTGCCACTGGAAATGTTGGAACGTGCAATACAAGCGCTAATATTTAAACCAGCAGCCGATGTCTGTTCGATGCCATCTTCATCCAACGAGTCATCATACTGCAAAACCAAAACGAAATGAAAAGGGACGACACGAAATCGTCAAACTTTCATGATCAGTTTGGCTTGTGTGTTCGTCAAACTTGCAAGATCAGTTGGTCTGCTCGTTCATCAAACTTGCATGATCAGCTGGCCTGCTCGTTCACTTGCGTTGTCCGTTCATTTGGTTTATTCGTTCGATCATTGTTCACCACTACTTACACGCTGCACATACGGCACTGGAATCTGACCAATCAAACCGGTGGAATTGCGTGCTGTCCACCACTGATCCTCATCCTTGCGTATAACGGTTAAAATGTCGCCACGCTGAAAAGGCAAATCATCCTGATCCTAAATTTAAGTACAGCAATTAATAAAAAAATTAACAATTAAATTAAACATTCATTTCAACATACGCTGCCCAGAAAATCAAATTTGCCAATGACTTTTTCGACTTTCTTCTGAGCTGGACGCTTTAATGGTGTCGTATCCAAATAGTGCAGTGTGTAAAATGTTAACAATTTGGGTAAATTCTCAAATGATTGATCCCCGATGCGATAAACAATTTGTTCCTGCTGTTGCACCTTGTTAATAATATAATTGCTCACTTTTGTATCCTCTCTGGAAATTAAAAAAAATTTATATGAATATTAATTATATTTTATTTTTAATTTGTTATTACCTCACGCATAGTACATAGTCGCCTTCGATTGAGTTGCTGTCGCGCACTAAAAAAACGCCGCGTTCTCTTTCATTCATTAATATTTCCGTTGCATCTTGTCGGGACATGGAGCCAAAGTACCAACTGCAAATTAAATACATATACACACATAATATAATATATATTATGCTTTCAACAAGTCAGCTGCCTAGTTTTGTATGTGTGTGTGTGTATTCCAAATGCACTTGAATAACAATCTCCACACACACAAACACACACCAAATTTATGCTAAAATATCCATTATGTTTCCGGTTTTTATTTACCTGCTCCTGTCCGATACATCAAATGTATCCATTTTGGAATAATAATATGCTTAATTAATTACTTTGTTTGCAAAATTGTTTGACCAATGCTAGCATAAAACAACACTTAATTCTTTTTTTTTCTTTGTGTATTCTCTTTTTAGTTCTCTTTATGGCTGTGCATTTGGTATCGATGCCTGCTGACTATCGATATTAAAGGTGACAATTATTTACTCGCAAGTGGGCGTATAATACATATTTAAATTATTAAAAATAGTCGATTACAATTTACTCAGTAAAAATTCATATTTGTAAATATAATAAATATATAAATTAAAAAGTTGAAGCGTAATAATAATAATAATGACATAAAACCAACTTTGAACAACAGTTTTAATCAATTAAAATGCAATTTTTAATAAATTAAACTAAACAATTAATTGACTACAGCGATTAATCGCTCATTGAGCAATATAATATCGCATAAGGCTTGAAATCTATCGCCACAGCAGTAACTAGTTCATTTACACACTCTCATAGATGTATCGAATGAACAGCGAGAAAAAAGGACCAGCACACACTGAGAGCAGAACAAAAATCGATACCTCGATTTGTCGATGTTTTTGTTCATCTCTGATGGCTACGCCATTTTGTGTAAAAGAGAAAAATGTTGAGAAACACATAATACAAAAAGGCAAAAAAACGCGTTTTCTTTGTGCAACTAATATAATAAAATGTTATATTTGTAAAGTTAAAAAGTGTTTGTGTGTGCATATAAACGTATTTGAAACCTATGATAATATATAAATGCAAATAATACATATGTACATCAAATGCAAACCAGCCCCAAAAAAAATGCTGCTGCTGCATACATGCTTATGTGTTTGTGTGTATGTGTAAAAACTTGTTTGATGTAGTATACATGTGCATGTGTGCGTGTGTATATACAAAAAATATATACCTATATATATATATGCAGCAAATTCACGGAAAATTTGTGTATACAAATAAATAAATAATTGATAATAATTGCATTTGCATGCAATGCAAGAATCGTTTAACGAATATGGGTGTGAAATAAATATTACAAGTGTAGGCGTATATATGTTGGTATGTATTTGTGTATAAATGTGTATGTGTGTGCATGCATGTGCTGCAATTGTTTATGGAGCTTTCTATGTGTACATGTATGTGTGTGTGTGAATTGTGCTCAATTTACACATATCATATATAATAAATTACACACATTTGTTATTAAATATCTAAAATATATATATAAATGAGTGTTTTATGGGCCGCATATTGCGCAACTTGAAATGTACTCGTCAACGATAAATCTTCGATATGCGATATTCGATATACGTTATTGCTTGCCGCAGCAGAGTGCAAACATAAAACATAAAAATAAGAAGCCATAAAACAAAAAGAAATTGACAGCCGCCAATAGATTAGTGCTGAAAACTGTAATATCAATAAATTTGTATTAACACAAAAGGTTACACTTTTACCAAATTCTTGCTTTTATTTTTTAAATACTATAAAAAACTAGAACACAAAACAAATAATAATAACAAGAAAAAGGACAAAATTTGACTGCCGGTCAATTGATCATAATTAAGTAGTATTAATAAATGTTGGTTATACACATAAACAATAATACTTACTCTATTTACAACATTTAATATTTTTATATATATTTTTTGTTTATATTTTTGTATACAATTGTTTTATTATTAAAAACTCAGGAAAAATTAAAAGAAAATAAATAAAGTTTTAACTTGGAAATAGTAAAAAAATAAATAAGTAAATAAAATAAAAACAAAAAAAATACCTAATAATATCAATATTACAAACAATAGAATCTTCAATTTAAAATTTTAATTTATTATTTTGTTAGTTTATCGGTTTTTGTTAGGTACATAAGTCTTTTTAAAACATGATGATGAAATTTAAAATTCACTTAATAAAACATGTAATAATTACTTTCTCTATAATGATTATTCTGTCGTTTTTACCAGGTAATAATAACACCTTCAATGACGCCCACATAATATTAGATTGTTAGCTGTCAGTCTATCAAATTTAACTAATCAAACAATCGGATTAAAGAAAACACTAATAATAAGTTAACATTATGTCTACAATACATCGTCGCATTAAAGTTAAATTTCGCAATGCTGAACTGGAAACAATAACTTATAAAAAGCATGGTAAGTGGAAGGTTTTAATAACATAAACAGTTCAAATATAGTGTAATTATAAGAAAAAAGTAACAAAAGCATAAAAAATATATGAAATATGAAAAATAATCAAAATAGATCAAATAAATAAAATATTCAAAAATAATCAAAATAAATGTGGAATCGATATCGCAAACCTCTTAAGTAAGGGTCTCCAAAGACAGATATTTTTTTTTGGCTAACTAATATCAGAAACCATCTTTATAATTTTACATTACAAATTCTCAATCGAGCTGAGATTTGGAGACTGCTGCCAATCCCATTCCTTTGGCTCCATTGGTCTTGAACGATTCTGTAGAGACTTTACTGGTGTACTTGGAGTCGATGTTCTGTTGGATCAATGGCATCTCATCATATAATTATAATCATATAATTATATCATATAATTATATCATATATATTATTATATTATTAATCATATAATTATATAGTATATTATGAAATATAGGACCCGATCTGAGATTGATCCGACAGCGTAACAAAAAGTGGCCAAATTATTGTTGACAGTCAGTCGTGCTTAATGGCGAAACACGTGTATTTAGATACAAATTATGGGCTGAGCACAGAACCCAGTTTTGGATTCGTCCGATCAACAAATGTTCCTCCATTTGTTGAATGGTCAATTGAAATCTTATTTAGACCTTAAACTTTTGTTAGTATGGGTTATATTCTTGGACTTTTAATTACTTTGGCAGAATTCAATTTTTATTCCTTTTGAAGATTTTTTAAGAGGTCTCGATTTTCAGCAGTGCAATGGTTGCCACGTCCCATTATGGCACCATAATATGAGCCATATTTTTATGAAATGTTATTAAATAAGAGCTGTATTATTTTACTCAAAAAACTCTTAATAAACTCGTTCAGTTTTGAATATTTCGTCTACTCTCACCAGCACCACTATTACTTTAACCGTGCCAAAATTACGACACTTAGCCAAAACAGAAAATAAATGAAAGGAATTACAATATGAGGAGATATATTGAACTGTTAAATGGTAAAACAAATCGAAGATATTATGAAAGGAGCTATGCAAATATTGAGTAACTGCATTGAACGAAGCAGCACTACTTTGGTAACTGTATGTAATAAATATATAGATAATAGACAAAATATAGAAAATGTATCAAGTTAGAACATTTAAATAAAAAAGTACATAGTAATGTATACAAAATAGACAATAAATATAAAATATACAAAATAATCAAGTGGACAGAATAAACCACATATATATATATATATATGTTTGAATTTATGAAATAAAAAATAGATATAATATGATAATACCGTAACTTCCATTTCCATAGACAAAGAAAATGGAATAACACAGTTTTATTTTATATTTCTTTCGCAGACAGTATTTTGAAATGTATTCGAAGCAGCAGCAATTTCAATCTCGATCACGATCTCGACTTGGATCGAGGAGTAAATGCTCTAAAGACCACTACAACAGTTCAAACAGTATTAAAACAATGCTCTAAATACGAAACCAATCGAGTTAAAATGCATTTAGCACCCTCCAGAAATTGGCACAACCAGCAGAGAAATCGTACAAATTATAATATGTTGCTTGGGGTAGTCTTCACATTATTTTTGTACCTCAATTGCTCAACTCAAGCGATACTCGTGCAGGAGCAGGATGGAGTAGGAGTAGGAGGTCCTGGTAGTGCCCTAAACATTACGGGCTATCGAAACGGGGCAAATATGAAGGCAGCAAATGCGACAACAGGTCTGATGGGCAGCAGCTCCTCCTCATCATCTGTGTCTGCTGCGGCTAGTAGCGGTTATCTGGATAAATTGGACAATTTGGAGCGCAGTGTGGCAGCTGTCCTCATCAAGGTTGCCTATGGCACTACTTCAACGACAAAACGGAGCATACCCGATAACAGTTATGTGCTCGGTCTGACTACGGTAGCAACGCCACTCTTAACTACCCTCAGGTGAGCAGAAGTGTAACTTTGGACAGCATCTATTTAAAATATAGCTATGATAAGGTATATTATTGGAGTTTGGCCACTATTGAAACATATCGATAACAGTAAACGCCATAATTTTAAAATTACAGCAGCCCAATTGATTTGTTAAATACCTATAAACTAGAAATTCTGTCTGTTTTCGACAATCGATATTTATCGATATCAATGAAAGCCATATTTTTTAAGGTGAAGCCTTCCAATAAATTAAATACGTAGACTTATTATTGAGCTGTAAACTGTTAAAGATTTCTTGTACTTATCGAAAACGTGAAAAGCATAAATTTTAAAGATATAGCTTTTTAATTTATAAATTAAATATCTAGACTTGTTATCGAGCAGTAAACTGTCACAATTTTTGCGATTTTTGATGCTTATCGATAACACTAAATGTCACAATTTTAAAGCTGGAGACTATCAGTTGATATTTACTATACCTGCACATATTATCCATCTATAAACTGTTAGGATATCCCCCATTTTCCGATTATCGACACTTATCGATAACACAAATAGCTACAATTTCTCAGGTAGAGCCCCCAAATTAATATATATAATATATTTAGATATCAATCGGCGCATCAACCGCAACACAACGCTGGTCGACACCGTACATACGAGCTGGACTTGGAGCGAGATCATGCGTTGCCCACCTCAGCGCCCAACGCCGACATACTCAAGAGCAACAATAATCCAACGTATCCGAATCCGAATCGTCATCACAGCAGCAGCACCCATGAACGGGAGAGAGAGCGCGAGCGAGAAAGGGACAGAGAACGTCAACGGCACACAATGCTGCAATACAATTCAACACCAATGCCCTCAGGTAATTATTATCGATAACAACTAATTCACTTCATATATATATCTTTATTTTAACTATACATTTTTGTGTAGTACCCAACTTGTTGAAGAAATCCAACGGACAGCCAACGATACCCATGTATCCAGGTGATATACCCTCCTATTCGCCGCCATCGAGATCTTTTTTTACGCCACCGCTGCCGCCGGAATATCAAAATCCATTCGCGGATAAGCCCACATTGCGTGGCACAAATAATGAGGGCATTATATCGAATACGGTGGCATTTAATAATCGTAGACCCATACCGCCGCCAAGTCTAATGCCGGGGCACGAAAGGATTCCCTTTAGACCGCCGGATTTGGCGGCTTCCATAGGAAATACGGCGGAGGCAGGAATTAATACCAATTCCGGCTTAAATGAGACCTATTTGGAGACTAAAAAGCCCGTTGAACGTAAAAAAGCGCTAAATACGCCCTCGCGCAATGAGGCCACCACAATGGAGGCCAGTGAAAGAGATACGAGCAATAGTAATAATAATAATGAGCAAAAGTTGTCCATGGAGGCGAGCAACAAGGAGGCAAATAAGCGGCAGGAAGTTTTGCCAAATATACGTCGTATTTTGGGGTCGAATGGCAAAAAGGGCGATATACCCGCCGTATTGTTGAGGCAAGTGACGCAAAAGCCCAATAATTATGCACAGGCGCCGGCAGCGCCAATTGTGGCAGTTGCAACACAGGCGAATGACAGTGGGAATAATAATGCAGCTAGCAACACTGGTAGTGGCAACAACAACAACAACAATAATAATGCGGAATCCTCCAGTCCAAATATTAATAAGAGCCGGCAACAATTGGAGGCAGCCACAAACAATAATCTCTCCTCAACAACAACATCATCATCAACAACAACAACTCCAGCGGCAGCAGCAGCAGCAATTGGTGAGGCAGCTGCTACAAGCTTCACCTCAAGTGTTAAGCCCAACTTGCCACAAAATGTGGAAAGAAGTGGGGGCAACATTTTAAATGTCTCCCATGTCACCTGGACTTGGGCTTGGAATATACACATTTATCTGTCCGTTGTCCTTTTTACCATCCTGGCCGTTTATTCGCTCTACAAATTGGTCACGTTCAACAAATTGACGCATCTATTTGCTCAGTCCTATTTCGTATATATTCATCTGATTCTGATTGCGATCTGTGTGATGCGCATTATTTATTTGTGCGTCGATGCCTATAATATTCACAGCACATTTCCCATTTTCGCCGGCGAACTTTTACTCAATTTGCCAGCGACTTTGTTGACGGTTGCTTTTGCTGTTTTGATATTATTTTTATTTCTAAAGTCGCTGAATCATAAAAATAATCGCTATTCGGCGCTGGTGAGACCCTTGACGGTTGTCGTTGGCTGCGGCGTCCATTTGGGTTTGTGCATCACGTTGCACTATGTCGAGTCGTATACATTGCACAATCATCACATGTACTTTCAGCAGCAGCAGCAGCAGCAATTTCTGCGTCGCCAACAACAGTTGCAGCTGCAACAACTGCAACAGCAACATTTGCACTTACAACTGCAGCAGCAGCAACAGATGCAACAGCAACAATTGCCCGCTGCTAATCCGGCGCCGCCCCCTAGGGTACTCTCCCTCATCTGTCAGATTATCTACATATTTATCTGCCTCAGCCTAGGCCTTCTTTACCTTTATCTTTATCGTATACTCAAGCGCATTTTGAAAAGTAAATCTCAGAATTATATTCATGGTTATCAGAATCTTTCCTATGCCATTCACATAACCATTGCCAGCGCTTTACTTTTTGTGCTGTTGGCAACCCTGCAAATTTTTGGCGCCATTTGCATTTCGACAACGCGTCCTTTGATCCTGAATCAAGCCTCCGACTTGGATTGGCTCCAATGGGGCTATCAATTCTCCTTGCGTCTCATCGAAATTGCAATTATCACGCTAATTTCTTGGGTTACGGGTCTCAAAACAAGTGTTGGCAATAATCAGGGCAATAATCCGGGTGGCGTTGCCTTAAATGGCGATGTGCGTGCCACAAATAATTTGGGTCTGTCAGAACGAGAGAAACACAATCAGCAACAGCATCCACCACAGCATCCACAACATCCACAACATTCGAATGTTGCCAATTTTTTTCTGCCCTGCACGTCGAGTTCGAGTCAGGAACACTTTGATACGGATTATCCGGCCGTATGCAATGCTAACACAAATCTCCACACGTACACAATGCGTACTGGTAAATTGATCTACGATGATAGCTATGCATTAAATTCCCTGACGACAACCGGTGCAACAACCGCCGGAGCAGGTGCAACAAATCCCATTCCGACCGGAATCATTACGGATTATCAGCTGCAGCCGGAGCCTATGTATCAGCGGCCTTACGACACGGGCTCCATGCGAAATCACAATCAGGAGTATAACAGCGCACGCTATCATCATCATCATCATCATCAGCTGAGGCCAGTGACTACGGCGTATTTGGGCAGTGATTATTTGACGGACGGCACAGTTGATCACTATGAAAATCCAAATTTTGATTTGCGTGCCACAACAACAACAACAACAGCGCTGCAAAAGCTCGCCAGTTCCGGTTCCGCGTCCGCATCGGCTTCCGCCTCGAATTCCGGCTCAGGTTCGGGTTCCGGTTCAAATTCCGGTTCGTCACAGCAACAAATGTTGCTGCTGCAAAGCGATAGTTGCTACTCGGAACCGTTGCACGAACCAAATTCCGGCTATGAATTCAACAATTTCGAGCGACCCGTATTTAAAGAGGAAAGAGCCGTAGAAAATGCCGGAGTCGTAGTCGGACCGGTGCACAAGTTGCAAAAGTGCCGCAAGGCGGAACTGGAACCGGAACGTCGCAGCTCGAATTCAACGACAAATTCTTGCGGCTCAACGTCTACGGCGGGTTTGCGTTATCCGGGCTATAATTCTTACGAAAGAGGAGGTAATCATTATAATAATGGTGGAGTACGGAAAAGTGGCACCTTGAGCAACATAGTCAACGGTTCCACATCAGCTCAGACAGCGGCTGCAACTACGGCTCCAACTACGGCAAATCGAGGACTGCGTTTAAATGGTGCTCAAACTTTGGCGCATGGGGAAAGAACGCATTATTATCAACAACGGAGACAACAAAATCCGGCCAATTTCATAAATCGCGCTGATTACGAGTTAAACAACACTGAAAGAGATCAAACAGTGTTGGTTAACAAACAACAACAATTACAGCTGCAACATCAACAACAATACAACAATCAACGCAATTCCGAAGCGGAAGATGAACAAGAGGTGGAAGAAGACGGAGCAGAAGAAGATGGAGAAGCAGAAGATGAAGAAGAGGAAGACGACGATTTAATGATTGGCGGCTGCAATGTGGAGTGCACCAATTTAATTAATAGCTCGGAGCACTTCGATAACAACTGTAGTCTAACAAATAATGTTTGTCATATGCAAAATAAGCAGAAATTTGCCAAATTTCAACAGCAAACGGAGCAAACAGCACCAAGCGTTGTCCAGCAGCGAGTAGCGGCAACAGCGGGTGGAGCAGCGAACGCAAACGGAGCAGCAAGCTCAGGCGCAAAGGGAGCAAGCTCAATCGCAAAGGCAGCAGCGAACGTAAAGGGAGCAAGCTTAAGCGCAAAAGGAACAGTCGCCGCAATTGCTGACATTCACAGTAAGAAGCAGCAGCTGCCACAAAATCGCAATGCCTTAACGCAAATTTGCAGTAATAATATTAACGGCATCGATTGTTAAGCCAGCTACAAATATACATAAATTACAAATTTGCCGTCGCTTGCTGTTGCCACACACACACACACTCTCACACACATTTTTTGTAGTTAATTCGCCACTTTCTACTCTCTTCAAACTTGTGATATACATATATATATATATATATAATAACAAAAAAATACATACATTCACACACACACACTATGTAAAAAAGAAGCAGCAGAAAATTGTAGTATTCAAAAGTCGAATATTTATTATTAACATATATATATATATATATATATTTTGTTTATATTATAATATGGTTTGCAAAATGTGCGCAAATTGAGTACAAACACACACACACACATACATATATATTACTGCTTAGTTTAAATTACACATGCAGAACTTTAGCTTATAACAGTTTTTGGCAGCTTTCTCTCACACACTCAACGCAGGGGACATTAACATTTATGTATGTATGTATGTGTAGCTGTATGCATCAATTAGGAGATACTGTTAATTATAGACGGTATTCTCTGTAAAACACACACACAAGGTTTATTTCTTTTTTATATAAAATACATATACATATATAAAAAAAAAATTTAGATACAGCAAAGAAAAAATAAATTAATATTAATAATAATGCCAGATTTTCATATGCATTTTAAAATTATTTCGAAAGCGAAAGATAATTTTATATTTTAGAATTTTTTTCTGTACAGTTTGTTAATATTTTATTAAATGTTGTATTTATTTTTATTTTGCCATTTTGCTCCCCACAATTTTTAGAATTATTAACTAAAAAAGAGACGAAAAATGCGTTAAATGATTAAAAATAAATATTTGTATTAAACTCAAAAAAAAAAAAAACCAGTTGAAAACCGTCTGGCTTCAAAGCGTCCATTTCAACATTAAATTAATCAAAAAAAAATTGCTACAAAAAATATATAACTGTAAAATAACTCATACGAATAAACTGCACGAAAAGAAATGCATCTTTAAAAAATGAGTAAAATGTATAGAATAAAAGTAAATAAAATAATTGCTTTTGAAAAAAATAGTGTATAAAAAAATCACACATAATGTTAAAATTCTTAATGCGTAAATAGTACTGATTAGATAAGGCTTTTTGCATTTTTAATGTAAAATTAAATCGATTACAAACACGTATATATAAATATATATATATTCATAGACTTAACAATTATATAGGGCTTTTAAGAATGATTTAAGTATCATCGATTTACGAATAAATATTTCTACTAATGCAGAAAAAAAAAAAAAAAAACAAGCAAATTATTTATATATATATGTATATATATATTGATTCAACTATGTGCACTACACACACATATATATATATATATATATATATGTACATGAACACAAAACATTTTTACCATATACGATAATAATAATAATGAAAAGCAAAAGGAATTCCCCTTATCATTATAAAACAAAAGATGAAGAGAAATATGTATACAGATTAATTGTATAACTGTGCATGTATATGAAACACAATTACTCTTATAATAAAATGACTAAATTACTAAATTTAAAAAAATAAATACGAAACTTGTTTATTTTATTATTGATAAGTGCGATTGCTTGGAAATGAATCGAACCCAAACCTGAGTTGGAATTGGACAACACTGGAATTCTTGATTGAAACCAGACCACAAATCAAAAATGAAAAATAAACGGAACAAGCCATCGATAAATGTTTGCTTGTTTTCTATATATTTGAAATTTTAAGTTAAACAATACTGCATTTTTTTTATTGAGCCTGATCCACAACCAAAAAATAAACAAAGGAAATAAAACAACCTGTCGATGCAATTGATCGATAACTGTTCGTTAACCAAAATTGCCATTAAGATCCATTAAAGCCGCATGTATTCGAAAATGAAGACGAGATTCCAAAGCATATTTTGAATATTTTTTTCTAAAAAGGGAAGAAAGAAAAGAATTGATTGATAGATTCACTGATTGATTTATTAATTGATTGTCTTACTTGGTGTCCTGCAGCATGGCTATGGCCAAAGTTGGATTAACGAAGGCGTGGCAAAGGGCAGCTTCCACACATGCATAGGGTATAATAAACTGATCCTCCACAATGCCCACTTGGGCAATGCATTCACGCAAGTCCCTGAAAGAAGTGGTATATTAATTACAGGGTACATACAGTTGTTTGCAAAATAATAGCAATACTCGCACAGAAAATGTTTGTAAGCGCTTGTAAGCTTGAGCAATTTGTCAATATATTTTTAAAAGTGGCAGAAAACTCTTCGAAGTAGTGAGTAACAAAAAATACCCTAACTTATTGAAACTTAAATTAAAAAAAAAAAATTTGATGAAATAGGTAGGTTGGTTTTGTTTTATGAATTATTATCATTATTCAATTTTTTTTATTATTTAAATGAAGATTTAAATTGAAAAGAATTGCTAGAGCAGTACTAACTTTAAATAAATTTTAACAAATAAAAGTTAATGTTCCTAAAATATTAAAATAAATATAAAGACAACAATAAATATTAACATTTAAATAAGAAGCAAAAGTAAAGAAAAAAATGGCAGTGTAGCTATTATTTTTGCCACAACTGTAAATATTATTTGTATACTCACTGCAAAGCCAACCCCGATTTGCCCATTTGAACATAGCAGGCGCCACGCAGCAGCAAACACAGAGCCCGATTATCGGCATGGTAAAGATTATTAACTGATTCATGCCGAGTTAAATCGATCAATTCCTTATCGATAATTTGTAGGATGCCATCGGCCAGCTGATAATCCTTGCCCAGGAACTTGAACATATTCCACAAATACATCAGCTCGATGAGGGGTAGAACGAGTCTCTGACTTTGGCTCTGATAGCGCTCGGCTCGCTTTGCCATAAATTTCTCCATGGGCAGAGACTTGCCAGCGATGCGCTGCCGG
Source organism: Drosophila paracracens (assembly GCA_035044025.1). Classification (NCBI taxonomy): domain Eukaryota; kingdom Metazoa; phylum Arthropoda; class Insecta; order Diptera; family Drosophilidae; genus Drosophila; species Drosophila paracracens. Next base: position 704,374 of record JAWNMN010000223.1, on the reverse strand, counting down.
CTCGCAGGCACCTCCAACATCAGCGAATCTATACTCCTCAGGTGCTCCTCCGTTCTCGTTGGGGATATCAGCTTAATGACGGCCAATTGATATGCGTAGATGGACCTTGACCAATTACTCTGCTCCAGCAATTGGGTGGCATAGAATTGAGCATTGGCCCAGTTCTGTTGCATGCAACTCAGCCAGAGCAGCTCCCAGAAGCTCAGGTAATGAAATTGTGGCCAGGCATCTTGAGATTTCCATGATCTAATGTACCAAGACTCCGCTGCACGCAGATTGCCCTTGCACAACTCTACCCGTCCTTTGAAGAAGAGCATCCAGACACCATTTGGATATTTGGTTAGCTGTCCACTCAACATCTCATCGCATTGCTTGAGATCGGCTGCCGATTGACGGCTGCTGAGCATGGGCACAATCATCAAATGATAGCCGAACAGAGACAATGCGCACAGTATCTGCCGTAGACCGTTTTCCTGGTAGCCGGCACGCAAATCATTGAGGCCATCAAGCTGGGGAGTTGGGATAGAATATTTTCGTGAGTTTTTGCTATTTAATACAAAGTAATTACTATTTTTACTGCCTTGCAATTTCACATCTAATTTGACCATTAATTACCATTTAATTTCCATTTAATTCCAATTTAAATACTAAGTAATTACTCACCCTATTCGACGAGAAACCAATGAATTGCAGCAGTTTAGTGATCCGTACGGGCAACATGGATATCATCAGGTTAAAAGTACCAATGCCCATGTGGACTCCGCTATTAAAATGGTTCCTCAGCCCGGCGGAGCTCGCCTCCCATTTGCGATGCTTCATTATCTGGGCGCAGAGTCTGTAATTATAATTACTAATAATAAAGCTGGACCAACTAAGTCCCTAGTCTCGCTACCTGTAACAATTGAAGCACTGCCGCACTTGGAGGCTGCCCCGGATCAGGCCGCTGAGATTCTCGTCCTCGATGAAAGTCAGCAAGGCGCTCAGCAGAAGTGCTTCCGCCAAACAAAGCTCCGCATGGCATTCAAGATCGGTGATTTGATTGAAGTTTTTCTGCAAGTATTGATACTTTTATAATTGTTATTCTATTATTTATATTATTATTTTTCTTCCTTTTCCCTTACAATTTTATTATATTAGCCTTTACTTTTTCTTTATCTATTATTAACTTATTCATTTTAAACAATTTCATTTGTAAGTTTAATTTAAATTTAAATTTTCTTACCATTTTTCATTTTAATCACCCTTCTACCTATTTATTTATTTATTTTTAATATTTAATTATTTAATATTTGATTTAATTATTAACTTTTAATTTATACCGTTTAATTGGCATATTTAATTTAAAAATTTGTTTTTATTACTGTTATTTTTAATTTATTAAATTATTTACTTTTTTGTGTTATATAATTGTAACTTTAACTAACTTTTTTATATTGTTAGCTATTATTATTATTATTATTAAAACCTGGACACTTTCTAGTAAATATTAAATGTATAAATACCTTTTTGAAAGTGCTGCCAATGTATTCTGTTAATGTGCTCTTTTTTCTGAATCGCTGACAGAGTTCGACGCATTTTTTCAGCTGCGCGGAGGCCTCATCGATGTGTTCGAAGGTGAGAACAGCTTCGAGAAAGGCGAAGACAGCGTTGCCCATCGAGTGATAGAGGCTCGAATCGGCAAACGGTCGCAACAGGTTGCGAGCCTTCTCGAACTTGTTGTCAAAGAAATAATTGATGGCTAGTAGCGCCTCCTCCAAAGAAGTACTCAAGTCCATTTCCAAAGGGCTCGTCTCCAACTGCTCCGAGCAGGCGTCGTAAAATTCATCGGAGGAGTCCGTTTTATCACAGTCCTCCATGTTGAATGCTAAGGAATAAATGTATACGGAAAAATGTGAGTGTAAATATAAGGGTAAGTATAAGTATCTAGCTACATCGAACATGTTCGATCAGCCCGCTAAGTTTGATCACGGTTGTGAAGGACGCTACAACATAGCGCTAATTTTTTTCAACGCCACCGGTTATTTACGGTTATGCGTTATATACGTTTGTGTGCATGTGTGTGTATCGATTTGGCACAGCAAACACCTGATTCAGTAAATAGCCGGCTTTGCTCGGGGGCACTTTATGTACATATATACATATATATATTTATATTATAAAAATATTCTATATACATACATATAAAAATACCGGTTTCTTTTTAAAAAATAAAAAAACTCAAATAAATACAAAAATTTATATTAGTACAGCTGCAGTATCAAAAGCTAACTGAACCTCTGAATCATAATTTTTAAGTGGAAAGTCAGATATAAAATCACACACAAATATAGATGTATACATATAAGTATATATACACACACACACATGCCAGCTATATGTCGATTTAGTTGAGTTGTTTTGATTCCGGTTGAAGGCTTTATATCTATGTATATATTTATTTGTCATGCTAAATAAATATATAAATTGAACCGTTTTTTGTGTGCTTCTGATTCTTCATTTACGTTGGTTGTTGGACTTCAAATAAATGTTCCATATCAATACACAACACACATGCGTACATATGCTTATTTGTGTGTGTGTGTTTTGATTGTAGCAGCGAGCAAGAGGAAAAGCTGAAAAACTAAGCTCGTACAAAAAGTGCATATGTATTGGTAGCAGCAGCAGCAGCGGAGGCAGCAGCAACAGCAGCAGAAAAACATTAAGCTTTAAGCTCTCGCGTTGTTCGGTCGTGTTTTTTTATTGCGTTGCCCAGAATATTATTGTAAACTAGTTTTTTATTGATTGTTTATTTGTTTTGTTTTTAGTTACTTGTATATATATATATATATATATATATTAATGCTGTATAGATTTCGTTAATTCTGCAATTGTCAATTAAATCGGTTTGGCTTTATCTCTTTATCTACAAACGGCGCGTTGTTGTTCGTCAGCAGCTTTTCGCAATAAAGTATTTTGTAATCGAGGGAATACGAAGAAGACGTGTGAAAACAAAGCGCAAGACAAACACCAACACACAATAAAGCACAACACACACACACACAGACGCAAAACGCCACTCACTATACATATGCATGTGCGCAGAACAATCAGCTGTGCGTGCACGACAAAAAGCTGACAGCTGTAAGTTAGCAGCTTACATTAATAAACAAAACAAGAACATTTCAAATAATAATTATTACAAAAGTCAACAAGTAATAAAAAACAAGTAATAAAAAACATATTTAAACATTATTTCGAACGTTAACAACGTACTCAGTTCTAGTTAATTGCGTACAGAGTACAAAACTGAACTGCTTGACACTAAAACAATTTGTGTTTTTTTTTAGTTTCAAAGTTCAACTCTTAGTTAAGTTTAGTTTGGCTTCATTTTAATCAACTACAGATGGCTAATCGCTGAAAAATGTGTGTTCTTTGTTCCTAAGAGCCTTTGTTTATTTCCTGTATCGATGATTTAATTACACTGGCCTTATCACATGTGCACATGTATATATATATAGAGTACGTACAGCTGGGATCAAAATAATAATTCTGCCGCCTATTAATATATATACATAGTATCTTCATATTTCTTGTTTTTAAATTCCCTTTTTTTTATAATAATAAAATATAATAATATAAAGCATGTAATAAAAACTAAATTATTATTTCATTGAAGGTTTTATAAAAATGCCTAACGATCAAATTAAATTTTATTTTAAAAATTTATAATTTAATATTCTAAATTAAGAAAAAAACGAAAATAATAGAAATTAAAGTATGGGATTAAAATACAAAATATTTAATAAATTCTAAAATATTCTTTTTATAGCAATTATTCTTTTAATTGAAATTAAATATGCGTAAATAAAATAATAAAATAAAATGAAGAATATAATTAATTCTAAATTCTAGTTCTTTCATACATCAATTTCGTATTTTTTATTTCCAACTTTTAACCGGAAATACTAGTAGAATGCGCAAAATATATTTTAAAAGCAATCATTCTGCGTTTCTTGAAATTAATCTAATCCAAAATAAAAATGTAAACATTATCAATTGGATTGATTGTGGCAATCTTCATTTACAAATTTAGATTAAAGCTCTTAACCATTATTTTGTCTCGAACAGTGTCGGCAAAGTCGATTAAATGATTAAGCGATTGAACTTTGCTTTAAAGTAATTTAGGTGCTCGAAAGTATTAAGTATGCATTGATTACATAACAACACTGGTTCTGCTATGGATAAGGTGTCCTCAATTTTAGCTTGGGCCAGTCAATTGATATTTGGCCGTTCTAGTTGAATGACGGTTTTTTTTTTATTAATTCCGTATTCACTATTTACCAGTATTTTCTATTTGTAATTATATAATAAAATAATCTTTTAATAAATATAAATATATTAAATATAAATTACGTATATCGGATATCGGATATGCATTTTTCGAATAATAAATAATAAATAAATATGTAATATATTATTTATACAAATAAATAACAAAAAATAGTATTTAATAAAACCATAAATAATATACATAGTATTTAATGTCAATCAATACTAAAATATATAAAATAATATAATACTAAATAAAGTATTGAATATCAATCAATAATAACCAGTATTTAATATACTCCATTTCATATTTAAAATTTGATAGTTTTTTTTTTTATTATTTTACTTCCCGTGTGAAGTGGTTAAGTATTGAATATCAGTCAATAATATATAATCAATAAAACAGAGTATTTAATATCAATCAATAATAAATAATTTATAAATGACAAAAATAACATTCAAATTACTGTTCACTATCACTCAATAATAAATAGTATCTATACATAAAATAAAAATATAAAAATCGTGTTTAATAAACTCTATTTCATATATAATAGTTTTATTTTTATTTCTTTACTTGCAGTGCGAAATCTGAACTGACTATACTTAAATGCATATTTGTTATTAAATATAATACACATTTAATACACAAACATATATAAATACAAAAGTGCAACGCATGTAAATATGACAGTGTGGTCAAAGTATGTGGATCGCATTGCCGAAAAGTATGAACAGTATGGATTGCCCAAGCAGGCATTCAGCTATGCGCTGGTGGGAACAGCTCTGTTTGCATTAACCGTTAAGGTCACTGTTCCCTACATACGAAATGTAGCACAAAACGGAAAGAACGAGGATGGGAAGAGGAAGAAACACAATAAAGGTGGCGGGGGCGGGTCACTCACGCCAACAGAAATCGATGAGGATCTAAAATTGGCTGAAGCGGAAAAATTGCTCGTCGAACAGCAAGCGAAAAATCAACAAATGCTAGAACCGGGTTTGAATCGAGAATTTCTCAAGCAGCTCGGCATGCTCGTCCAAATAATGATACCGCAAAAGCTCTGCTACGAGACCGGGCTGTTAACCGTGCACACCCTGTGCCTCATTTCGCGCACTTTCCTCAGCATCTATGTGGCGGCGCTAGAGGGCGCCATCGTCAAGTTTATCGTCCGCAAGGATGTCAAACAATTTGCCCTCGTTCTCCTTAAATGGTTTGGGATCGCCATACCAGCGACCTTTGTTAATTCCATGATTCGTTTCCTGGAGAGCAAGTTGGCGTTGGCATTTCGGTAAGTAATCCCTATCTCTAAGAAAAAATGGATCTCAGAGACTATAAATTAGACATAAATTCTCGAATAACAAGAGCAGATTAAGATTATTATATTTTATCAATATATCTGCCTCTTTATTAATAATAATAATCAATATATTATTGATCAACGGTAGGAATTTCAGATCGGTTGAGAAACCATCGAGTTATAGATAAAGTTACAACTCACTGTTACGCATAATCGTTGCTGTTAACTCATATTAGGCATTAGGGAGTGGATTTTTGTGAACAGCTTTTTGATGGTGTCTAAATAATTTATTTATTATACTGACTTTATTAAACATTTGTTTGCTCTACATTTCCGTGTTTCGCAAACTGGTTATTATGAATTTAATTTAATTTAATTATATTATATGTTATTTATAGAACTAAATTATATATATATTATAGTAACTAAACTATATATTTTATTGTGATTATATATTATTTCTAGAACACGACTGGTGCGTCATTCATATCGTTTGTATTTCAAAAATCAAAACTACTATCGCGTATCGAATTTAGATGGCAGAATTGAAAACGCTGATCACAGGTGCGTAAATCTATATCTATATGTTTATATAAATTTATCTGTATGTTTATATTTTCATAGACTTACTGAGGATATTTCGGTGTTTGCCAGCTCTGTGGCCCATTTGTATAGCAGTTTGACAAAGCCCTGTTTCGATCTGATGTTAATTGGGTTGGCTCTGATGCGATCATCCCAAAGAATGAAGGCCAACGTTTTATTAGGCACTTATTGTTAATGTTTGCTCTTCTACTTATTTTAATAATTGTTTTCGTTTCTCTCAAAGGCCCCGCCCTATCTGTTAGTGTTATTGCGCTTACGGCACACATCTTACGGATTGTCTCGCCGAAATTTGGACAATTGGTCTCCGAGGAGGCGAATCGCTATGGCTACCTGCGACATATTCATTCCCGCATCATTACAAATGCCGAGGAAATCGCCTTTTACGGCGGACACAAGGTGAGTGCACTTTAGTCCACCATATATAGCTTTATTCTGGATAGTTATCGCGTATGATATATATAAGTTTAAGATAGGGCATATAAAACTGAATTAATAAAATGCCATTGTAGTCTAAGCTACAGCATTTTTGTATAGATATTTATGTATTTATGCATGTATTTATTTGTTTATATATTTGTATATTTATTAATTATTTCTAATTCCGTTTCCAATTCTTTTTGCCCAGGTTGAGCTGCAGCAGCTGCGCCAGGCTTACAATCGTCTGGTGAACCAAATGAATTCGATATTTAGCCAGAAATTGTGGTTCATAATGCTCGAGCAGTTCTTCATGAAGTATGTGTGGTCTGGCACGGGCATGGTCATGGTATCCCTGCCCATCCTAACAGGTGCAGCTGTTAATAGCCGCAGCACCACCAGTAACGTTAACAGTAACGATTCCAGTGTTAGTGAACGCACTCAATATTTAACAACAGCACGAAATTTGCTCATTTCTGCAGCAGATGCAATTGAAAGATTGATGTCCTCGTATAAGGAAATTGTTGCCCTCGCAGGATACACATACCGTGTGGCTGGTATGTTGGATGTCCTTGAGGAGACAGCCCAGGGCATTTACAGCAAGGCAACAGTTGTCGAGAATAATGATGAAATGAATGGAATTATTGAGTTTAAAGATGGTAAACCAATTGCCAAGGGTCGTATTATTTACACAGATGATTCGGGACAGTTGTCGGATATGATTAGTTTGCGTGCGGTGCCCGTGGTGACACCCAACTGTGATATTGTTGTGCCAAGCCTGTCCTTAACCATCGAACCAGGCGTTCATCTTCTAATTACGGGTCCCAATGGCTGTGGCAAGTCGAGTTTATTCCGCATTTTGAGCGGCTTGTGGCCGATCTATGCGGGGGAATTGCATATACCACGTCCGATTGAGAATAAGCCGTGCATGTTTTATATACCACAGCGGCCCTATATGTCCATCGGTAGTCTCTGTGATCAGATCATATATCCCGATACGCGCGAGGATATGAAACGCAAAAATATTACAGATAACGAACTCATGGATATCTTGAAAATGGTTTGCTTGGAGCACATCGGTCAGCGGTAAGTAAATTCATAATTAATAAATTACAATGTCTAATTTAAATTCAAATGAAAAATAGCAGAAATATTTACTAGTTTGCTGGGTATATAAACCGTTAATAGTCACTTAGTTTTCTATATTAAATTATTTGTAATTCTATTTATGTATAATGTAATGTAATGTAATGTAATTATGTATATATTCCGTATTTACTTATTTATATATTTGTGTATTCATTTATTGATTTATTTTTGTGTATTCCCTAATTTATTTATGTATACGAGTACACTTATTTATTTATTTGTGTGTTCATTGATTTATTTATATATTTATTTGTTTACTTATTTATTATTTATTTAAAGTCAGTTAAGAAAATGTATATTTATCTAAAGTTAATTAAAGTAAATTTAAAATAGTAGCAAATAATTACAATTTAATATTTAAATTTAAATGCAAAATATAAGAAATATTGACAAGTTTTATTTTATTTATGTATGTATTTACTTATGTCACTTATCTTTCTATATAAACTATTTCTAATTATATTTACAACTATCTATTTATGTATTCTTTTATTTATTTAATCGAACTGTCTGCTCTTACGAGCAGGCCTTTATTATATTGAAAATTCCTATTCTTACTTAGTAATTCGAGTAGTAATTCTAAAATAGCGTGCCTTATGCAGCCAGCCTTAAGTACCTACCCTTCATACTTGAATAAAAGTCTAAATGAGAAAACTCTATATAAACATATTATTTTTTATACACATATATTATTTTTATTTATTTTTAGTGATGGCTTCGATGTGGTGCGTGATTGGAAGGATATTCTGTCGGGCGGTGAAAAACAACGGATGGCTGTCGCTCGTCTCTTTTATCACAAGTGCGTGTTTTATAAAGTATATATACATGATTTATATATTCTACGATTTACGTTCAACTTTGTAGACCTCGCTATGCTTTGCTTGACGAGTGTACGAGTGCCGTTTCCATCGATGTGGAGAGCTCCATTTATGAGATTGCCAAGCAAATGGGAATCACGCTACTGACAATCACACATCGACCCACTCTTTGGTAAGTAGCTGGTCTTAAGTAAATAAAAATATGTATTTGATTGTTAAATAATATCATAAATTATGAGTTACTCACCAGCCCAACAAAAATTAAAAAGAACCAATAAGCTATATTGACTGATAAAAAATAAATGAACTGTTAAATTTAATAATAAAATTTAGTTAGTAGAAACTAGATCACTATATCTATGTATTTGTCTATGTCTTTATTCTACTTTTAGGAAATTCCACACACATATTCTCGAGTTTGATGGCCAAGGAGGCTGGCGATTCAGAAAATTGGATCACAATGAGATTCAGAAGGAACAGTTCATTCACTAATATCCCCATGTTAAGTATTAAAATAAGCATCAAGTGAAAAGTGAATAAAGACTATACAAATTAATGTGCTGTGAATTTATTACGAAATCTGAATTTTAGGTGGCTTTTGAAATCGAATGATGACTTCATTAATTTCAATTTAATAAATTTGTAAATGGTATGGTACCTTACAATCAAAATTAATTAACTAATTAATTCCATCGAACTGCATTCTAGAAATATGGGAAACAATTGTAGAAATTTCACGGATCCCATACATTGATTATCAGAAATATTGTTATAGCTTGATTTGAAAATAAAAAACTTGCTTTTTCAATTCATACGACTTTTATATATATATATATATATATTTGTTTGTTGATTCGTCTACAATATACAATATTTGTGTTACACAATAAGATTCACAATAACCTCTTAAGTTAAATACTTTTAAATATTTGTCATATGATTTTTGTTTTTTTTTTTTGTTGCTTCTTGGCATTTATTTAAAAACATCAACCATGCGTAGACAATTTGACTTTTAGTTCAATAAAATGAATTTGGAACATGTTATTTATTGTAATCGTACATCGAATATATATATATGTATATATATTTATATATATATATTGATGTAGTATATAATATATACAACATATATGTATAATAAAAACGTTTTATATTTTATTTATTGTCCGGAACTCACAACTAGAGATTTATTGTCAATTGTTTATGCATATTTATAAATATGTATTAGTGTGTGCTTTTTTTTTTAGAAAGTTTTAATACTAATTTTAGTTTTTATTTTGTTTATTCGTTTTTTTTTTTGGTTTTCTATACAATGTGGAGTACAATAACTAAATAACGCTTAATAAAATCAGGCATACTTGCAATAATTGATTTTGTTTGTATATAATACTCATTTCATAAATATTACACATGGATTTTGAGCAATATATATATATATGTAGCTATATATATATGTATTTCTTTTGTATGTATTATTTATGTATTTATGTAGTTAATTAGTACAAATTATTAGTCTCTCATAATATAGGTAGCACAAGTACTTTGGGTAAGTTCGATATGTTAAATTGACATTTATTTCATATATTTATAAATATATACATATACATATATGTGTATATACATATATATATATAAATATATATATCATATTAATATGCATGTATGTAAATTTGTGGCCTTTCCTGAATCCAAAATTTGTACAATGCGCAAAGCGAAAATCATAAATAATATTTAATGGCAACAATAATAATAATTAAACCAATAATAAATTATTAGCCTTAATATTTTCAATCTTTATCAAATTAATTATTTAGTATATTTATTATTATAAATTAATGATTTATTTGAAATTACTAAAGAAAAATATAATAAAAAATATACATTTTACATTTTTAAATTGAGAGTTGTTAGATATTGGTATTATATATATATATGAATAGTATATATATATATATATATATATATATATATATGTGTGTGTGTTAAATGAGTTGGTTAACATTTGTCGTTTTTGTAATTTTTGATCATCAATTTGATTGTTTTTTTAGTTCTTTCAGTTTTTCGTGCTTTAAGTTCAGGCGCACCTTAGATTATACAAATGTGTGTTAATGACTAGCTAATATGTATTGATCGTTCAGTAGAATTGTCTTTTTCATGCCGTATTTATTTCTGATGATTGTTTTATTTTGGAAGCATTCGATTATATATATATCGAGACAACGTTAAATACGATTAAGAACATACATTTAAATATATATATATATATAAATCAAATATCTAACGCCCGATTAGCTGCACTGTTTTACATGGATGTCATTGTTATTTATTTATTTGATTGTGCACTCCAAAAAAAAGTACACAATTTAAATTGAAGTTAAGAATTAAATTATAAAGAAATAAATAAAATAAATATTTAAATGAGGAGGGTATTCAAATTTGATGAGCTTCTCAATTTTTATGTGAATTGATTTGCAAGGATTGAGGTAAATTCTTGTTGACTGAAAATACAGACTTTAAATTTAAATTTTATAGTTAATAGTATTTTTAAAGTAAAATAAAGCTGTGAATTTATTAAAAAGCAGCGTATCAAGTAAAATGAAGCCAAATATATGTATATATATATATATAATACATATTTATAATAATATTTATAACTAAATATAGTATGTACAGACAATTTCACATGACTTTTCACAGCAAGAAGGAGATACTCGTGATGAAGTTATTTAAAACAAAGCAGAAAGCAAATAAACAGCAACGGCCCTGGAAATATTTCCATATATTATCAGAAATAGCAGCTGATTGATATTTGGTATATATATATTTGTTACCGATCTAAACGAAATTAGTGACGAAATATAAATCGACAGGTGATATTTATGCAAATATGAATATATCATATTAGATGTAATTTAGGTACTCTATACCAATTAATATAACTAATTATTTTCTTTTTTAAATTGACAACCGTTGCTCCTGTTCATTAACTTGCGGTATTTACATTTGTTTTGTTTAAAATTAAATTAAAAATACAAAACAAAAATGTAGAAACAAAATAACTACAAAAGAAACTTTTGAAATGCATTTTGTAGCTTTTTCTCATTTCTAAAACAGTTTAAATTTAATATGCAGTGTTATCATATAAATCAAATTCGTATTGTTTCGATTTCTGTTCGGGAGGTATATCCTCAGCATCAGCCAGATCGGCCAGGTCGTTGTTCGTATTAAGTAAGCCGGGCGTAAAAAGACTAAAATAATTCTCATTTAAATTTGAGCTCATTTTTGGAATTCGATTTGATACAATTTGATTTTGATCGTATTGCGAATTGGCCAATTTGCGAGTGTTGCGTTGAAAATAATCAATTGGTGGATACTGCAAAAAATAATTCAACATTTAAATATAATCGATAAATATCGATAATTTATAAATTTTACATGGATCTCGAAATATTTTTTTTTGTTTGTTACCTGTTTGAAAAGGGAACGATTTCTTTCCCTAAAATGTGATTTTCGGATCGGATATGTCCTCGTTACCCCGATAACAGCCTGATCTCGATCGGATAAATCGCCCTGATTGGTTTCTGTGGCCGGTATTCGAATGCGAGAGCCGATTTTTGACATTTTCCCCTTCCCAATGCCATATGTAGTTGAACCAATGCGTCGAGTGGATGCACGATGGCCTCCACTGTGCTGTCTCTGTCCTCCTCCATTATTTCCATTCCCATTTCCATTTCGAAAACCATCCAGATTTTGTATGTTTGCTATGGAGACACGCTCGTCGTTAACATACTGATTGCCGCCACTGTCCGGACTCCGATTCTCATCCATCAGCAGCGAGTCGCCTTCTCGATTGAAGGGTACCTTATACGACGATTGAATACTAAAAAGAAAGGAGTAGAGAGTTAATTATTGATATTTACATATTTTATATGTATAAATAAATATATTTTTAATGACAAACAAATGTAGAAGAGTGTTAATTATGGAAGGAAATTGCACAAGCGTATTAGTTATCTGACATTTACATAGTTTCTGTATGAAAAAAAATATTTTGTACTTATTTTCTATATACAAATATATATTTTTTGTTTAAAGGGCCGCAGAAAAAACAAATAAAAAAAGATTAGTTTATATTATTTCATATATATATATATATAAATATATATATACATATATTATTTTCTTTCTTTTGAGCATTTTTAAATCGTACATAGATAAGAAAATGTATATATTTAATTTTTACTTTTGACCATTGGCGATTTCCTTGAGAACCGCTGCACGAGCAGCCAGCTCCTCGGCACGGCGCTGCTGGGTAAGCTCCTTGGCCCGCTCAGTCCAGATAAGCTCCTTGAGCTTCTGAAAACTACCCTGGACGGCAACGGAATTTGAGTTTTGACTGCTGCCAGCATTTGAATTTGCCTGAGGAGAGGAAGAGGCCGACGCGGAAACGGAAGAGGAGGAGCTGCTGCTGGGCACAACACCAACATATCTATTCTGGCTGGAGCGACGTGGTGATGCGGAGCCCGTCGTGACTCCCACACTCGAGGGCCGTACCTCGGCACCGTATAGCCGGGATGCCTGCCCGGCCGTACTCGGACTGCCATCGATGAGATGACGCTGACGCTGCTCGAAAGCGACACGTTGCGGAATTATTGGCTCCCGGTTGACAACGCGGCCAAACACGGGCGAACGAGCACGCTCCCGGGCTCCCATGCGAATCCTGGCAAGAATTTAATTAATTTAATTAATATGTATTTATTTATTTATATATTTTATAATATTTATCTTTATTTATGTGTATTATTTAATATGTATATATACAGCCATCTACTATACCATGCGAATCCTAGCAATTATGTCTTTATTGAAATATATTATGTAATATTTATTTCAGGGCATTATTTTATTATTATTTAACATATATTTATATTTGTAATTATACTTATTAAATAATTCATATTTTTATATATATATATATATATATATTTATATATGACTACTTACGAGCCGAGCAATCGTGAATTGGAGTAGAGCGGTTCCCAGACATTATAAGTGAATGGATCGCGATATGTTGGTATTTCATTCGTGATTTCCGCTGCCCGAGATTGGCGCTTGGAGAATCTGTATTCGTTTATATTTATTTTATATATAATATTTATTTATAAATATATATTCTAAACTCACATCCACATGGCTCGCAGTTGCTCACATGTTGGCTCCTGTGCACTCAGGGGAAATGTTTTGGGCACAAACACTTCACCCACATTCACATTTGTTGTGCGGTCCTCACCTTTGACTAATTTGCCACCGTCACCATTTCTTTGGACACCATAGTCGACGTGGCTGCGTCCATTTAAAAAGTTACCGCTGCCATGTGTCATATAAACGAAGATCACCAATATGTACAAGTGCAGATATGTGTTCTGTAAATAATTCAATAATAATATATTAATTTAGAAATTACAGTATTTGTGATATACAAAATAAAATGTATATAAAATGTTATATAAATGTTTAATTTTATTATTTAATTATTACTTTGATTTTTTAAGAACAAAATAAGTAAAGTAAAGTCAATTTTCTCAGCATATTCTCATTTTTCTGCTACATAATTTTCTTAACAATACCATAAATTTATCAAAATAAAATATAAAAAATTTGTTTGTTTTTAAATAATAATAAGATAAATAATGGAAATACGCCCACATATATAAATAAAAAATAATAAATTAATTAATGTAAGAAATGTAAATATATGAATGTGTACATAATGTATAAATAAATAAATGAAAACAGTTTTTTTTAAGATTTTAATATTTTATATACTTACCATACTGTGGTAACAAAGCATCTTTGACAATAATCTAATGAAAATCCCGAAATACGTTTAATTCATATAACGCCCGTCAATTAAACTTGTTGTGTTGTCAATAGATATGTTTCTTTAAATATGTTGGTTTTGTCTAAATACAAAATAAAATAAACAAATAAAATTACCAATTTATTTACGCAAATGCTTAGCTTAAATATAAACTACAAGAACGTGCACTTATTATAGGAGCATAAAAGTCAATGAATCGTACGTGATTATTTATTAATTTTACATATTCCTTTTGGTGCGCTTTCAATTTGTAAGTGCTATAATTAATTTTATATTTTTAATAGAGAATTTCACCTAAGCAGAAGAAATTTTTTTTTACGCTAGCTATTTTAATCATTTTAGATATATATATATATTTTTTTTTTGTTTATTGTATATATTTTTATATTTCTTAAAAACAAATAGTGAATTATGAATCTACCCAAAAAAAACCTATTTATTTGTTGTTTTTTCTTTTGCTTTTCAATTTGTGCAGTTAAAATAATAAAACAAATCAACAGAATTATATATATATATTAGTACATATTAGTATTATTAATATTGTTATTATTATTATTATAATTGTGCCTTTGCTTTGTACAATTTGTAATTAGTGGTGCAAGGTGCTGGACAAACAAATATTGGTGCGCTTATTTCAAAAAGTGATTTGAATTGAAATTGAGTTTTGGTTTCATTTACTTTTCTTTGGTATTTTGAGTGACAAATGGCAAGAAGAAGGGCGTCGTTCGTTAGAGTCGCCACAGTTAGCCGCACTTTACCGTTATTACCGTTACCGTTAATATTGTACCTGTGTTGCGACGCCATTTTTTAACACTGTTGGGTGGGAACCAATGGAATATGGAACTTTTTTTTTATACAAATCTTAATACTCAAAAAAAACAAGGAATATGAAATATAAAATTTAAATAAAAATACATATAGTTAATTAAATATTTTTTATTAATACATATATTTTTATATATATATTTATGTAATTTGAATTTTTAATAGTAAATGCGTGTTTTTCTTGCATACGTTTTGGTTGCTCTTGTCATTTATTTATACACACACATACACACAGCCTCATACATATATATATGTACTTATATATGTGGGCCATTCAGAAATTATTCATTGAGACTTAACAGCTTTTGTATGTGTATTATCTACGCGCTGTAATGTTAAACTGCACTCACACACACACTTGCAAAAGAAAATGAGGTGGGGGCAAAAGCTTTGCTTGCCAAGTTCAAATTGAATATCAATTCTCATTCACAAAGTTGCGCAAAACACCCGCACACACATCTAACTCTAATTTTGTATGTATTTTCGATATAGGCTTAATCGACCTAAATATATACACACATTCACGCATACACCCACAGAAGTATTTTGTCTTTTAACAGCCTACTTACATTTTTATTACAGCCTATTTAATTATTATTTTATTACATACAATATGTCTTTTAAACCTTTTTTTTTTTGAATTACTCTTTTTTTATAATTTTTTTTAATATATATATTTATTTTTTTGGTTTTTGTAAGTCTATGTGTGATATGAACTTTACCGACGCGCTACGTAAACCGAACTAAATTTTGAAATAGAGCAAAGAGAGTTGAAGGCTGCACTTGAAAGGGCGACGGCGATGGAACAGCATCCACAGCGCAGACCCTGATAAAAGGCTGCTCAGCTTCAAAGCTCTGCTTTTCTTCGTCACGAAAAGTTTCGGCTACGCGCCTAAAGCTTTAGCTGAATGTACGTGGGCGTAGCTATATGCTGTGTATGTATTTGCTTTTGTATGAATGTGTGTGTTTGTGTAAATATGTGTATACATAGGTAAACATGTGTGCGCACATACATAAAATGCGCACACCATGAATGAAATTTGTTGCTGACATTATTTTTTTTGTAGCCTAGGACGGAATTTCTAGAGCTCTCTGTCTCGCTCTCGCTGCTCTGTAATGAATGAAAATGGGCTGGGCAAATGCCATAGTTTAATAAGTAATATTAATTTAAGTCTATATCTCAATTTAAAATTTGCTGTTATTTGCATGTGTATACGCGCCTTAACGATTTGCTGCTTCGTTAAGTAAAAGCTTTAATCATGCCAATAAACAGACACAAATATTAAAAGCTGCTCACCTTGCTGAAAATGTATCAACTTGTGTGTCTGTTTAATTTGACCAGCAATATTTTTATATATTATGTTAAACATCTATATTAAACGCATTCAATTTAAAATTAAATTAACTGATTTGGTGTCAGTGTGAAGACAACCCTAGCAATTAATATCGCAAACGCTAAGCAATCGATAGATCACAAAGTAATCGATAGTTAACTGCTTGCTCAGCTTATTACAAATAAAATACCATATAAATAATTTTGGAATTTTTAGTGTAAAAGCGAACAACTGATTCTTTTCTTTTGGGCAAATACATTAAAAAATGTCGGATAAACAATTAATAAATGTCCAATCAAAGTGCGCATAAATTGTTAGCCAAATTCTTATTAAATGCTGCACTTTAAAAAAAGCTAAAAACATAAACAGCGCAACCAACAAAAAAAACACGGATCAAAAAAGCAAACAACAAAAAAATTTGTGTGGGTAACAAAAATATTGATTTTTGCATCTTTTATCTTTTTATCCTTTTGCGTGGAAAAATATCCAAATGCATTTCTTCCACATTAAAAATGTTTGAAATGAAAGTGAAATTGAAGAATTAAGTGATTTATTTATTTGAATATTCGAATATTTTATCTGTATCTAACAAAATAAAAAATACACACACAGCAAATACATCTGTGTGTGTGTGTGTGTGTGTATCTGGCAAAATGTGTATCTCATGAATTCAAATTCACTCAGACACCTATAGACATTATGCATGGGTATTTGTAGCTGCATTTAAATATGCATTGGATTAACGATAGAATCTGTGTTTTAATTTCTGGAAATATATGAGATAAAAATAAATATTGATTGTGATGTAATATTCAGTGATTTAAAAGAAGATTTAGAGTTACAGCAAATAAATCAGGCTTATTTTATAAAACTAAAAAGGGTTAAAATTGCAATTATTATTAATAATAATGAAGAATAATAATTGAAATATTGAAATTACCAAATAATAATAAAAATTAAAATAAAGCATTAAAAATTATAATTAAAACAATGTTCATTCAAAAGTGTTAAGATTCTAATTAGCAGCAAATAATGTAGGCTTATTTAGTGCATTAAAAAAATAACAGCAAATAGATTATTATTATTAATGATTATTATATTTATTAATGTTTGAATTATATTTCGCATTTTGTGCATTTTAATAGCGACAAAATGGTTATTAATACCAATTAAAAAATTACAGTAAATAAAGTAGGTTTTTTGTGAATTTTAACATTGACAAAATTGTAATTAATAAAATAAAAAAATGAATAATTACAGTAAATAAAGAAGGCCTACTTGGGACATCCATTTTCACATCCATTAACCCCTATCTAACACTATGGTGTCGAATTGTGTCTATTTGGGTCTAATTCTGAGTGTTCTGCTCGGTTTTGCGGCATCCACCGGCGGCAATTCCAATGAAAATGAGGACGAATATTTAACACAACGAGGTGCGTTCAATTAGTTTTGTTTTTCTATTTGAATTATTTAATTCTTATGTAATTTCTTTGACATTATTTATATGACAAGTTGTGTTTAATTATGTATTTATTATTAGGAGTGTTTAATTAATTTTCATTTAGTCAATTACTCACTTATTATTATTAATATTGTTGTTATTACTATTGTTTTAATTTGTATTTTTATTATTAAAATTTTAAAATTATTATTTGTTATGTTGTTTTGACTTAGCTTTATTATTATTTAAATTTATTATGTGATATCTATTTTTCCATTTTAAGCCTTTTTTCTAAAAATTAATATTTAATATTATCAAAATTTTGATTTGTACAACCTTTTTCATAAATTACTTTTTATTATTATTATTATAATATATAAATACTAAAATAATTTGATAATAAATGAAATAAATAATAAGTATAATAACATAAAAAGATAATAAATGAATAAATGGTAAATAAATAAAACATATACGTCAATAAAATTATACTGTTGTTTAATCAAAATGATTTGGAATCGTTATCATTATATTCTTATACTCTTATTAAACATCTTTAAAAAACAATCGCTTAATTCCAGAATATATATTAGAAAAGTCGTACCACGGATTGATACGCGAAAATGAGACGCTGGTGGAAATAACCCCACTAATTAAAGTTGACGAGGAGAAAATATGCAATTTTCGCATACTAAAAAAGCCATATCATGAAATACCATTTCAGGTGAGATCTACAGAGAGATATTTGCATTTGCCTATCGGTAATTACCAATCAATACTTACAGATTGAGCTGGTAAACAATTTGGGCATTTTAAAGGCACGTCGCACTTTGAACTGCGAGAAACGAAAGAGTTATCATTTCGAGATAGTGGCGATTTATTGCGATGGAACACCCTCCAATCCGGCCAATGTCCACATCACTGTTATCGATATCAATGAGTATGCGCCCATATTTCTGCAGCCCTCGTACGTAACCGAAGTGGACGAAGGAAAACTCTACAATGAGATAATTCGTGTGGAGGCAACGGACAAGGATTGCACGCCGCTCTTTGGGGATGTGTGCAAATTCGATATATTGAATAGCGATGAGCCATTTACTATCGACAACGAGGGCTCCATTAAGAATACGGAGCCCTTGTCGCACAAGATCTCCCACAATCACATCCTGTCCGTTGTCGCCTTCGATTGTGCTATGAAGGAATCGTCGCCCATCATGGTCAGCATAAAGGTGCGACGCGTCTGCGATGCCAAGTTTCTGGGAATTCCCGAGCGCATCGATTATACGGTGAGTATCAATAGCTTGTAGGCTTTTTATTTGCTTTGTCGTCATTCAGTTTTCATTTAACGAAACAATCGAATATCTAAAAAAGCTCAAGGCTTTTTGAGCTTTTTCCTATTGCTTACTCGAACTTTAACGCAGTTGCGATCGCTCTGACAAAAGTTAACCCTAAGTTGGTACTGCGTTCGCTTTCGATTGCTCTCTCCAACATTAACCCTTAGTTGCCTAGCGCACAAATACAATATCTATGTGTTTTGTTCTCGCATATCAAACAGCTTTTGTACGGCTCTGACAAGTGTCTGGTTTTTGCAGTAATTTTGTTTGCAGTTAAAATATAAGGTGTTAAGAAAAAAAAATACCTTATGGACATGGGTTTATATTACGACTGCATTTAAATCTCTTTCATATATCAATTATTCAACTAAATACGCTGCAAAACAGAAGCGTAGCTGTATGTGTCTTAAATGCATACATATGTTTTTCAATCATGTATAATTATCTTTAAGTTTTTCAGTAGTCTGGCAGCACTGAGAGCCTGCAGCTTTTGATAAAATGATTTATTTAATGAAAAACTCTATCAGAAGCAATGTTGACGATGCGATCGACAAAAAAACATTTTCTTACATATGGTTTCTTAAATGCATTTATATTTTACTTATAAAATAAAAAATAAATTAATAATTATCTTTATTTGGCCGTAGTCTGGCAGCACTGAAAGCCTGCAGCTGTTCCCCAATGCACGCCTGGATCTATGCAACATATTATGCAGTCCCGATGAACTCAACATACACGCAGCAGTCGCACTCAAGGTGAATTCTATTGAATGACTATTATTATTTGTATAATATTTTATTTTACTCACTTTGGTAACCCTGAAAGACAAAGCACATATCCTTTGGCTGCGATCGCGATATCAGCAATTGCACAGCGAGCACTAAACTCAAAGATTTATTACCACGCGGCGCCGATTGGACAAAGGAGCTGAGCTACGATGAGGGCCCGGAGCCCATTTTCCACTTTGATGGCAACGCTGGCGTAGTGTTGCCAGATAGTCTGATTGGTCGACACGATTTCTCGCTGCACTCGTTCAGCATTGTTAGCATTTTCCGGCACGCCAGCCAAAATCCGCCCCTAAACAAACATGTCAAGGAGCACATCCTTTGCAGCGCCGACGACCACAAAATGAATCGACATCACATGGCGCTATTTGTGCGAAATTGCCGATTAATCTTACTGTTGCGTAAAAATTACAACGAGGGCGACTTGAATATCTTCAGTCCTGCGGAATGGCGCTGGAAAATAGCACAGGTCTGCGATAATGAGTGGCATTATTATGTCATCAACTATGTCGAGCAATCGGGCAAAGTTGAACTCTTTATCGATGGCTTGCGCTTTGAGAGCTCCATCGAAGATCGTCACGCAAATCCGGAAGTCATTGATGATTGGCCTCTGCATGCGGCGCACGGCGTAAATACAACGCTCTCCGTCGGCGCCTGTTTTCAGAGCTCCGAGAATCGTCTGAAGCATGGTTTCCTGGGTGATATTTCCGTCGTTAAAGTAGCCGTAAATAATATACTCTCTCCGGCGGATATTAAATGTGGAACCAGCTGCGCCGAGCACTTGTTGCCCTCCACGCCGGAAAAAGATTCCACGTCGGAGCAGGACTTTCAGGTGCAGCTCAATGCCAAAATGAATGAGATTTATATTGAGGCGCAGAGCAAGCATAAAATCGAACAACTTATGCGCAAAATTCAATATATCAACGTGAAAAAGTCACCCACAATTGGCAGGAGGAATATTGAAGTGAGAACCACGATGATGTGCAGTAATCAGAGTGCTCTACGTCTGCCCACCATTGAGACGTACATCATGGTCAACGAACCCATTCAGACACCGGGTGGCATTCTCCCAGAGACGAATGCGGATAGAGAGACGGATACGGACACGGATCCGGAAAGAGACACTGATTCGATTGTGGATGGGCAGCGGCGAAAACTTGCTATGGACAAGCTTAAGAGTCAAATGCAGAGGGAACCGTTTCCGGGGAAAATTGCCATATCAGGTAATTATCAATTGCCTTGTTTTCTGATCGATAAAAAGTTATCGATAGTGAACACCTGCATATAAAGCCCTGTTTACGATAAGCTTACCAGTTATCAATTAAGGAAAACAAATAATAAGCTATAGGTGAAGGGATATCGGTGGAAACTACATAGTAGGGCGTGTTTAGGCCTGTAAGGAAAGCTACATTAAAATTAAGTATTAAATATCGATAAACAAGTTATCGAGTATGAAAAACTGCATATAAAGCGCTGTTTGCAGTTCGATCAAACGTTATCGATATTGAAAAATTCAATTGGAAGCCTTATTTACTGCATAATTCAAATTTAAACCCTTTTTGTAGTGCTATAAAAGAAAAACTTCATATAAAGCACTATTTTTAAATCGATTAAAAGTTATCGAGAATGAAAAGCTGTATATACATGTTGCGGCGGGGTCCAAGGTATCGATAGTGGCAATCGGATACCGCCACAAATTTGTCAACAGCCCTTGTAATTCCCAAGCCGTTTAAGCAGAAACCGGTCGGCATGCTGGGCGTAAGTTGTCTTGCGGCGGCTTATGATTCCCAACTGGTTTAAGCGCTAGCGTATAGACATGCCAGATGCAGATTCCACCAAAAGGGGGGGCTCGGATAAAAAAAAAGAGTGGAATTTTTTTTTGTATTATTAATTTTTTTTGGTATTTATTTTTTTGTGTTATTTATATTTTTTTTGGCTTATATTTTTTTTGTTATTTATATTTTTTTGGCTATATTTTTTTGTTATTATATATATATATTTTTTTTGGTTATTATTTTTTTTGTTTGACATTTATAATGCACCGGCCGCAGTAACCCGTGCATTAAGGCCAATGCTATCATTAAAACACGTTGTCAAATGAAATAACGTTTAGTTAACTAATATGGAAGAATAAGGTTATAAATGGAGGGAAGGGGACCCAAGGTGGGTTAGGCAATAAATGAGTGTGCAGATTTAAAGGGTGGGGGTCACAGAACATTTAACTACCCCCACAGGAAGGGCGGGAGCGCTACGGCAATAACACCAAGCCGCCATTGGAAGCCGGGTGTAAAATCGTCTTGTTTTGTTTTGTTATTTTGAATTGCCACTGTCCGTTGTTTTTAGTGATGTGTAGATGTTTATTATTTATTCGTTTATTGTGCGGTCGGCGGCACGGGCAGACCCACCCCTAACTGAGCACTGGCTGGCCGGAGCTGCCCCATGCGGACAAACCGACGCGTAACATACACTTAATACAATTATTACATATCGCTAAAAAGTTATCGTTTATAACAATATAATTATATTGCTCGAATATCGATAAATGTTGGTTTACGATAGCAATACAAAACACAATTTTAAAGGCGGTGACTTCTAATTTAACTGTAGAAATTTCAGTAAGGTTGGTTGAAAAACAACCAAGTCTGCTTAGTGCTGTTACGCATAATCGTTGCAGTTTACTGACTGTTAGGCTTTGGGGAGTGGATTTTTGTGAACAGCTATTTGATGGTGTCTAAGTAATAAATTTAATATTTTTTGTATATATTAAAGTTAGTTGTGAAAGCGAAAATAGTTAAAATAGTTTTAGTTAATTTAAAGCCCCCATCTTATGTTATTTTAAATGTAGTTTAAAATTATTCTAATCGTAGACAATCAAATTATTTAATAAATAATTTTTTGTACTCACAAAATTATTTAATAAATAATTGTTTGTACTCCCAGCATACACCAAAATATGTAGAAATTTTAAAATAATTTTAATAATAATAATTTTCGCAGGTACTCAAAACAAGCTGGTTTCGTATCAGGAAATCAAATTGGGCGTACATATCTTGGACAGAGTTTACATAGGCATCTCCAACAATGATAATAATAATAATAACAATAACAATAATATTAATAATAATAACGATAATAAAATGTATAATAAAAATGATAATAAGCAGAAGGAGAAACTAGAGAATAGGGAGAAATTGGATGGATGCAGTGTGATTGTTTTTCCATCTCTAAATCCCGATCACGAGGAAATTCAAATTGATGGCGATGAATCGTTGTCCTCGACAATGGATATAAGGACGAATATCAATAAAGATGGCGTCGAAATGATTGGCACCGATTCGATAAGGAATTATTTGAGTGTTCTACGGGCACTCGTCTACAGCAACAAGAAGCCGGCCTATTATCTAAATCGCGTCTTCAAATTGTCCTGCTCGCAGTTGAGTTCGCAATTCAAAAGCGTCGAATACACGCTGACTTTGACCGTCCTGCATCCAAAGCAATCCACAAAGACAACAAATGCGCCGGGAACACCCCTAACAGTTGACGCCGACGCCAATTATCCAGCGGCTGCCGATGCAGCAGCAGCAGCTGCAGTACAAGCATCCCCCTATCACAATACCGATCAGGGTGTTCAAGGTATATATAAGTCCATATCTCTACCTCTATATCTATATCTATACATAGATATATTTCTATATCTATATCTTTCTAAAAACAATAATACAATTATTTTATATATTTATTTATTATAATTTAATAATAATAACATATAATATTTACTTTAATACATTATTAATTTCCCCCATCAATTAAACTTAATTCAGCTCTGGTAATTCTTTTTTAAAACAATACATATATTTATTTATTTTTATGTTTTTAATTTACAGCAAAAAGTCCCAAAAAGTTAATTTATTTATTTCAAATTGTTTTCTAAATGATACTTTTATTTTGTGTCGTTAATTTTTATATTTGTATTTATATTATAAGCGATTTATTAATTATTTTTTGGTATTTATTATTTTATTATCTACTTGATCTATTTTATTATGACTAATTTCTGGTGTAATTCTTTTGCAGATACAAAACTCTTTTCATATTCACTGCTCCATACCAATGATGTCCAGGAACCCAAGTCCCATGTGCATGCGATTGTCCACAAAGGTAATATCTTATCTATTATCTGATCTCCATATTCATCTTTATATATATCTATCTTTTAGCTGAAGCTTCGCATCCCACAATGCTGCTCATTTTGATATGCGTTTTTCTCGTCATTTTGCTCTGCGGCGTTTCAATTGCCCGACTTAAAAATAACCAAAAGTATTCAGATCGTCACCAGCCTTGCCCTAAGGTAATCAAATATATACTATATTATTATATGACAGCTAAGAAAGACTTCATAATATATATGAATAACTCAAAAATCAGATAATTATTTAGGAATGGGAATTTTAAATTTTATTAAAAAAGAAAAAGATGTAGTTTATTTTTTATACTTTATTAATGTTTATATTTATATATGTATGTATCTTATTTTTATTTTTTACATATATGCATATTAATTATATAAATTTTCAATTCCATTTAAAGGCTGCTGACGAAGGCTTAATTTGGGATGATTCCGCATTGACCATAACCATAAATCCAATGCAAACAGATGCCGCATCTGAGGAAAGCTCCGATTCGGAAAACTCTGATTCAGAAGACGATGAAGGTGAGCTTAACCTATATATGTATATAAATATATATATGAAAATAATATTATTATATTTGTTTATAGTTATTAAGGATGGCTTTGCACACATCAATCAGCTGGAATGGGACAACACCAACATGTTCTCATCGGCGAACTAAGCAGGAGAAGGATGAGGGTATATCTTTGTGTGTGTGTCTCGTTTATCAATAAAAGTTAAAATTAATTATATGTAAATGTGCTTTTAATATATACATATATATATCGATATATATATATATATATGTAAATATATATCTATATATATAAATACACAATCCACTTATCCTACTAAAGAATCCGCGAATACCCAAAATATTATCAAAAAATGATTGGAAATTCAGCACATGTACGCATCATATATATAAATATTTATATACTGATACTGCTACGGATGAGGTATATCTATAGCTTTTTGTTTGAAAAATGTATGTGTGTATAGCTAACTAAGTAGTGGCAGCAAGTACTTAGCTATCTCTCTCTCTGTGTATATATATATGTATATATATATATATATATATATATATACATAGAGAAGTTCAACTTGAAGTGTAACTAACATATAGTACAATTATACCCAGAGCCAGAGCAAACGCATATTATATTACAATATATATACTTACCTAACACATAAGAGCAAATTACTCATTGATTTGAAAAATACCCTTGCAAAAAAACCAACAAAAAAATCACTGCAAAATTCATGCTTAATTTTCTCAGCTACTCGTTATTGAAAGGTATATAGAAGGAAGCACTTCCGTCCCCATATTTAGTATAAGTCTTAACTTCTATGCAATTATTTAACAAACACACACATAATTCATAATTCATCCACAAATCAAGCATAAATAGTTTGTATAAAGCAGCAACTAAAACTAATACTATAAAAAAAACATTGTTATTATCATTAAACTCTCATTAATGGTTTTCTTTTTATTATTAAGTTTTTTAAAAAGGGAAGATTTTTCGGTTTCGGGAAAAATCGTTTTGAAAATGAAGTTTGAATTTTTAAATCAATTTGAATTTAAATTATTTAAATAGAAATTTATTCAAATCATTTATCGGACTTCAAATCTTAGAGCTTGCAAGGGTATTTAAATATTCGGTTCGGCCGAATCACAGCACGTTTGTTAAGTTGGCAAATGTAGAATTATTGGTTTCGGTTTCAGGCCATCATCATTACTTCTCTCTCTCTCTCTATATATATATTGCGTATTTATATTCCAATCGATCAGATAAAATCAAATCATTTCAAAATCTGTATTTTTTAATTTCACTATTCATATTTTCGTTATTTCTAACTCGTCTATAACTTTAAACAAAAAATCTCTTAATGCAAACATAAGCAAATAAAAAAGAAAAATCAAATAAAAAACAGTGTTAAGGCCAAAGCTAAAAACCAACCACAAATTCAGCAAAATACAAAAGTCAAGCTCAGTACATAAAATACTGTTATTATTTTATTTAATGAGAAAAACAAAAAAAAAAACTGTTTTATTATATTGGAATGGGTTCTGAGAAAATTGCCTAATTACAGCGGATCCTACGAGGATATACCATTATATATACCTCTATAATAAAGAAAAGCGGATCTGGATAAGGAACAAGGACAAATGCAAGCTGTACATTTTTTTTAGTCTTTTTCTATTTTTATTACTATCTGATTCCTATATTAGTTGAAACTAAGCCACGACCCGGATAAGGAACAAGTACAGGTAAGCATTTGAGCTGACACTGCAGCCGTCTAAGCCATTTTCTGACTAGATATATTTATTTCCAGTACTTTCGGTTCTTAAAAAAAAAACTTAATAGCTAATTCGAGTTTGTTAAAAAAAAAGAGACGTCTTTGAATATTTTCGAAAAATTTATTATATAACCATTTAGTGATACATATCTTTTGTATATATTTTTTATATAAAGTTTTTTTTTTTTTTTAATCGACATTAGTATTTGCTTAGTACTTGCTTAAAATTAATGCCGATTAAAGTTTGTTTATGAAATGTATTTTTAAGATATACTTTCTTACGAACACAATGCGGATATTTCACTATTGATAATAATATATATATATATTTATTTTCTGTTTTGTATTAAGTTTAATTTAGGCCTTACAAGTTTAATAAGAAACATTTATAAAATATTCGTTGTAAATATTTTAACCGCCGTCTACAAATATGATGTAAAAGCTTACATACTGTGTAAAAAAATATTTTCACGCGGTTCTTGGGTGTGTGCATGTAGTACAATTAATCGTAAACACCTCCTTTATTCATGTTTTTCGTTATGAAAAATAAATACATAATACATAATGTACATAAATTCTTGATATGAGCAGTTAAAACAAAAGAAAGCTTAATGAAAGACGGGAGGAGAAAACAAAACAAAAGAAAAAAGAGGAGAAAAAACCAAATGAATATAAATAAATAAATACAAAAATCAATTATAGCTATATTAATATTTAAAGAAAAAGAAACTGAAAAAAAATAAAAAAAAGTTGATTTAAAAAAAATAATTAGCGAGTTGAAAAAATAAAAAAAATAAATTTAATTATATAAATATTTGGAAGGGGGTTGGAGTAGGGTTTAGTAAAGAAAATAAATGACAGCAAATTTAGCTATATAAATATAAAAAAAAAGGAAAGCTGAAAAATGAAATCAAAAAAAATTTAATCAAATAAATAATAAATTACAAAAGGTTCTCTTACAGCAAATTTAATTATGCACTAATTTAAAAACAAATAAATAAATAAAAAAGTTGTAAGCTGTACAAAAAAGAAAGCAAATTTACCATTTAAAAAAAATATATATACTTATATTTAAATTTTATTTTAAATATTCTCCGTAGGAGAAAGAGATGTTGATTTAGTAATCATTGATTCTCATCTATGCAGCTGCCCCCGTCGCCCTATTTCCCCTTTCCCCCTCAACGAACTTGGAAATTAATTTGCAAATGTATTTTCCGCCTTTTTTTAGAAGCAGCCGAACACAAAATTGATTTGGATTTTATATATTTGTTTAATGGATATTGTAAACTCCGTTTAATCTCTTAAAAACGCATTTTTATGTTTTTTCTTTTTTTTTCTAATTTCCATATAGTTTTTTGTTTGCTGTATTATTCAGTTTATATATTTATATAATATATTTAAAACATAATTGTGTAAATATGTACGTTTTTGGTATCTTTTACATTGTACTAAATTACTGCATGTGATTAAATAAGTTTTTCAATATTTTGCGCATTTTACTTCTTTTTTTTTAGTCTCACTCATATTTTATTTTGTTCTACAATTTATTTGTTTATTTTTAACAAAACGAGCAACATAAATAGTATGATTAAAAATAAATCTAAATATTACAATAATATAAGGTCTCACATAATAATAATTAATTATAATAATATTTATTATTATTAATTATTAAAAATAATAATAATAATCAACTTTAGTATTTAGTTTCTGGTTGGACTAGATTTTTGTATTTGTTCTTTTTCAATAATAAAATTAAAATAATTGTGGGTAGTAAATAAATAATCTGATTTTCAGAGCAAGATATTTTATTTCGGTTCTGCTTTCAATCTTGTCAATATTGGATTGGCTATCAATATAAATATATAAGTCTTTTTTATTCACATTAAATAGTATGTGTTTAAATTTCTATGAATATTTCTATATATGCGTATGTATTTTGATGTATTGAGTAAATAATATAATTTATATATACATATATATAATAATAATATATATGTAATTTATGTGGGTATATAATTTATGCCTTATCACTTAAAATTACTGCCTATTTATCAGTCAACTTAGAAAATTATATATATATATATTATATTCTGACACCGAGAGAGGAGTACAGATTTTTATATATATATATATATATATATATATGTATATATATATATATATACACATATTGGTTATGCAGTTAATTTTTGGTAATCGTATTTGACTAAAATGGTTAATTGTAGTAATTAAATGTGATCTAAAGTCTAAAAATGGATTAAAACATACCGCTTACATAGAATACTATGTCAGTTAAATAAACTAGAAAATATTTCATATAATTGTTTATATTTACATGCTTTCTGTCTGTCTGTCTGTGTGTCTGTTTGTCCTAACTCGCATGTTTTGTTTTGTTTTTATTCCTGATTTAAATGCGTCAATTATTAATATTAATATTAAATACGAAATCGTTTTACAACACTGGGCTGCAAATGTAGCCATATGCATTAAGCCAACACACCAACCAATCGCTGAAATGTTGCACAGAAGTATGGAACATATGTATATACTATGTATGTATGTATGTACAGATGCGCTCAAAATAATAGTGGCATTTAATAAAAATATAAATAATTATTTATGTAACAAAAAATTGAATCAGACATAATTAATAGTTTTTTTTAATCATTGTTTAGCTGAGAAAACTGCCTTTACTCTAATAATGTAAATTTCAATAACAATTTCATAAAAATAAATATATAAAAATTATTTTAGGACTTTAGCTATTCTAATTTACATTTCAATAATCAAAAGTAAATAGCAAATTAATAAATAAAAATTAATAAATTCAAGGACAATTTAACTGCAAGTGTTTACTTAACTTCAGTATTGATTTGCATGTGTTTAAATTTAATTTTATCATTTTGTAACTATATTTAAAATTGTTTTTTTTTCACACTACCATTTTTTTTTACCACAGCTGTGTGTTTAAGCTAAAATGCGCATGGCGTGATAAACGATCGAATGGCAAATGGGACAAATGGATTCGATGGAGACACAAATCTGATTGGCGCAATCCATGCAGAACATGTTGTGTCCACAGGGCACCAAAGCCGTTGTCACTTCCCGTTCGTTGCACACAAAACACTCGCGATGCAACTTGTCCGAGCTCGAGCGCGACTGACTGTTAACGGTTGGATTACAGTTGTTGCTGCTGTTACAGTTGCTGTTGTTGCTGTTACAGTTACCGTTGCCGTTAAGTTTCAGGCTGTGCTCGGTTAACAGCGAGTCAGTTGGACTGATCGATGCAGTCGGCGAACAATTGGCAGCCGCTGTTACCGTCTGTCTGTCTGTCGTGGGCAGACTCCAAATACTGGGCGAGTCACCAATACCTTCATCCACATCAATTGAATCGTTTAAATTCTTCCATATGTTTAACAGTTCTGGCGGTGTATTAATGCTGCTATTGGCACTGTTATTGGTGCTCTTTGTGGACGCTGTTGAGGAGGCCGACGAACATGAGCGCGTCAACATGTTCGATGAAACAACAGTGTTTGCTGTAACTGTGGCTGCTGTTGGACAAAATGTTAAACTTTTCGATGTGCGATATTTTGGATGTTGTTGCTGCTGCTGGTGCTGTTGCTGCTGGTGCTGCTGCTGGTGGTGGTGCTGCTGCTCTTGTTGATTGTTCAACTCTGTAGACAAAAGAGAGAAATTTGCATCGGCTGCTGTTAAGCCTCCAGCTGCTGTTAAGCATGTTGCTGTTAAGCCTGTTGCTGTTAAGCCTGTGGCTGTTAAGCCTGCTGCTGCTGCTACTCCCGTTGCTGTTCCTGAAACTAGTTCCGCAGTGGCAAAACAGCCAACTAAATTATGAACTGGCATATTTATGGAATTCTCGCTATAATTGGATAAATCGTTCTTATAAATAGATGACAATAAATCGGAATTGAGATCATCATTCAATATTTGACTCAATGTATTAATCGTATGCAATGTGGCAAATTCCGACGAATCCAATGATTCACTGCCAGCAGCCGAGGCGTTCTCATTCAACTGCCCAGCACTATTGTTGCCGGTGCGCAATGCAATATGTGCCTCGATTTGTTTGCGTGCCGTTTCCACATTTTCCGGCAAGCCGGTGACCTCAAAAATCGGTTCCTTCTCCCGCGAAGGGGTCACAATGTATGTTTGTGTCTCCTGCTGAATGTGTTTAATTGTTGCGCCCTTGGGACCGACAACGAGACCAACAACTCGATAGGGCACGCGCACCTGTATTGTGATCTGACCGGGCAGACACGGGGGGCCCGACTGAGCACGCGACACAATGCCAACGGCTAATGTAGATGAGCCAACAGCTGTTGTTGCACTGTTACTGCTGCTGTTATTGCCGCTGTTGTTGCCGCTGTTATTGCTGCTGCTATTGCTCGATCCATCAATCGAAGGCTTGCGCGATGCTCGTATCAAACTGAAATGATCAGCTGCCGAAAGTATTTCCCGTTTGGCCTTGTTCACGTCCTCCTTGCGACCGGTCACCACGAAAACGGGCTCCTCTCCACGCACCGGGGTTTTAATGTACGTGTTTGTCTTCGCCCGTAAGGCTTTTATCTTGCAGCCTAATTGATCAATTAATAATCATTTAATTAAGTTAGCAATAAATGACTAAGAATTTTATTTTGTACTCAATATATTAATAATAATTCAATTATAAGTAATTAATTAATTAATGAAGCACATGAAACAAATAAAATTCAATTTAGTAAACTATAAGTGAATAATTCAATTCAAAGAAAATAATTAATCAATGAATATTAACTAAATTTTAACTAAATAATCACTTCAAAATCAATAATAACTGAATTTAATAATAACAATAATTCAATTTAATAATCATTAAAATTACTAGTAACGGAATTTTAAATACCTGATCAATTTTGAATATATTAATAATTTAATTTATTTTAATAGGCAACCAATTAATAATAGTTTTATTTCATATTTAAGAAATTAAAAATAATTCCATTTTATATTATCAATAAATTAATAATAATTCAACTTTAAGTAATTAAGCATTTCCTTAATTGATAAATGAATAATAATTTAATTTAATAATCAATTAATTAATATCAATTCAATTTAATAATAAGTTCTAAGTACTAAAAATAATCAGAGTTGCAACGAAAGCTCACATCGACCGTTCGAACAAGTTTGTTATCGAACATTTCTAGCTGCCGATCGCTGAATTGATTATGTTCGATGTAACTCTCTCTCTGTGCATAGCTGTATTTTTTTTTCAATTACAATAATTTGAAAACATTTCTAGTGCGTGTGTTGCTATTATTTATTACCTTCAACTGTAAAATAAGCTTACCTTGTCTGCCCACGATTTCGGCAACATGTTCGGAACTTGGCACTGGAACACATTCGGTCATATTCTGTGACTTCTTCGATCTATCCTCGAGTCCAACGCTGGGCATCAAAAGCCCCGAACTGCCGCTCGTCGCCAGCTCATTTCGTGAAAAAGCAGCAGAGACAACATTTAACGAACCCAGATCGAACTCGTGCTGCTGCTGTTGATGCTGCGGTTGTTGTTGTTGCTGCTGTTGTTGTTGCTGTTGTTGTTGTGCGCTGTAGTTTTGATTGTTTGTCTCGCTTAAGCCAACCATTGTCAGTTCTAAGGCCAGCTGTAAGGTGCGCGGATCATCGGACAATGGCAGCGGCTGCTGATGTTGATGATGCTGATGCACTTTATTCACCTGCTCAATCATTTGATGCTGATTTAGTTTGCGCATTGAATCCGTCATATTAACATTAATGTTGATGTTGTTAAGCATTTGCGACATTTTCGAACACTAATAACACGATTGTTGATTTTTTATATTGTCTTTTAATAGGATGCAACGAAAAATGCCGACAGACAAATTGAACAATAATTAATACATCAACGTCATTTTCCCTAAATATAAATAATAAATATTATTATTATTTTTTATTATTTTTATTTAAAACTCACCACTTGTCGCCCATGCGCCATTCTCATTTTCGTGTATTTTGTCTGTTTTCAGCTAATATGCTCTTTATGATATTCCATTCGAAACCGTGATTTCAATTCCCGTATAAACTTAAATAATGCATGTGTGTGTATGTGTATAGCGATCTAGACTTTACACCTATACATACATACCGCTGCTTTGGCATTTGGCTTTGGATTCCTCTTCTGCTTCTTCTTCTTCTTTTTTCTGCAAGACAAAAATACACAAATGCATTTGGTATACATACACACACACACACGCATCTGCGTGCGAATACATGTATAGGCATGTACCCTCGCACACAGGCGGACTAAACAATAATATAAAAAAAAGTGCTCACATTACAAAGCTGCCTGTTTTCGTACACCATTCACATTATGCTTTTACTTGCCACTTTATTTTTTTTTTACATGTGTAATGATAATCATTTTTGACCGTTTTTTTGCCATTGCCGTTTTAGCCGCGTTGCTTCCGTATACACATATATATCCGCATTCTATGCTTCTGCTTCTTTTTCTTCTTCTTCTTCTTCTTCTTCTTCTTCTTCTGCTGCCTCACGTTGAACAACCCCTAACAAGGCTTGTGTCACTCACCCTGCCACAAAACGCTCTCTCTCACTCTCTCTATCTCTCTCTCTCTCTGTTTTTTATGCCCCATCCCCCACCATCTACTACATATCCTTCCTTAAATGTGTATGCCCATGTCAGTATGTATGTGTCTATATGTGTGCTTTTTGCTAAAAAAAAATATTTAGCTTTTGAATGCTTAAGCATTAATGTTAGTTTGCAACCAAACACAGACACAAGCACAAGCACAACTTACACACCGACACACAAATACATAAGCTATGTATACTACACAGTTGCCTGCGTTAGGATCGCCAGCCACGCCTCGTCATTTGTATAGCATAGGATATCTACACACACACATGTATGTAAAATGCACAAACAATTTGGGCAACACCACACACAACACACACGCATTAGATTGCTTACTTTTTCCGTATTAATATCGTATTAATTTTTAATATTTTTTTTATATTTTTGCCGGCTGCAGAATTAATTTTTTTTTTGCCGGCTTCACAAATTAGCATACACATTTAACATGTATCGAATGTTAGTGAAACAGACACACCTAACAGCATGCTAGCAGCGCACGAATAACATCCATTTTAACAACATGCCTTGCAACTGCTGTTGAGTTTATGTTATACGCATCGGTTAACCAATTTGAGTAATTTGCGGTACGTGCATTCTGTTGCGCAGCTACCTTACGCATATCGTTTTGGTCTTTATTTTTAAATTTAAATGACTAAAACTGCTTTTATTTCAATTATGTGAAATGC
Organism: Drosophila paracracens; assembly: GCA_035044025.1. NCBI lineage: Eukaryota > Metazoa > Arthropoda > Insecta > Diptera > Drosophilidae > Drosophila > Drosophila paracracens. The sequence continues at coordinate 670,355 of JAWNMN010000223.1, read as the reverse complement.
AATTGATAATTAATTAACTAATGAAAAGAAAGTATAACGCCAACTTTTAATCTGTAGGTTTTACGGAGGCTGTTATGTGTAAACTTAAGTGAAACGTAAGTTCAATGTTGACTCAGGTATGCTGTTATGTGTAAATTTAACGTAAACGTATTAAGTGTAAGTATGTAGGCTCTACGAGAACTGTTATGTGCAAATTTAACGTTGTGAAACACAACGTTAAGTTTAAATCTCTTGGCTTTGCGTAGACTTGTCATGGAATATTTTTAATCATTTTTTATCTCCGAAATCAGTAATTAAATATTTATTTATTATTGATTTCAAATACTACTAAAAGAAAATAGAGGCGTACTTTTCAAATGACTGCAGCACTGGCAAAATGTAATATATATTTATTCGAAACTAGATTTACAGACAACACACTTAACATTAGTGATAATCGAGCTATGATTGTTAAATGTATGTTATATGTACGTAATGTTAATGCGAAAGTAGGAGGAAATGTTCGTTCTGGTTTGAATTACATAATAATACTTGCAGAGTTGCCACACTATTTTAAACACTTTTTTAAAGCCAAAGATCCTGCTTAAAAACAATTGCATATTTGGTTTTCATTCGATAATCTATGTTTATGTATGTTTATGTATATATATATATATATATATATATATATATAGTAATACTTTTTCTTTTGAAACCCGGCATTTTTTTTCCTTTCATTTTCATTTTGGATACGTATTTATGTCGATAGCCATTGCATATATATTAATAACATATAAAGTAAATTCATTCTACAGTGGATTTGGAAGGGCTGTAAAGCTAATTACATAGTAGTTATTGCTGATGCTGTTGTTGTTGCAGCAGCTGCTGTTGTTGATGATGACGTCTTTCACGTGCTCTTTCTATGTGTCGCTTACGTTCCTCTTTCGTCCAATAGCGTCCGATCTTCACCTCTGATATTGTGTCATCCTCTGTTGTGGTCAACTCGCTGTTGCGTATACTCTTACGTATGCCAACACTTACGTTATTGCGCACTGGTCGCTTCACAATATAACGGGTGCCATCTGGTCTTCGTTTTACCTTCCACACCATCGGTATCTCTTCGGTGACATTATCTGCGGTGACTAGTATCGAACTTGGCTTCTGTGGTACTGTGGTAGTTTTATTTGCAACCTTGGCGAATAAAAAAATAATAATAAAAATGAAATGTATTTTTGTCAGTTGTGCTGCGGCAGGCGTTACAGCGCTAGCTGGGATTGTTTGGCGTTGCCAGAAAGTGAGAACAGTCATTGTTCAGTTGTCGTTCAATACAGTCAATAGAATTATTCAGCAAACAACATGCAACGAATTAATACAAATGAATTAACTAAATACTTAACAAGTGTACAAAGGAAACTCATATTAATTACCCACTAATTATAACTAACATCAACAAGCTTCATAATTAAGATGCACTTTCATAGCACTCAGCTTAATAGCGTTTACAAGCAAATGATTCGATCAGTTGTCGTTCAGTAGCACAATTTTCAACTTAATAATAATAATAATTACCTCCTGACTGCTCACAAAATGATAGCGACTCAAATTGGGAGCATTAAATTGCGGACATTGAGCCAGTTGCTCATCTGCTGCTGCTGTTGCAGTTGTTGTTCCAGCTGCAATTGCTGCCCCTGTTGTTATTGGTTTGGCTCGCATTAGTTTCGAGTCCAGCTTGAGCGGAAACGGAAGCGAGTCATCTCCGCAGACTTTACTCAAAATGGCGACATCTGCAATTTAGAAGAAAAAGAATTTGAATAAAGTTAAATATATATTATTTATAATAAATATACCACTGGGCGTATTTTGTAGTAAGCGAGGCGTTGCTTTGTTGGCAAAAGGCAACATTAAAATGTTGCCAATTGGACTGGTGATGAGATTATTATCAGTGGCAGGCTGTTGTTGGCCTGCAACTATTGGAACTGAATCTAGTTCTATATTATTGGCGCCATTTTGTTGCTGTTGTTGTTGCTGGCGAGGCGAAGCGCTGTTATTTGAACCACCCGTATTATAGGCACTTGATGAATTCTCCAGCTCCTCGTGCTGATGCAACACCTGATTGTGATGCAAAAGCTGATGTTGCTGCTGCTGATGATTGCTGCTGTTCATTTCCGGTTCGATATTTGTGGCTGCTCCGCTGCTGCTGGAACCACTCGTATTTGTTGTGATTCCGCTTCGCAATGTGTAAACTCGATGCGATGAGGAAACGCGATTCTTTTGCTGTTTATTATTATTAATGGAGAAACTAGAGCGACTTGCCAAAGTGTGCACGTTGCGTTGCTGTGATTTGATTCCCAGCCATTGAGCCACACGCTGTGTTTGTTGTTGCATCTCCAAAATATCCGTTTCGGCAGAACACGAGCCCATTGCTGTCATATAATTGGAACTTTGATATGGTGAACAGTAGAGTGGTTCTGGTTCCGTTTCCGTTTCATCCTCGGGTATCGTTTCGTAAATATGTTCGCTCTCATCATAATCATATAATTTCGATTTTGCAACACTTTGCAACACTGCATTTGTTGGTGGCGTTGGCGGTGGCGGTTGGCTTTTAACCAATATTTGATTTAAATTGCGCGTCTTTGTCTTATCGCTGCATGGAACTTTTTTCATTGATGTTTCGGCATTTGCTTTCTTGGTTTTAGCTGTTGAACTCGTTCCGGTTATTAGTTCGATTACTGGTTTGATTGACTGGCGTTGTGTTAGCAACACTTTGTCTAATTTATCGACAACATTTGTGTAGTCATCGGTAAGGAAACTATTCGCATATTCAAAATTACTCTCCATATCTTCTTCATCATCGTCTTCGTCGTCATCAACGTCATCATCATCGTCATCCTCATCTACAATCTCGTCATCATCATCGTCATCGTCGTCATCGTCATCCTGGAAAAGAAATTAATTGTTTTATATATAATAAATTAAAGAAAATCGAATGGTCCCTTGAATTGGTTCGCTTGAGCTGCTCACTTAACTGCACGACGGTGAAATTATTACCCAGCTAAATGAACATTAAGTTTAATACTCACTTACTGCAAGACCAATAAGTGCGTTTGATCGGCGAACTTGAACGAACTAAATGAGCGAGCGAACGAACTAAATTGATCCATTACTCACCGGAAACAAAAGTCGACTGACCAGCAATGTGATTGCCGTATTATTTTCGGCAATTTGCGTTTCAGCTTGTTTTCGACTTTTCGTATCCGTGCCATTGATGCGTAGTATTTGATCGCCACGTCGTAGGCGACCATCTCTATACGCAATGCTCTCCGGCTTAATATCACTAATGAACACATCCTCGCACACATCGACATCCGCTTCCGCATCGACTTCCGCAGCGGCATCAGCTGTTTTCTCTTTGCATATCACAGGCTTAATACATTCAACGCTGTCCTTGTTGGTCAAGAATCCATTGTTGCAACAAACACTCAATCCAATTAAATCACTTGCCGATTCGCTTTTCACCAACGTCACTTCCTGCAAAAGAAAGTAAACAAAAATTGAGTGAGAGAGAGCGAGAGAGACTTAAACTCACCTCAATATCGATTTCCGGCTCCAGGCATTGTTCGAACAGATTATGTTCACGCTCGATAAAATGATCGGCTATCGTTTGAACTAGTTCATTGTTGTGATCGGAACCCGCGCGATTCTTTTTCAAATCGACAAAATTCTCAATCGTTTGCGTCTGCTTCGTGGCCGACGACGAAGGCTCAGCATTGAAAGAGCGCAAGCTTAAAATTATTTGATTCCGTGCTGCTGCTGCTGGCAGCGATAGTATCGCATTCGTATTGGTGGCCACCTTTGTTGTTGACATTTGCGCATGCTGGTCACCTTTGGCCGCATCGACGTCATCAGCACTGATCGAATTTCTTTCTTTGATTTGCTTGCGACGTAATTCAACAACTAGATTTTCTTTTGCTTGAAGGAACATTTGAACCGCTTCATAATTGGACAATGATGTAATATCGCTACCATTAAGCTGTAATTAATCACAAAAAAAATAAATAAATAACAATAAATGGGGCGAAAATTGTGTACAAGCATGCATGCATGAACATGCACACATTCACATACATCAATACACGCACACAGACACAAAACGAATACTTTTTAAGGGGAGGGGTATTTTAGCCGTCGCTTAACGCACCTTTAGCACAACATAGTCCAATTCAACAACACCAACACCGTTATTCGAGCACATATTGTATAACAAATTACATATTTAGATGGCCCTGTTTTTTTAGTTCGTTGCTAGAAATTTACACGCACACAACAACAGAAATACAGACATCGCTGAATTCGCCGAGACCGTGTGACCAGTGCAGCGTTTCGTGTAAAACGGCAAGACTAATATTGATAAACAATAAAAATACTGTAAACATAAATGCACATTTAAATACCTGTTTGTAAGTAAGAATATATGGTCACTCCAGAAATAATGTATGTTGCTAATGCATGCAGTCACTCCAGTAGTAGTGAAAGCTCCTTTTATGCCAGTAATTATATATGGTCACTCTAAATATTAAATTGTTGCAATTATTACTAATTGCCATACAAAATAAGTAAAAATTTATTGACAAAATAAAAAAAATGGACACACTTATCAGGTTATTTACACGTTACACTTAAAATTTAACCTTTACGCAGTTATTTACATTTAAATTTTGCTTGCCAAAAAAAAAGCCAAAAAAACAAAAGCAAATAAAATTCATTAATTAGCGAAAATTAGATGCGGTGTAAACAAACATATTACAGGTACATTTCTAACGTATTTATGTATATGTATGAATATATATATGTGTGTATGTATGTACATAACTATGCATATGTATGAATATGTATATATATATACATATGTATATATATATATATATATATATATATATATATATATATATATGCGGATGTTTTGGTGTGTTGGTAAATGCATAATTTGAAAATGAATTTTTTAGGAACAGCTGCAACCCTCAACGGACATATTTGGTATAACACTCAACACTAGATTGTGATTATCATCGAAATACAACAAGCTTAAGGAACTCATTTTGGTTGGTGAACAGCATGGCGTCGCCGATGTTGTCAGTGCCGTTATGTGCGTATGCGGATATTGTTCCAAATACCCCACACGACAATCACCGCTGCAAAAGTAGGCATCGAATGATGTTGGCGCCACCACGAAATGCCAACCGAAACTGGTGAAATTGACCTTGAGCGGATAACGACAACAGCGCATGTCGTGATCACTTTCCGTGCAGTCCATGAAAACGCTGCGTTTCCGTCGGTGCTTCTTTTTCGTGCCGATTTCAATGTGAACGGTCTGTGTACAAAAAAGAAGTAAAAGACAAAAAAATAAAAATAAAGAAAAAAAGAAGAAAAACCAAAATAAAATATTTTGAAGACAGAACAAAAAAGAAAAGAAAAATAAAAGAAAAAAAGAATAAATAAAAAAAGGAAATGAAAAATAAGAAAGAAAAAATATTATAAATAGAAAAAAAATAGAGGGGAGTTTGTATATTTAACGATAAGTATCTATTTGTATTTTAAAAAAGGTAAATAAATAAGGAAGACGAAAAGAGGAAAGAAAAAAGAAGAGTAGTTTACATATTTATCGATTTTCGATAAGTATTTGTATTTATATATTTTACCAGTGGATTTTTACTGCTTGAACCGTTGTCCATTGTCACAATCAAGGGTCGCATCCATGGCTCGACGCCTTTGATGAGTATTTCATGTGTTTGATTTGTGTCCGTCGTTTGTCCGGCAGCGCCAAAAAGTGGCTTCAAATCGACATTAACCCATTGTCCCTGACCCGAGGGTATTTTGTGACGAAACTCAAACATTTTTGCCTTGTGCGTATAATTACTGCTATTCGTGCGACGAATCGGCCGATGTAATGCGACTATAATATCCTGATTCTGCTTGGAATCGGCGAACTCTTCAAGGATTTTGGGTTGATGGCTGCGAATCCAATCAAACCCACGCAGATATAAATGGAGCGTCACATATGAGATATCCGAGTAGCCTGTATCGAATTTAAAGCGCAGCACATCCAATTTACGATTATGGCGCAGGTGTGGCTCCTTATGTTCTATATATAAATTAATTATATGTATACAATTAATAAAAGTAATGAGCAGTTGTTCCTACTGGGTAGCGAAAAAGGGTTAAAGTAGTTGTTATATAGCAGTGAACAAATGACAGCGCTTGATACATCAATCAAAAGTTTATAGTTTTTTGAGCAACTTGCTAGAGAAAGTCGAATTTTTAGGTATGCTTTCAGCAAGCCTAGTAGGCAATGTAATTACATAGTATTGAGCGTTTGACAGAATGCACTTGAATTGATTTGCATTGAACGACAACTGCAATATCAAGGCAAACAGCCTGCAAGAATATTTCAAGATTATTGTTTATGTATATGTAAGTGGTAGGGAAGAATTATATAGCATTGAGCAAATCACACAGTGCAAATATTAAATTTAATTAAAAGGAATAAATAAGCTGCGCTATCAAAGCAAGCAGCCTGCAGGACCAAAACTTAAACCGCGCTTTCTGCAAGGCAGTTGCTTAACATTAAGCAAATGGCACTGCAATTAAATATACACGCATTGATACATTTCCTTCATAAAAGCAAGCAGTCTGCTTTGGGGGTATTCACGTTTCTATAAAACTATTTACTTATATATTTATTTATGTGCATCTTACTTACGTTCTGGAAACACATATATGCTGCTGATGTGCGAAAGAATGCTCTCGTGTTCGCCATTATCCCCATAAGCATCCGCATCTGCATTCAATGTAAAATCACTGACGAATTTTCGCTGCTCATCGAAATTAAAATTCTGAATAGATGGTAAATAATCCTTAAAAGCATTCGTATCGTCAGCCTGCATTTCAGCCGACGAATTTTCAAGCGATGCTGTCGGATTTTCAGTGTTTGATAACGTTTTGTCCATTGTCCTTTTTTTTGTTGTGCTCAAAATGGATGCATTGTAGGTTTTATAGAAATTCTCCAAGATATTCTGTGGCACTGCGATGGGTTTGGTTATGTTTGGCAGACGCTTCAAATTCAAACGCATTAAAATGTGCATTTTGATCGACTCGAGACTGTCCTGCTTGGCCTTCTCGCGCAGCTGACGTTGTAGAACACTGTCGCCGCTAATTAAACTGTTGCGACTCATACTAGTCGCTGGCAGAGCAGCACTCGCTGCTGGCAGATCGAGTCCTGCTTTGCTACTGATAATGCGTCGATTCGACACTTGCGACTCTCCCGGCTTGCTCGGTTCGCTAAGCTCTCGCTGCTCGTTCGGTTCGTTAAGCTCGCTTTGCTCGCTCCGCACGTTCGTTAAGTTTGCATATGTATGTGTCACATTATAATTGCTAGCTTCGCTTAATGAAAGCGTGCTAAAAGCATTGCTTGCGCCTCTCTCCCCATCAACTACTTTCGATGCAGTCGCCGTTGCCGTTGCCTGCTGATTGTTTACATCTTGCGCCGTGGCTAACAGCAAAAGCATTGACATTAGAATTGTGGTCGCATAACGGGCTACTAACAGACGCAGCCGCCAGCTACTGTTATGCAGATGTAGTTGTTGTTGCTGCGGGCGTCGACAGCAGCAGCGCTCGCCATTCGAATTCGATGTCGAAGTCTTTGCAGGATGTGCTGCATCGTCGTCCAGTTGTATGTTGAACTGATCGACAGATTTTGTGCAGCTTTTCGATTTCGAAACCGGTCGCTTTCTTTGTTCTGCTCTTTTGCTAAACAATTCGGCAGCCATCTTTTTTTGAATTTGTAATGTGTTTGTTGCTGAAATTAATAAGATTAGATTTGGGCGCCTATTTAATTTAATTTGCAATTTATTAACTAAAAATATGTATATATAATAATTAAAATAATTGAAAAAAATATATATAATTAATATATTTCATATTTTTCAATCAGATTTGCAAATGGATCCTCGCAAAGTGTTCGATCAACCCTCACCAGAATGCGGCACAGCCCAAGTTTGAAACGTATTCCAGCTCAACCACCTATTTTTCGTTGCGAAATTTAGCCTTTTTTTTTAAAGATGTGCTACAGTTGCGGTTAAAATAATAGCACCACTCTACGATCGATTTTGTTATGATTAATATAAATAATATGTAATACAAAAATCAAATAATATAAAAATAATATATATTACTATAATAATAAATAAATAAATTGAAAAAATTGAATAAAAGTCTTCTATCACTTCTAAAAACTTATTCATAAGTTGCTTAAGCTTTTAAAAATATTTCTTGTGCGATTGGTGCTATTACTATGATTGCATCTATATTTAGTTGTCGAGTATATTTTAAATAATTATTATTTGTGTATTAAGTTAAATAGGTAAATAATAAGTAAATAAATAAAAGTAGCTTTGTTTTTTAATGATGGTAATAATTAATTTACGAATAGTATTTATTTTATTATTTAAATTAATATTTGTAATAATGCATAATAATTAATAATATTTTATTGTTTTGAATTTTGATTCATTAATCATTATTTAACTGATAAATAATAATTATTTTAATCATTATTTAATATTTTATTGTTTTTATTTTCATTATTTTAATTAATGAAGAATAACTAATAATTATTTTACTTTTTTAATTATGATTTAATTCATGAATACTAATTAATAATTAGCAACTAACATTTCACTTGTGCGATTTAAATGTCCAGTTCTGTACATACATAAACACATTAACATTACTATAAATATGTATATAAGTATGTGTAAGTGTGTGTGCACTCACCAGAGATTTTCTTATCCAAGTAAGACCAATCAGCAATCAGCAGCTACAATCACTTTAACAGTTTCAATCTCAGCATATTCTGCTTTATTTAATGTTATTGTTCACTTTACATATATATATATATATATATAGACTTTATTTCAAGTACAATGCATTTTTTGCTCAAATTGAAGCCGGTGGACAACGACGACTTTTTATTTATTTAATGCCGAATTTAATAAATTTGTGTGATAACAGACATACATATGTATGTGTGCGTGTGTGTGTAGAGATATTTACTCTCACTTTGGGCTCTGTTGTTGTTGCTGTTCTTTCTCTGTTAGCAGCAGCAGCGCAGCAGCAGCGGCGTCAGCAGCAGCCGCATTCATTGTTGTAGTTTTTTTTCGCGCTTGTTTATTCTCTGAAATTGCAATGCTTTAATGTACACACACACACATGCATATGCATGAGTGGAATAAAAGAATATGTGCATGCATGTGTGTGTGTATGCGTTTTATACTCAGAAGATACTGTTGATGATGATGATGATGACGTTGATCACACTCTATTGTATTCAATTAAATCCATTTATAAACATAATCAATTTTTGTGCTCTTGAACTTCAGTTCACTGCTGGAAAGTGCAGTTATTTGCTTGCACACATTCATACATAAATACATATACATGCTCATTAGCATGTATATATAAACAAACATACACATACATATAATTGCACAAACATTCTTAAATCTGTGCATATACAATTTATTACGTACCGAGATAACATATTTAAAGACGTACGAAATATATATATATATATATATATGTATGTCTGTGTGTGTGTGTTCGAGAAATTCTATTTTGATCATTTAGCAAAGTGTCTGTGTGTTGTGTGTATAAATATAAAGTACTAGATATACGTATACAAATACACATACTCTCACTCTCTCTTCCTCTATGTATATGCGTGTTTGTGTAATTCGCACATTTGTCAATTATAGATTTCACTTGTTTTTCGATTTTCGAAAATTGCAACGCGCTTCTTTCGAGCTTTTTTTCGAGTTGGCGAATATCACACAAAACGAAAACGAAAACAGCGCAGCTGGCAGCTGGTAGCAGGCAGCGATCGGGATAAGCAGAATGGGCAGCGATATACAACGGAGCCTGAGCGTGCCATATAACAACTAACTGACAGATCCGAATCCCACCATCCATACAACCACACACACACATACATAAGCACGAAGAAGAAGCAGCAGCAGCCTCTGCTGCTCCGCCGTTGAGGATGATGAGTGTGCGCTGCGACGTTCGCTTAGGGCACCAGGTCCCATTTGTATGTTGTATGTGTGTGTGTGGGTGGGCGCAAGCATTTCATATCGTTCCACACTCTTCGCTCTCTCACTAACTCGCGCGCTCTCTTGCTCTGCGCTCTTCTTGGCAATTTCTTTCATTGTTTGAATCCGTCACCTTTTTGTCAACTGCAGCAGTGAAAAAAAAAACGCTTGTCTGCTTCTAAAATGAACAGCTGCAATTGACGATTTTGCTGATTGCACCCGTGCTGCGGCCCTGTTTTTTCATTGATATATACACTGGGTAAAAATTAAAACAGCGTTTAATTTAATCCTTGTTATTTATTGATATAATATATATATCTATTTAATTTAATTGTATATTTTAAAATTTAAAATATACACATAAATCTCTGTACAGGGTATTTTCGAACCGGCTATTGTCGACCTTCTAAAGCATTCTTGTTCTGATTGTTGTTTGCTTGACACGAAATAAGTCGGGTGGCTTTTTGCGTTAGGCGCCGAATTTGAAACACCCTAACAAAATTTAAAAATTTGTAAAATAATTAAATAATAGCAGAAATAAATAATAATATGGTATTTTAAATAAAATATATAATAACGTACAAAATATATAATAACGTAAAAATCTTACAAAATTGAGGCAAGTGGTAAAGATAATTAAGTAATAGTAGATAATATATTGTTCTGCAAATAAAAATAATAAATAAATAATCGATTACACAATTGCCCATAATCGATTAGAACTGTCAAAGTTAATGGACTTTCGTTTAGCGTAATATGCTAATGCTATTTCTATTAGCAAGTAATTATACCGTTTTGAGTATGAATATGGAATATGAATATCGATAAGAGCTTTCGATTATCGCCAAAGGCGCGCATTTTAAAAGTGCACACAAGGCAAACGCAAAGACAGTTGGACTCAAAGGGAAAAGAGTGCAAAAGGTATTGACAACTAACGAGTCGCGTCGAGTTTTTCTTTGGATCATCAATTGCTCACTTTTCGATGCCCATTCATCATTTTGTTGCGATTTCCCAACTGGTTTTCAGCGTCTATCTGTGTTTTTGTCCCTTAGGAGTTACCAACAACAATTTACTTCCTTCAAAAAAACTTGATTGGAGCTTTTCTTTCCGTGATCATACATTTTTTCTTCAACTACTTTTCATCAATTATAATTGAAATGGTTATTTAGTTTCCATTTTCTACTATAATGGTTTAGCAAATGGCATTGCAGTTAGCAATCCATCTTAATTTGAAAATTAGCCAGTTAAAAATGCAATTTCTTGTTTGGCAAACGATTTTTTGTACTCATTGATCGGTTTTTTTCGTACAGTGAATAAAATGTCGTTCAGTTTCGATAAGTGAGAAATGAGTACAAATTTCGTTCACTTTCGATAAGTGAGCAAAAATTTGCTCACTTAACGAAGCTCAACAGAGTCCACAACCAAACAAACAAAGCAAGAATTTTTTTGTTGGCTGAGTTATGAAAACATAAATTAAATAAGAGTGCGCTAGGAAAGAAGGAAACACATGGAGTGTTTGACTAGGAGTTACCCCATAACTATTAAAATCTGCAATCCTGTCTTTGCTCAATATCATAGGAAACAACATAAAACTAAACGCTGCTAAGTTTTGTATATCCTCTACATGCATATGCATGTGTGTAAATTTTCATTGCAAAATACACACACATATGCTCAAGGTTTGCACTTGTATATTTATTCACACACACGCAAACTTCCCCCGATTTTGCACTTGTATCGATGTACACTTGCGGCTTACCCGAATCCTGACCACAGAGTTTGCTTGTATGTGTGACCCAAATGTATAAATTTTGTGTGCATATTTCGCTCTCCTTCTCTCGCTCGCTATTCGCCTGTGTGGCTGTGTGTTTGAATTTGTGTGCTTGAATTTGCCCTTTTTGCTTGCTGCTGCGGCTGTTGTTTTGCTGTTGTTGTTGTTGTTTTACGCTTGTGGGTGCGATTTTGGTTTTGTGGTTTTGACAATAACCAAAAACGGAGTCCTATGCAAAAGCATGTTTATTTTAATGGGATATATATAAATATATATATGTATATAAATATAAATTGATCAAAACCAATATGAGTAAACGTTATTAGAACATCAACAATTAGCGTATACAATGCTTTATGTATGCATGCATGTGTATATGCCAAATTACACACATCTATGCGAATTTTCACATTTGTATTGAGCAACTTGCCTTGAGAAAGCGCTGAAATTCGGTTTCTTCAATTTATTGCTATTTATTGTTGTGTGCATTGTTCAAGCTTTGTTTTGAGAGCAGATCGAACATTTCTGATCTTGGCTGCTGCTCCTGCTGCTGTTTCTTTCTGGTCTCAGCGTGTGCCCAACAAAAAAACAGCGTGCGCCGCTTGGCAAAGCATGCGAAACACTTTTCGTCGAGATCATTTTTTGTGAGCAGTCCTTTTGTGCTGGCAACCCTCGCTGCATGCTAAATGCTTGAGTAGAGAGGGGAAGGAGGAGGGGTAACTGAGATCGGTTCTCGTGTGAAAACATGCAATTATGGTTTTGTTTGTGCCGTTTGTTCTTAAGATTCCACGTACTACAATTGATTCCATGTGCCTTTCTTGTTATTATTTTGAATTGTGAAAGCAAAAACAAGCTGTAGAGGAGCAGATACTATAAAACAAATATTTTGTTATTTATTTAATTATATATCTTTTATTATTAAACTATTTATATATTACACACGTGTCAGTAAAAACAAGAGAGAACGTTGCAATCGGGCGTAACTGACTATGAAATACTTTGATACCATACGTAATGCCAGCTGATAACAGGTAGCAAGGAACAGGGTAGCAAGGAACAGTGTAGCTGTAGCCAAGTATTACTGTCCAAGTTTGCCATTCAAATTGCGGTAGATAACTTTCCTTCGAAGTTTGGTAGTTGTAGCTCTTAAATTACGGGTGATATGGGCTTTGGTGTGGGCGTTGTCCAAAAAATATATGTGCCGATCATTAAAGAAGTTCACCGCCAAGTTATTTTTTAGATTTGGTGACTCTATCTTTAAAATTGTCGGAAATATGCGGATTTATCGGTGGCGGAACATCGCCAGCAACCTACCCACCAAATTTTGGTTGATACCTTTGGTATCAAAGTATAAATATATGGATAAATAGAACTAAATTAACTGATATGTAAGTAATAATTTAAAATTGTGTAATTAAATAAAATTACATAAAAATTAAATTAAAATTATGGTTCAAAATTAAAATATATACAATTGAAGTAAATACTTAACTTAAAATTTAAAATGATAAATATGTACATTAAATATATAAACGATTACTTTTTAAAGCAATTTTCAAAGCAATTACTTTTGTATGCTTAATAAATTAACTTTTAACGTTGCATCGACTGATTTTAATTAATTTGTACTTATTATATTTACATATATATATTATAAATTACATTTAAATTTTTAATACATTAATTATACATTTTATATTTTTCTATGATGTTTTTATCTTTAATCAATGAATTCGCCTGATATTTATTAGCTTATATTTGTTGTATTTAACTAAGCATTTAATTATTTTCCGCTTAACCTGTATTTTTTTTTGGTAAAAATAGAAATCGGGACTCGCGGACTATTCAAATTTTGGAATAAGTTTGTCTCGTATTAAGTGGAGAAAATGTTGATTTTCCATTTGTTCCACTCAGTTGGCTTTTCAAAACCCAACATTTACTGCCCCTCCCTCCCCTTTTCAAACTGTTTTTTCTACTCCTCCTCAATTTACTTAAATCGCAGGCCACGCAGAAAAGGGAAGACGGCTATTTCGGGTAGTAAGGGGGTAGTTGGGTAGTGAGGGGTTGTAGATGGAGGGAAGGGGATGCAGAGGGGAAATCATTTGCCTACCACACAAACATTGGGGAAAATATCCAACGTATGCTCTCCAGAAATTTTCTCTGCAAGTTTTTCTAGTCGTTTATTTGGGGCCCTCTGTTTTTATCATCAATACAGTGAATAATCGCTCGCATGGACAAACTCTGCTTCTTCTATATGATGCACTCAAAAGAAAAAAATCCCTGTAAACTAGAAGCATTTTCTAAACAATCTCCAAGTATCAAATAAATAAAAAAACATACAAAAATAAATTTTTTTTTTTAGTTTATAAAATCATCCAGAACACTAAAATAGAATTTTTTTAAATGTATCTTTCTAAATCACAGGCTTATTTATAATTTTGTTTAGATATTTAATAAAAGCTAGAAATAATTTATAGATATTTTTTACTTTGCCTATTTTTACTTTGACTATCTAAAATTGAGACTAATTTTTTTCAGAGCATACTATGTATTAATATATATAATATATTTAATATATGTAATATATATATATATATATATATATGTATATATATTTTTTTTTGTCTAATGGTGCAGCGTATCTGCTAGTCTTTTAGACTTTGTTTTTTTGCTTGTTCCCAAATTTGATTCTAATCCGTTGATAATATTTCTCGACTTTGTCGAATTTTGATATTTCGCTCGGATGCTTTTAATGCTTTTTTCAGCAACGCTTGTGTGCCTATGTGTATGTGCGTGTGGGTTTGTCGCAGACACAAAACGAAAAAACAAAGAGAGATAGAAGGGTGCAGAGAAGGCAGAAGAGCAATAATAAGAGTAAGTAGTATGTAATAACAAAAATATTTAGACATGTTAAATGCTGCTCTTAGAATGGGTAGAGGGAGGCGGAGTTGAATGTAACTGTAACTGTAATGGTAAATGTAACGGTGGCTGTTGTTGAATCAGATATCTTTAAACGGTTCGTTACGCAATTACAATACCAATTTTGGAGAGCACATATAGAGTTGGTCATAGCCCTACTATTTTTTAGAGAAGTGTAGAAGCAGAAGCAGAAACTCGAAAATGTTATTACTTGCCTCCAGATTCACCACTTTCAAAATATTTCAACCGTAAATCGTAGACTTTATCATAAATATATAAATAAAATTAGATACATATTTATAATTGTAAATACAATTGTATAAATATTTAAATATACATATAAATTGGTAGATACCCCTGCCTTAATATTCTACAATTTTTTCAAATTTCACAAAGAAATTATTTGCTAATAATAGAAAGTACTGCTTAAAATAGAAAAAACATTTGAATAAATGTAAACAAAATTTATTTCGTATATACATATATTATTTATTATTTTATAGGTTGTTATTTATTATTTCTAAAATTTAAATATTTTATTAATTGCTTAAATTTCCATTTAAAAAGCTTGAATATTTTATTATTATTAATATTGTTAGTAATATTATTTTTATTTATTTTTTCTTATTCTTTTTATTTTGAAACAATGTTGTTTAGTTTTTTTAAATTAAGGTTAATTTAATTATTATTTATATTTGTATTTTATGTGTTTAAATTAAATAAATAAAAGGGAAACGGCCAACTTATTATTTTTCATTTTTATTTATTATAATTTGTAATTTGTATTTAAATTTAAAATATGATTTTTAAATTAAGGTCTATTATTATCTCCATCTCTTCTTTTCCGTTTCCATATTAAATAAATAAAAGCAAAAGGTCTAACTTGCGTAACTCTTGCTGATAAGGTATATAAATATATATTAGGTGTCGAATCTGTTTAAAAGATTTTCTGCTTAACTGCTAGCGATAAATTGTTAAAAACTATGAGTGAAAAATCAGCATGGTTTCTTTTAATTACGCATGCATTCTTTGCTGCCACTCAACGGGATGTTGTTGCACGCCCCTTTTACCTCACACCAACCCACACCACTCGACACCCCTTCTACGAGTCAAAGCAGTCCTGTTGGGGTTGCATGAAATGCAAAATGAATTGGGCTTTTGTTAAGTGATAAGTCTTCATGTCCGTTGTCCGTATGCACGTATGCAAGTGTGTGTGTGTGGGTGTGGAACGAAACGGAATGCTCATAATAATTGAAGCATATTCACAGCACTGGGCTGCTGCTGCTACGAGACTGAGACAGGGCGAGAGTTGGGACGTCAAATGAAGCTTTGCTTTAGGTAAAACAGCGGTAAGTCGTCGTCCCCCCCGCCACATCCTTTGCACGATTTTGCCCGCTTGCCCGTTTTGCCCGCTTGTCCAAGCTGTCTTTCCTCTATGCCCGCTCGCCCAGCGTCTCTTTCCACAATGCCCTCTCGTCCGTTTGCCTGTTGCCCGCTTGCAAGTTTGCTCTCTTTCCACTTTTCCCCATTCCCCCAAGTTTCTTTGGTGATATGTGTTTTTGGTTGTTTGTATTTGGTTGGCTGGTCAAATGCTTCGCTGGGCAGGCGCGCTCTCTCTCTCTCTCTATCGCTGTCTGTCTGTCGTCGTTTGCCTGCTTGGAGTGCCGACGAGATGCTTTAATTGTTTAATGGCTCGTTAGTCGAATTCCCAGCGGGGGGTAGGGCAACAACATCAACAACAACGTAAATGAGGGGCTTACTACAAATTTCAAGTGTGATAATTGTTGCGTTTTATTATGGATTAAGCAAATTTTGTGTAAATTATACTCAGTGTGCTTGTGTGTGTGTGTACTAACAGAGGTTTAACAGCGAAATTCTATAAAGCCAAACAAATGAAAATCATTTGGCAAATTAATTATGACGATAAATGTTTGATGAAATTAGGAATCAATGCATATTCAAAAAATTAATATTATTAATTAAATATATAATAATTAATAGATAATAGTAAATAGTTAATAATTAATAATAAATAGTTAATCATTAATAGTTAACATTTAATTGTTAATATTAATTAATTAATTATGAATTAATATTTAAATGATAGTAAATAGTTAAGTATTAATTGGTGTTTAATATATAATATTTAATATGAGAATGCATTTTTTTTAATACTTTGATACCGAAGGTATCATAATATGTTGGTTTTGTGCGATGTCCGTCATGCTGTCTGTCTGTCAGCCCCCAGGCCCCCCGACCCTAAAAATTTAAACGGCTATATTTGGCAGGTTCTTACACAATTTGTAAACTAGCGTCATCCAATTTTAAAAGTATGTTGCTGGTAACTTTCCTAAGAGATGGATAAAAAATTGGATGACCACATCAACTCTGACCCCTAATCCTATACACCTTTTAGTGTAAATCGATAAGACCATATGTCTCGTAGAATTTGAAAGCTAGAGTCACCAAATTGGAAGGGTATATTGCTTATAATAATTTTTTCAGCCGTGCCCACTCCCTTCCCCAACATTTTCAAAATCCTATATATCCCGTAATTTAAGAGCTACAGTTACCAAACTTCGAAGGTAACTAGAATATATCTACATCAATTTCATCAATCAAACTTGGACAGCATTTATTGGCTACAACCACCCTGATCTTTGCTACCTGTTCTCAGCCTGCATTACGTATGGTATCAAAGTTTTTCGCAGTCGGTTACGCCCGACTGCAACGTTCTCTCTTATTTTTATACCCTTAACCCATCAAAAACGGGTAAAAGAGTATAATGAAAGGAAGCATCTCCGACCCCATAAAGTATATATATTCTTGATCAGGATCAACAACCGAGTCGATATAGCCATGTTCGTCTCTCCGTCCGTCAGTATGAACACGTGGATCTCAGAGACTATAAGAGCTAGAGACTTCAAATTTTGAATATAGGTTTCCGAATACCAGGTGTAGATCTTGTTTGCATTATTTTATAGATAACTGCCACCGTTTCCGATAGCGATTCATGCAACAATTTTTAAAGACAGAATCTTCTAATTAATAAACAATTTGCACAAGCATATTATTGATCAACTGCCCAAATTTCATCAAGACCGGATAAGTAACACCCAAGTAATGGTCGAAAATATTTTCTCATATTGATCTCATTTCTATCAGCAGCCGCAAGCATTTTTGTATGCAAATAAATATGCGAGAACATGTGTGAGAAAAAGAGATGGCATGAAAATCTCCGCGAGTGTCAATATGTTTTAGTGTGTTTTCTGCAGAGCCCCGTTACTTACGATTGCGTGTATGTTTGTATGTATGTGCACGTGCTTGCAGCCTGCCAGATCGGGTAAGTTCGAGCATGTGAATAAAAATATGTGCTGGCTTAGTTATAGTTTAGTTTTTTTCCCTGGGCCTGCCATAAGAAATAAATGTACTTACAGATCTGCTCACATTTGGGTGCAAGACATTAAAGGGAAATTTGCCAATAAAACTAGTTCTAGTTTTGCGTGCGTTAACCACTTGATTGGGCTGCTCGTTAGTACTTCAAAGTCCATTAATAATTAGGAAACCTGCACTGCGACCTATTAGAGCTACTGATCTATCTTCTAAGCCTATAGCTCCTCCATCAGCCCCAGCCCCTGCATGAATGCTAGAATCGTTGTTGGGCGTCTATGTCTTTAAATCTCATGACACGCATCCCTAGGATGCTGCATATTTTCCCAGCCAAGGCGTCGCATTCTGCTAGGATGTGCATTGAGAGTCCTCGTCGCTTTCACCGAACCTGCTTACTTCGCTACTATAAATACCTAATTTAGTTAGGTGACTTCTTAGTCTACAATGCCTTGCATTTGCACACTATGTTAAGTGCAGTCATCTGCCGTTAACAGCGTCCTCCCTCGCTCTGTCACTCACAAAGCTCGCTCGGTGATCCGCCAGCTGCTGCTGCAGCCCAAACATTGGTGCGCTGTTTAATATAGATGCATACTAAGTTAAGTGCACTGTAACTGCAGCTATGGACAGCGCTCTCTTCACTCTGTTACCCCACAATGCTCGCTGGCTGATCAGCCGACTGCTGTTGCTGCTGCAGCCAACAAAATAATTTCTCTCACTCTCGCCTGGGATCGTGTCCGATGCGCTGCTATTGTTGTTCGTATGCTTGGCGGTAAAGCTTTAACTGCTGCCGGTGAAGCTTTAACTTGTCTGTTTACCCATTACGCTATGTAGTTTTAGTTGCTCTGTGTGTGTGTTTTGTGTATGAGTGTTGCTGTTGTGTATAAAAGCTCCTTGCGTCGTTTTTTCTTATCGCTTACGCGCAAGACTTCACACAGGACGCAACGCGTCCGTATCAAAACGGGAGCAGCAGCAACAACTCACACACACACACACATACACACGCACAGAGCAAAAACAGCAGTTAAATTAATATTTCAGCAAATTTACGATAATCGAATTGTTATCGTAATCGCGTATCGCCACGCCCACTCAGCCCAATTCACTTCAGTGTTGCTTTGATTGATTTAAAGCGTGTGCAATTTACACTGCTATTTATTACGGTTTGTATACTTTTATTTAATCTGCAAAGAAACATCTGTACTCAAAACTCAAAATTCTGAACAAAAACGGATCCTTCTTGTTGCCACATATTGCTGCTGCAGCAGCAGCAGCAGCAGCTTAAAATCAGTACATACACTTAGGAAACAAAAACAATATGTTTTTTTTTCAGAATTAATTTCTAAATATATAAAAAATGCCTTTACATATATTTTTTTTGTATATCTAGACATGTTTTATCAAAACCAGAAAATAAATATTTGTTTAATTCCCTTATATACATAATATTCTTTCTTTTTTTCAAAGTGTAGACATACGTAAATTTTTATATTGTTAACAATTATATTTATTTGTATTTCTGTTCTTATTTTCAAATACAATTTATAGCATTTCTAATGATAAGTAAGTAAATGTTTTTGTAATTAAGCACAGATTTTCTAAAAACCAGCGAAACTGTCCAGTTTTCATGCTGCTTTCTCTTTTAGCTCTATTTTTTATATGAGTGTAGACATATTCTATATATGTATATATATATATTTATATATATATATATTTTTTTTTTATATATATATACGTATATATATACTTCTTTTAGAGTATATATTCTTTATTCTTCCTATATTTAAAAAATTTCTTTTCGCATATATTTGAAGATTGGTTTAAAAAACCAGAAAATCCTTTTGTTTTTTTTTTATCTGATGTTATATTTCTTCTTTTTATATACATTCTCATTTTTTAGAGTGTATTTATATAAATATATATATATATATATATCTATGCAGATCTGCAAAGTTGATTTGGATTTTTCGCTTATTGCTACTTATTGGTGCGAAACACACACCCAACACACACCAGGCGG
The DNA here is from genome assembly GCA_035044025.1 of Drosophila paracracens. Taxonomy (NCBI): domain Eukaryota; kingdom Metazoa; phylum Arthropoda; class Insecta; order Diptera; family Drosophilidae; genus Drosophila; species Drosophila paracracens. Next base: position 650,137 of record JAWNMN010000223.1, on the reverse strand, counting down.
CGGATCCGGCCTTAGACTCAGCTCATCTATCCCTTGGTCCTTCGTCCTTAGACCTTGGCCCTTGGTGCTTAGTGCTGAGAAGAAGCGGAAAACTTTTGCAGGAACGCCGCTCAACGCGACACGTGGCGAAACAAGTCCAGAAAAAGGGCGAAAGAGGGGATAGCAGGGGGAGTACAGGGGTAGAGGGTAGAAGGGGGCAGCAGTACCAAGTGTTGGGTGCTGGTTGTGTGCCGCCTGTTCGCCGTTTCCTGCTGAGAGAGAATTACTTTCATCTGTCTCTTCTTCCATAATAAAAAGATACAGAAATACAAAATACTCATATTGTTATATATATTTCATCTCTCTTTCAATATTCGAATGAGGAACTGTTCTATATGGCATGCGATATGAAGAAGAGCACACGCTTGTATTTGATCTAATCTCGACAAATTAAAATTCCATGCTACTCACGAAAACAAAACAAAGAAAAAATAAATAAAAGGGGTGCTGTACCAAGAAAAGCTACCCTCTCTGTTTCGTTTATTGTATACCATACACTTCTGGGCATTCCTGCACACAAAATAAGGGCAAGCTTTAATTCATATTAATATAATATTTAATTAATATTGTATTTAAGTTTGGGCTCTGATGAAAAAATATAAGCCGATGAATTAGCTAAGAACAATGCCAAATGTAAAAAGCACTAAGAACTAAGAACTAAAAATAATAAAATACAAATTCGAATAAAAATAATAATACCCATAATAAAAATAATAATAATAACAATAATATATTAATACAAATATTTGTTTGTAATAGTTACTCTTTTAATTTTTGTACAATTTATAAGTGATTATCTCAAGTATTTTGGACCAACTGCTGGATTAAAATATTTGTTTAATTGAATAAGTCCGACATAATACATAAAACGGTTTATTATTTTATTTTGTTTTGTTGGTTTTGGACATATTTGTGCATCATTTATAATTTAAATGTAAAATCACTTAAAATTCAAATATTAAATGGCTCAAATTAAACAATATAAAAAGAAATATGGGAATTCTTGTCAAACGTATTTGAATATTTATATTGTCAAATATTAAATAAAAAACGAACAAACACGATTTTGAAACATTTTTTTGTATTGTTATTAATTTTTTAAAAATATTAAATTTTCTTCTTAATATTCTGTTTCCAAAAGGAGTATGGAAACGATTGTTTAACACATTTTTGTATTGTTTATGGATTTCTAAATATGTCTTTGACAAAATGATAAGGAAATTCAACTCGACTTATTTTGTAAAATATTTTTCTATTATTTTCTGATTTCTAAATATTCTGTTGCCAAAAAGAACAATAATTTTTCCAGTTCCTCATTTTTCGCAGACAATATAATCTCATAATAGGTAAACTGAAATTTACTCTTATTTTTTTCTTTATTATTTCTAACCCAGAATGATATATATATATATATATATATATATATATACATCATTTTGTATTTGAATATGGTTTTGTATGCTTAGCAATTGTCATTTTATTGCTATTAAATTTGACCAAAAAAAATTTTTTTGGGGCAGCTTCACCTGCGGTAAATTGTCAACACTTGCAACATGCCACATGCCACATGCCACATGCCGCCCTCATCGTCAACGTTTGCAGAAATTTCCACATGCATTTTATAAACATTTTGTGTGTGGAAAAAAACAAAGAAAAACAAAGCGAAGGAGAAGCAGCAGCAGGAATTTGAATAAGTGCGTGCGCGCTATAAAACCATCTCCGTCGCACACTATTGAAATAGTGAGCAAGAGAGGGACCATCGAAAAACGACGCGCTTCGTTTGTAGTTGTGGGTGTGTCTTGCTGCGTCATTTTGAAAACAAGCGCAAACGCCCATTTAACAGTTACTCGTTACGCGTTACCCGCTACCCACGGCCCGCTAGCCATTAACCGTTTACAGTGTTACATTGAAACAGGAACAGGAACAACGCCCACGAGTATAAACGTTATTGTATTTTTGTGCGTGTGTATGAGCCTGTGTGTTTGTCGTAACGGAAGTTGTGTGTGGGTAGTTAATGGAATCGTCTAACCGCTTTTTTTTGTGTGTATCGCCATGAAACACAATTCAATTGGGCGAATAGAACTTAACATAGTCGGGGACCACGGTCGTTCGTTCGGCAACATTTAAATCGAATGAGTGAACTAAAAAAAGCACACACACACAAATATAGCTTCGGCTATGTATATTTGTGTATGTGTGTGTTTTTGATATGCTAAGCAGCATTGCCAGCTCAAATATATGCATGCATGTTGTTATGTACAAATCAATTTAACGAAAAAAGAGGGGGCGAAAACTTACAATCCTTTTGCTTGCCTTTGCTACTCTCTCTCACTAGGCTCAGGCTTAGGCATACATGAACAGAAAGTTAGAGAGAGCACACAGCGTACGCTTAGTTTATATTGCCCAAGCTCACAAATGATTAGCGAAAGAGAGAGAGAGAGAGAGAGAGAGCACAAATTGTAAGCTGAGATGCACATACATACGCACACAGCGAGAGAGCGCACGCAGCGTACTTGTGAGCTTAGCTTGTATGACCCACGCTCACACAGCCATACATACACAGACAACGAGAGAGAGCAAACAGCGTCCGTGTGAGCTTAGCTTATGTGGCCAGGCTTACACACGCTTACGTAGCACCGAGAGGGAGAGTTCAGAGCGTACGTGTGCGCTAAGCTTATAATGCCCAAGCTCACACACATATACACAGAACGAGCCAAAGGCAAGGCACACTCAATGCACGCACACACACATAAACAGTGTGCGCTTTGCTTAAATTTGCCCAGCCTATAGCTCTCTGTACTGCATTCTCCCACAGCAGCAGCCTAAGCAACGTGAGCGAGACAACTACTGAAAAAGCAAAGAGCCAATGAGCGTAGACAACGACGACTGCAGTCGCAGTGCTTGTCAAGTGGTTGGCCAGTGACGACCAATCGCAGTGTGGCTGCAAGCAATCGCGCTACAAATATTGGCTCGTTTACGAGCCACGTTGAAAATGCGGCATTTGCATTCGCACACTGTGGCAACGCGCACTATAAACTGTAACTGTAACTGTATAACTGTGTTTAAATTATTGCCGACGGATCAAATAGTAAACAAAATTAAAATATTTACCAAAAAAATTTGTGGAAGAGTGAAGAAGAGTGTAAGTTCAAAAAAATAAAAATAAATGGCAAATGTGAAAATGTGATAAGTGTCCTGGAAAGGGTGGCCTGCCCTCTTTAATTAAAAATCAAACAAAATAAAAGTGAAAAATGGACAAGTGAACTTGAAACAAAAGCCAAAACAAAACAAAAACAAAGCAAATATATATATGTATATATATATAAATAAATAAATCGATGGCATCTGCATGAATTTCTTTGAGGCTGGTTTTTTGTGATCCTTGCGTTCCTGTGGCGTTAACGCTGCGTGTAGCCAACGCCGCCTGCAGCGAGTCCTGCAACCCGGCATTTATTTTTTCTCTTTCGTCCTTTTCAATTGTCTCAAATTTAAATGGCTTTTGTTCTTGTTCTTGAAAAAAGCTTCGCAAAAAGTGCATAAGATTTACAACAACAAAAAATACGCAGTGACTCGAGTGAAATCGGAAGTCAATATATATAGTTTATCGGTGATCGGATACTTTGAATACATATCACAGGCATTATGTTTACACTTCAACCGACTCCGGCCACAATTGGCAGCGTTCCGTGGTCCGCCGGAGCCCTCATCGAACGGCTGCCGACCTTGGAGGATATGAACCATAAGGGTAAGTGATCGGCCAGATTATACTATCTATCTACCTAAAAACGGAAAGAGGATTTTTTTCCTTATACATTTTTGTAGAAATTCTGCTTTAATAATATAGTAAATAAGAATTCCGTTTTAATAATATAGGAAACATTGTATTAAATATACAGCTCTCAATATTCTAGTAAAAATTTATCTCTCGACCTTACTATATATATTTACTGTATAGCAGCAGCTAGTTCTAATATAATACAAATACATTGAAGAACTGCCTGCTGAAATGTGTTATCACAGTAATAAATAAACATTTGTTTGAAAGGGGCTAACGAATTAAGCACAAGTAGAACATTTCTTGGGAACCATTAAAATATTATAATTAATAGAGATAAATTTAGCCTGAAATTTACAAAAAATTCTGCAAATTTTTTAGTTGTTTTAAAAACTTAAGCACTTTTAGAAAGGACCAAAAGTGCCATCAGCTAAATTATTTAAATTAAAAGACAGACCCAAATATGGGTTTATAATATACAGTAGTACGATGTGTATAATTTTTTTACAACATTTTAGGCATTAGAAACGAACGGACAGACAGTAAATTGAGATAATCAAAGGGTGCCACAGTTTTTTATGTCCGTTTCTAAGTCTCTAAGGGACCAACGCTAAACCGCTCAATTGCATAGAGAAATATTGCGAATAATTTTCTCCTGCAAGGGAAGCATAAAATTTTAAAACTTGTCAAAGCATTTATGTGCTTAATGGCTAAGCTGCGTGTAAGTTGCATTTTATTTGGCATTATTTCCGCATTATGCCCATCGACGACTGGAGAATGAGCAGCAAAGGCGGAGAGCGTAACGTGAGAGAGAGTAGGGGACAGCTGGAGAGCAAGAGTCGCTGGAATAGAATTCGTCGGCCGTCGGCGTCGGCGTCGGCAACTGTCGTTTAATAAGCCCGTCTCCACACTAGGCAACAACTGAGCAATTCAAATTGCATTCTGAGAAGCACAGATCTTGGCAAGCTTTTGCAAGAAGAAGAAGCATTATGCATTGCTGCTTGTCGTTTATTAATTGATAACCCAGCAGCGAAAAGATACTCACTCGATACAAACTCGATTTGTAATCTATATTTTTTGTAGTCTATATTCCGCACTTTGCTTAGCTTGTGTGAGGAATCGTAAATTTTATATGACTCTATTTAAAAGGTAATAATATTGTAATTAATTAAGTACGGAAAAATTGTAGTAAACATATTTCAAATGTAGTTATATATATTATTCAAAAGTCTAGAAAGCTCACTATGTATAAAATTTGATGCATTATACTAAAAATTACAACGATTTTAAACATAAACATATGAATTATTTTTCACAAAAAAAATTGCATTAAAAAAACACTTTTCCAACAATAATTAAAGGGGTTAATGAACCGGATAAGCAAGCAATACATATACGAAATATGTAATAAATGTGTGCACAGCTCTTTATGCTGAAGTTTGTGCTTGACTTCAGCATACAGAATCTTGAATACAAGACCATTACTAGCTAATTAATTATACTGTATGCGATCGGTAATGAAGGGATAATCTACCCGTTATCTACTGGGGAAGCAAAAGCAAGTAGCGCAATTAGAGAGCGAGAACAAGAGAGAGCAGGTGCTGATGCGCACTGTGTAGATGAAGCAGACATCCTGCCCGCCTCTACGGTCACTTTGCTTGCAATTAACGACGCTTTCTTATGCACTAGGCAAATAGGAGAGAGTGCAACGAGAGAGCAACAAGAGAGAGCGTAACGAGAGGGAGCACAAAGCACTGATATGCACTGTGTAGATTAATCATACTCCCCCATGCACTAAACGACAACTGAGCAAAGCTCAAGCTTAGATATAGGCAAGCTTTCAAAAACAGCAGCAGTAGCATACGCTTTTCTACAGTTACATACACACACACACACACCACATACATACATACATAATAGAGTATTTATCTAAATATATGTGCACGTGTCTCTACGTCTGAGTGTTTTCCATGTTGTTCATTTTCCCGTTTACTTTGTTCTTTTCTTATAGACAATGTGCTTGCTATGAGAAATTTGCCGTGCTTGGGCGGCATTGGCGGCATGGGCGGCAAAGCGGCGGCAGCGGCGGCGGCAGCAGCAGCCGCAACAACAGCTGCAATGGATGCCGCCGCGGATGTGACAGCAGCGCCACAGCCACCACACTCTACATCATCGTACTTTACCACAACCTACTACCACCTCACCGATGATGAATGTATGTCGATCTCTCTTCTGTTTTATTCTCTTTTTCCTATTACATATTCTTAACTTGATCCGATTAATTTTTGATTAAAAGTAAACAGCCAAAAATGCAAACTACCAGTTGACTTGCTTTTTTGCTTATTTTGTGTTAAGATATGCATTTATATAAGAAGTAAAGGAAAATATTTAACAGGCAGAACAGAGCATATCTCATAGCCAAACCATAATTCTAACTATAGTTTGACAGCTTTTGCGATCTGCGCTGTTAAAGTTTGCAGCTGTAGCATGCAACGGAGCAATATTTCTATTGTTTAAATAAGCTATTTTTCAAATTAATAAATTACAAATACAACATTTTGATTTATTTGAACTTATTTGAATGAAAGTATTATTGAAAGCTGAATAAATATTATTTTTTGCCTGTTGAATAAGCTATTATTCGAACACTTTATGCAGTTTAAATATTAATTTTGATTTTAAAATACTGCGCATGAAGCTTGAATATATTTAATTATTTCTTAAAGCGGGATAAATATTATTTTTTGGTTGATAAATATGGTATCACTTTCTGGCATTTGCTTATTTTAAATTTAAATATTTAGGTATTCCCAAACTGAAATTATTAGCCTGCTTAATCAAAACGCGTTAAACAAATTATGTGTCAAAATATAGATATTGAAATTTGTTTAATTTGCGTAAGACACTCTTCAGGTAGTGCGAATGCCAAGAGTACCTTTTGCCGCACCGCTAAATGAATTGAGTTGTTTTTTTTATTTGGATATTTTGGTGTGAAAATTGCAAAAGTTAGTCCCCATTGAGTACACTAATTGTTTGATGGCATTGTTTAGTTTTTGTGACTCGCCAGATGCCAGATGTTGCCAATTATGGGCACCACAATGAACCCAACCAAAGACCAGAGCACGATTCTAAATTTAAACAAAAACCATATCCAAGCTGATCATTGCTAACAATGCCTCGGTTATTCTCCAAGTCCAAGTAAAGATGTTGAGGGTAGCGGGTCGAGGGCAGCGGCAAAGAACACATAGACATTGTAACACACAGCTCATGGCTTATGACTGTCCCCACTTTGACATGCTTCCTACACTTAGAAAAGAACGTCACGAATTTCGGTATATACATGTATAAATAAATATAGTATTTTTGGTAAGTCGTTAAGGGTTCCTCATTTTATTATTTAGAACAAACATTTCTAATTTCTGTGGCTGTCCAAAAAATCAGCAATTGTATCGAGAGCGCCTGAATTTCACAAAAAGATTTTTTCTACATTTTGGAAAATGAATTTCCTAATAATAGAAAATATTTCTTTAAATAAAAAAAATCAACATATTAGTAACGAAAAATTCGTATTGTTCTGCATTTAAAAAATGTACTTGTTAATAATAGAAAATATGCTAATAAATAGGAAAAACAAAATATAAATTATAAAATACCATATTAGAAATGATTTTTTAAGTCCTGACCTTTAGAAACTATTATTATTATTCTTAAAAGCAAGAAAAACTTACTGGGTGCAAGGGAAATATTCAACATATTTTTTCTCTGAGTGTAAACGCTACACGGTAGTACTGTATTTGGGGTACCCTCCACTTCTCGGTGCCCGCTGGGCTGTTAAGTACTCTCAGTCATGTTCGTGGCATTGTTTTGCTTTGTGTGTGCGGATCAATACAATCATTTTCCACCTATAATAATGATCTTGAGGAGAGTGTGTGTTCGACAGACGGACAGAGGAGCGTTTCGTGTCATGTCGTTACAAATGAAAACAATTAACGACTGTTGAAAGCCGAAAGTCGAATGAAAACAAACAAAGGCATCCAGAATTTTGTTTATTCTCTTTCTCTCTTCCCAGCGTCCTGCTTGCACAGTAGCCGTATCCCTGCCTCTACCTACCCGTACCTCTACTCATCTCTCGCTCTCTATCTCTCTCTCTCTCTCTATCTATTTCGGTATATCTGGCTCTCTTTAGCACACAATAGAGCCTCTTTAGCGGTAGTTTACTGCCCTCGTCATGCTCTCTTCACGAGCAGGATTCCAGTCCCCTATTCTGATCCATGTCCAGGACCTGGGTTTACAGCACAATTGTTTGCCAACTGATTTGTGTTGTAATTACATTGTTAATCCCATTGGCAAGATGTTTTTTCTTTCTTTTTTTTACCGTTGGCTTGTTACTTTTAGTAAATCATCGCATAATTCATTAATGCAATTTGCATACATATATATTGAGTGTATGTAGATAGTGCTATAGTTAGGCATAATAAATTTATGCCAGGGGTATACTTTCAATATTATAATTAATCATTCTAATTATTTCACTTATAAACAAATAACATATAATATATATATACATATAACACCCAAATGTGAGCAGATCTGCAAGTACATTTATTTCTTATGGCAGGCCCAGGGACTAGAGAGTAAAAAAAAACTAAACTATAACTAAGCCAGCACATATTTTTATTCACATGCTCGAACTTAACCGATCTGGCAGGCTGCAAGCACGTGCACATACATACAAACATACACGCAATCGTAGGTAACGGGGCTCTGCAGAATACACACAAAAACATATTGACACTCGCGGAGGTTTTCATGCCATCTCTTTTTCTCACACATGCTCTCGCATATTTATTTGCATACAAAAATGCTTGCGGCTGCTGATAGAAATGAGATCAATATGAGAAAATATTTTCGACCATTACTTGGGTGTTACTTATCCGGTCTTGATGAAATTTGGGCAGTTGATCAATAATATGCTTGTGCAAATTGTTTATTAATTAGAAGATTCTGTCTTTAAAAATTGTTGCATGAATCGCTATCGGAAACGGTGGCAGTGCAAACAAGATCTACACCTGGTATTCGGGAACCTATATTCAAAATTTGAAGTCTCTAGCTCTTATAGTCTCTGAGATCCGCGTGTTCATACTGACGGACGGAGAGACGAACATGGCTATATCGACTCGGCTGTTGATCCTGATCAAGAATATATATACCTGTTACATACATTTGCACAAAGTCATTATACCCTTTTTAACCATTTTAATGGGTCCAGGGTATAATAATACCCATTTAAATATTATTATATATATAAATATATATAACATATATATATATATAATATATATATATATTTATTATTTTTCTGTATTTCTTTTCTAAATACTTAACTTTTACTTTTAATTATAATTAAAATAGTTTATTTTTTTGTAAATGCTTGCTTACAAATTGTTTTTAGTCCACATTAAATAGTTATAAATAGTTGAAATCCAGCTTATTAAGTGAGGCACTCATCCCTTATTAATTATGAACAATATATACACATTAAACGTAGACGAAGAAGAAGATCTGTTAAATTAGACATGCATTTCATTGAAATAAGTCAAAAATTGTATATTTTTAAATTATAAATATGCACTTAGTTTGATTTAATTTACACATCAATAATTATAAAACACAGATGACATAGAATATTAATAATCACAGTGTATGTCAACAATTAATAAAAAATAAATAATAATCTAAAAACAAGTGAGATGAAAAAAATAATGACAGATAGTCGTAGGAATAAGAGCGGTATTCTTTCTGCTCACAAATTGCTGTACAATGTTTTATTGTAATAAAAGCTTATAGATAACAGATCCAGAGATACAGATAAGAGTTACACATTCAGATACTTATCAGTGTTATCTATTCCAATTGGACGTCACTTTAATATGCTCGACTGTTCAGCTCTCAGTTGAGTTGAGTTCAGTTCGGGTCAGTTCTTCGAGTGAAAGAGTTTTTTTTTGTTGGGATTAGCCTCGACCCTTGTCTTGAGGCATTGAGGCATTGAGATATTGAGGTAATGGGGTAAAGGAAGGTAAGGTGAAGTGGCAGTTGAGTTTGCCGCTTCGCTGGCTATCAGTTGGAATTAAATTGATACGCAGATTTCTGGCTTTTTTCTGTTTTTTTGTCGGGATTTTCTCACAAATCAATACTAGGAAATTTGTCTGAAATCCATGCTCGACTAGACGAGAAGACAACCTTTTTTTCTTCTCTTTATTGTCACAGAGCCCTTGACCATTTGATTTGATTTACTTTTTGTTGTTGAGAGTTCTTCAAATCCCTCGTTTCCAATATGAGGAGCAGATAGTTGAGTAGAGATATATTCGGAAACGTATTAATCTTGACGTTTTTAGAGCGTGCCAAAATAAATTTTATGCACCATTTGAAGCGCAGCAAATTGCCAAACCCCGAGGCAGCCAAAATTGATTTTGATTTGCGTGCAATAATTCTATTTACTATTCGGTAGCAGCAAGTGCTATACAAATATTGCTGCGACTGTTGCAGTTGCTACGCATAGATATGTTACTGCTATTGCTATATATCATTTCTTTCAGTGTTCTGCTTGAGTTCGTAGCAAGAGCAGAATGAAAAACTAAAAAAGAGCGTAGCATTTTGAATTTATAAATAACAAAATGAATTTTAAAAGCTAGAAAGAAAAATATAATAAAATAAAGTAGACGACTGCGAAATTACATATATATATATATATATAATAATATAATATATATGTATATAATAATTAATTAATTAAAACAATCGGTTGATTTTTGTGGCATTTAAATGCCATAATTTAGACTACATTATTTCTATTTAGTATTTAGTATCAGATTTCAGTTGAGAGTTTTATTTGGCCTCTGAAAGTGATATTTTCTGCCTTTCTAACGATTTAGTGTAAAGAAACCATATCTATAAGTATTCCTTGCAACAGTCTAAATAATCTTTGCTAAAATTAATTTTTGACTTTTGCTGCAAATAAAAATCTTTTTGATAACCAAGACATATAGGACTTTAAAGACATATAAATAATTATATATATATAATAAATGAATTGATTAATTGCAGGTCACAGTGGGGTAAACCAACTGGGAGGTGTCTTCGTTGGGGGAAGACCCCTACCGGATTCAACTCGCCAGAAAATTGTTGAGCTGGCTCATTCCGGCGCTCGACCCTGTGATATTTCCCGGATTCTTCAAGTTTCCAATGGATGTGTTAGCAAAATTTTAGGCAGGTGAGTAAATAAAGGTTATTTACTATATTTTATTATAGTATTCAAAAAGTTCTTTGATTCTTTATCAATAATTATTTTTGGCCTATAAAATAAATAGTTGTTGCAATTTGTGCTTTAAAAAAGCTTTCTTTAAGCATAATAAATTTCAATTTGACAATATCAAGCTTATAATATTGTTATTTACATGTAATATTCAATTTAAAAGCAAAAACTTTATTAATAATTATATTTTGCTGAAATTCAATTTTGCAAAATTTAATTTTAGCTTTGAAAAAGGAAATTTGAAGCATAATAAACTTATAGTTCACGTATATAAACATATTATATCGACTGTTAGCAAATTTATATAGATTATTTATGAAAACTAATTGGTCAGATAATCTGTCAGATAATGATTTCAGATTAACTTCTCTCTATTAAAACAATCAAACTAATTTCTTTCTAAACAATATATTTTAATTATTTGAATTCCGTAAAACACTCCATTAAAAGCCATTCAATTAATAGAAAGCTTTTCAATTTTCTGCCGCTTTCACCTTTATTTCAATTTAATGTGCTCTTCGAAAATTGAATACATTTTGAACTGAGTATTTGAAATTCCCCACATTTTTCCTTTTTTTTTATTTTAGATATTATGAAACGGGAAGCATTCGACCACGTGCGATTGGAGGATCGAAGCCACGAGTGGCGACTGCTGAAGTCGTTAGTAAAATCTCTCAATATAAACGGGAATGTCCGAGCATATTTGCCTGGGAGATTCGGGATAGATTGCTGCAGGAAAATGTGTGCACAAATGACAACATACCGAGTGTGAGTATAAACTATAAAATCTATTCAAAATATACCTGTAGAAAACAGAGTGTTGTGTAGTTATATAGGGTTTATGACTATTATTTATTTATTTTATATAATACAGCATGAATATTAATAATAAATTACCCATAAATATTTCATTTTATTTTATTTGTATTTTGCTGCGACGTCTGATTAAATAATTAAATAAATAAACTAGGTAAATAGGTGTCATAATAATAAAAAAGGATTTCGAAGTGCTTTTGCGATAAGATTGACTTTCCATAAATATATATTTTATTTATTAAAAAATCCAAACATTAATATAAATTAAAGATTACTCTTAAAGAGAGCCTCCGGCTTTACATTTTACCACTTTTATCTTTGAGGTTAGAGAACGAGAGAGAAAGAGAGTGGAGAGAGGAGAGAGAAGTGGGGGCGAAATGTGTGCCAAGATTTCGAGTCCCTTTTCAGTAATTGAAGCATCACATTATTATATGGCATTTTGTGCGCTATTTGAATTTCTTTTGTATATTTTTTTGTGTATTCTTGACGCCATTTTTTTGTCCTTCTAGTTAGCATTAGCATTTTTTTTTTATCGTTTATTAAGTATGCCAAAAAAGAGAGAGAAGAATGAAAATGAATTGTGACAACGGCGTTGAGTTGTACTCATTTTCCTTATTTTCCTCATTGACAGTTGTGTGGAAAATGTGCTCATTCAAATGGAAGGGAAAATCTTTTATGCACATTAAACGACAAAAAGGGAAATCACTGCAGCAAAAATGTGTAGGAAAATGTGCGTATATTAAATAAATACAGGACCAGGATCTCTAGCTCCTGCTCCTGCTTCTGCTCACCACAAAGCGTTAAGCGTTGAAATTCACGCGCGAGGGGATATCACAAATATTTTTTTGTGATATTTTCTTTCAAGCCTAGGAAACATAAACAGAAACAGCAACGACCGATTGGACAACGACGAGTCCAGGAGCGGAACAGGAGAGGGGAGGGGAAGGGAGGGGAGAGGGAAGGTCGACGGGGTGGCAACAAATCAGTGAGGGATAAAAGCGTTGGTCTGTTTGCCAGTTATGGTTTAGCTTGCCATTCATTTTCATCAAAAAAAAAAATAATTAAAGTATACGCTGAAAATAAAGGGCTTAAATAAATAAATATATTACCCAATCAATAACAAATACAGAAATAAAATAATATACAATAAACTATAAGCTATAAACTATAAACTATAAAGAAAGCAGTACAGAAATAGAAACAAATAAATATAAAGCTCACTTAGAGAAACTTTAGGTTGAGTTTAAGACCTTATGTTTAATATCAATTTTATATTCAAGTAGCTGTAAAAGATTTGCTAAGCGATTGAATGATTTAATAACTCTTTTATACTGATTAGCTCATTTTTTTAAGTTTTATTTATTTTTATATTTTACTCAAAGAAATTTTGGATTTTCTGGAATAAGCTCTGTCACACATACCGACCGACTTTCATTCTTATATTTTAAGTTTGTCTATGCCAACTTATTTTAATATTTTTACTAAAATAAAGCTTAGTATATAACTAGCATCTAACTTCTTGGCATAACCCTAAAACTGCTTCTGCTAAACAAATTCTTGATCTTTATTTTACAATATTTTATTTATTTGCTTACTCTACTAGTCCCACATGGGTTCTCTTTAATTTAACTATATATTATTTCTTGATTGCTTTTGCTAAGTAACTCTTTCATACAGCTCGATATCCGTTACTATTTACTACTATTTAATATAAAGAAATTGAATCTGTAATGTATTGTTTAAAATTGCTACTATGAGCAAAATTGAAAAGTGCTCTTTAAATGCTTAACGGGAAAGTCCTAAAACAAATAGCGGAAAATTAAAAATGTTTATGAATATATACAAATATATATATGAATATGTGTATAATATATAGGTATACGATTACGTATATGCATATGGATTTGTGTAACGCTTTCGGGGATGGCGCTCATTTTGTTTTTAAAAATAAGTTCTTGTACAAGCGTTCGTTTTTTTTTTTTTTTTGTGTTGATTCCCTCGAAAGGACATTTCTGCCTAATTTTTCCACTCAACTGCACTTTTCCCTGTTGTTCTCACTCGCTCATTTATATGCCTGCCTGCCCGTTTGTTCTTTATTTCTTTCGTTCCTTTTTGCCTGTTCTTTATTTCTTTTGGTTCGTTCGCTCTTGCTTTTGGCTTTGGCTTTGGCGTTGGCTTTGCTTTTGCCTTTTGAATTCATTTCAAAAGCGCTGTCATGCGCAGGCACTGCCTTAAAATAATAATAGAAATAACAAAAAACAAAAAACAAAAAAACAACCGAACGAAAACAAAAAAGTCCGACTTTGTCAGTCGGATCTGCTAACCAATAAATACTCTGCATTGAGCAGCGGGCTCTAATCTTCAAATAATCTTTAGTTTAATTTCGCATTTACTTCATTTTGAATATAGCACAAATTAAATAAAAATACCAATTATCAAGTTATTTTAGCAGAGCACACTAAATTGACTGCTTACATCTTATACTTACTGTTCTTGTTTGCTACAAATGAGCGCTGAATTTCATATTTCTTAAACATATTTTGTATGATTAAATAAATATATAATTAATACATCAGATAAATAAATAACTGTATTTATACGTTTTAAATGGTTCGGTGGTTCGGCGCAAATATGTTTCTCAAATTTAGAAATACAAATTTATAAAGATGTTTTCTTTTATTTGGAAATAAATACATAATACATAATAAATAAATAAGCACAATTGAAAATGTTTATTTTTAGAAAATAGACTTACAAATTGTAATTGAACTTGCTATAACAAAAATTTGCTAGAATTGAAAAAATACTTATTTTAAGAACATATATCTAATTTTTTTATTATTTAATTATTATTTATATTTTATAGTATTACTTAGTGTATTTCATAGTAATTAGTTTATATTTTCAAAATTTGAAAATTCATTCTTCGTATTTTAAGTGAATGATTTTCTAATTTTATTATAATTATTTCCCAGGTTTTATATTAATTATAATTCTGTGATTATCTGCTCTTGAAGGTATCGTCAATAAATCGCGTGCTGCGCAATTTGGCCGCCCAAAAGGAGCAGCAAAGCAGCGTCGGCTCCGCAAGCAGTTCCAACTCGAATCCCGGAGCAAACTCAAAGGCGACTGGGAGCGGTTCGGCTGCCGGTACCGTCACCGGGAGTGCTAATGGGAATAATATTGGGAGCAGCAACGGAACGGGGCCTGGCAACTCTGGGAATGATCTAATACAGACGGCAACGCCGTTGAACTCCTCGGAAAGTGGAGGAGCGAGCAACTCGGGCGAGGGGAGTGAACAGGAGTCGATCTATGAAAAGTTGCGTCTGCTAAACACGCAACATGTTGCGGCATTGGATGTGGCAACTGCCCCGCAAACGATGACGAGTAGTCACTTTAGTCCACATACCATCCACGCCCATTGTCATCACCAGCAGCAGCAGCAGCAACAACAACAACAACAGCAGCAACAACAACAACAACAACAGCAGCAGCAACAACAACATCAGCAACAACAACAACAGCAACAAAGTTGGCCGCCTCGTCATTATTCGACGGGTTCTTGGTATGCAGCACCTTTAAATGGTAGCAGCAATGATATCTCTGCCTCGTCTGGAGTTTTATCTGTGGCTGGGTATGGCAACACTGGCGCCGCTTCGGCTCCGGCGCCAGGTCATCCGTTGACGCCGCCCACGGATCTCATCAATATAGGTGGACCGAGCGTGAATCTGGGCAACTGTACCATTGCATCCGATGATGTGATGCTCAAGAAGGGTAAGTCTTGAAACAAGTAGTAATTAAAATAATACTTTAAGTAAAGAGTGCATCAAATATGGCGAAAGAGATCTGCACTACCAGTCAAGAGCGCCCTACTATTTTTTTTCAGTGCTTGGGAGCTCTCTGCTTTTAGTCGAAAGTGCTATACAACTATTAAAAATCTCTACTACCAGTCGAGTGTGCTCTTCTGCTATTAGAGTGTGCTTTACTATTATTTGAGGTCTGCTTTACCAATTGAGAGTACCCTACTGATAGGCGAAAGGCCTCTACTTTTAGTTGAGAGATCTAATTTAAAAGATGAGAGTACCAGACTGCTATTAGAAATCTCTACTGGTAATGAAAAGCGCTCTATTACTATTGTAAGTTTCTATTGCTAGCCGAGAGTGCTCTGCTCAAATACTATAAATATAATATTTAATATTCAATATTTAATTTGATATTTATTATCATATCAAATCTTTATATGCAGACGATACTTTTTGAAGCAGTGAACAAATCAATATATTACGCATTTTAGCAATTAAGCCCAATTTTAAATTTACCAACTTAAAAAAATTATTCGACAAATCAGTTTGCGGAATAATGAAATAGAGAATATAAAATATATTAACAAATTTGTTTCTGTATATTTTGGAAATTTAAGCTGCTGAATAATTTAATAAAAGTTAATAAAATAAAATAAAAGCTTAACAATTTAAACTGTACAAATTAATTATTCAAACAATACTATTTCGGTGTTGTTATAGCAATCAATACTGCAGTATTACAGTTATTTTATAACTTTTATTTATATTAATTTTAATTTTAAAAAAAATATATGAAATTAAAATAATATTTGATGTTCAGGCTTTGTAAATTAAAGTTAAAATTTATTGTTACAGTTATTTTATAGTATATATTTAAATTTACGTTTAAACAGCGTACAGCATAAACATCAAATAGTGTACTTAATTTTACTTATTTGCATTTATTGCGCTTTTGAAGTGAATATATTTCAAGGGTATAGCTTTATATATATGGCGACTTAGCACGCATTTTTTGTTTAGCCGGGGGGAGTGTAGAACAAAGACAACAGAAACAGAAACATATACAGATACAAATGCAGGAGCAGGGACACTCTCTGGAAAGGACAATCAAGGTGTCCTGGGAGTCCTGGTCACGTGCACAAAATATTTACGCACGCACGGCAAGTTTGCCGTCATCGACAATTGTCGAGTTAAATCAAATACAACCCACAGTGCTGAGAAAGGTGGTAATCTATATCAAGTACAGTGAGTACACAGAGAACAGTATGTAAATATATATAGACTGTTACTTTGGGTCAATCGTGCGTATTGTGGGCACAATTGATTCATGACTCAGGGTCTGACTACTTTTTTTGCCACCCAAAAATATAATAAATGCGGAAGTTATATGGAGACAAAGAACACACACACATACACACACACACACACACACACAATTGTTGTACATTTTAATGGGGAAACGAATAAATCTGCAGGTAAACTTACTTTAAACTTTTAAAAAAACTTGCCGGCAGAAATTACTTTAAGTATTTCCAAAAAACCTGTCATATTTACTAACTTAAATATTTTTGTATTGATCGGGTTTTTTTTTCTTAGTTTACCCATAAAATGTCCCATTTTAGACGTAAATACACCCATATTTAGATATGCTTTATAATAAATATGTGTATGAAGAGGAGAGTTTCTTAATCGATTTAAATAAAATTAATAAAATATTGATTAATAATAGGTCTAGGTATATAATATATAAATATTATTTTTTATTTAATGTCGACTAAAAACAGTACACAATTTTTAAAATACGTTTTAAAAAATCAAGATATTAAATTTAAAATTAAATGAAAAGTTGCGAATTAAATGAAATACGATTAAATATAAAGTAGGAAATG
Source organism: Drosophila paracracens (assembly GCA_035044025.1). NCBI lineage: Eukaryota > Metazoa > Arthropoda > Insecta > Diptera > Drosophilidae > Drosophila > Drosophila paracracens. Next base: position 632,503 of record JAWNMN010000223.1, on the reverse strand, counting down.
AAACTTAAAATGAAAAACAAGTAAAGTAAACAATACGAATATATAATAAAATGTAAATGGATCTAAATATTTATAGAGAGAGAGAGATAGAGAGATAGAGATAGAGATGGAGATAGACATAGAGATATAGATAGAGAGAGAGAGAGAGAGAGAAAGAGAACGTACAGATCTAATTAGTTTTGGCAAAGTTTTCAAACAAACAAAATCAGTGCGTGGGAAGCGCATGAAGCAGCAGCAACAGTAGCTGAAAAAGAAGAAACAGAAGGAGAAGCAGCAGCAGCAGCAGTAGTAGTAAATGTAACTGTAGCCCCGTATAATCCCAGGCTTGGGGCAACGGTAAAGGTAACGGTAACGCTAACGGTAACGGTAAAGGGCAAGGCTATCTGCGAGGGGGGAGTGGGGGTTCTGCTTGTCGTAGTTGACAAGCTTACCCTTAACCGAGTAGTTGCTTTTAATGCGATTTGCAGACTCATTTTACAGGCGATGACACTTCATTAAACGCCAAAACCAAGAGGTAGGGAAGGGGGTGTTAGCTGTGGTTACAGTGGGGTGCTTGTTGCAGATGGGGTGCATAAATATATGGCCAAAAAATACATATTTATAAAATATCCTATCTGGTAAACCTCACGCTACAACAATTTTTCGTTCGCGCTATCTTCGATTTTTTCTCACTAATGTATTTAACGGTGTGTGTGCGTTTATCTATGAGTGTGTGTGTGTAAAAGTGTCACTCTGCACAACTCCCCACACTCTCCCACTGCTTAACTCAACTCGAAACGAGCGCAAAGTAGGGCTGGATTCGTGGTGTGTTTGTTGTTTCGCCCCACCTCCATTTTGGCTTTGCTTATGTCTGAGGCTGTGGTTGTTGTTGTTCGCTGTTGGCTGTTGGCTGTCAGCACATTGCAGTCAGCTAGGCAAGTGACGTGTGCTTCGAACTGGACCCGAGTCCGGACCTGCGGCATGTCTCACAGCTATCAGCATCTATTTGCTCTGTCAAATTCACTAGCATTCACTGCCAGTTACACATATACACACACATATACACACACACAAACACGCAAACACATACAAAAGTGACATGCTGAGATCCAAAATGTTGCGAATTGCGGCGCCTTTGATGTGGGCACCCTAATGTGGTTTAATGTTGGACGGCTGCTTGATCTGATCTGATTTCCTGGCGATTACGTCGCATCAGCAGGAGTAGCAGTCGAGAATGCTCGACTTCTAGTTTTAAATCAAAATTATTATGTGTAAAATTAGATTAAACGTTGACACTTGTAGGAGTCTCAATTTATAATACTAAAAAAAAATAAAATAACAAAGAAGTTAAACAATATAAATAAATATCCATAAAAGTAACAAATAATAAATTAAAGTTCAAGTTAATGGTAAAACTAATATTGTTAATATGTTTAAATTTCCATATAAGCATAAATGTTACATATTATTTATTTGTTTGTCTACATCAAAAACAGCAAAATACAAAATGCAATAAAATGTAATTTAAAAAATATAATAGTTAAATTTATATTAAAAATAAAAGAAACATTTTAAGATTTTAATTCAATTATTTTATGTTTTTTTTTTGTTGATGGATAACAATTTAATGGTTAAATTTAAGTTACACATATAATAACTAAGACTTAAATTTAATTACTTTTCAGTTAGGAAACAAGTTTCATTATCATTTCATTATTAATATATAATATAAATATTAAAAATTGATGGAGGAATATAATGTATAATGTATATGTAATGCGCTCTTATCTATTTACATATTTAAAATTCAAGATATTTCTTTAAATTTTTCGGTTTTTATGAACATGACATTTTTTAATTTATAATAAAATAAATAATGAAAATGATCTATCAGTAAATTGTATTGATATTATAATATATATTTATTATATATTATTATATTATAATATATATTTATTATTGAGCATAATGTAAATTTACATTACATAATGTATGCGCATTTAATTTGTACTTACAGAGCTGGATGGTCATCAATCAGACGAAACGGGATCTGGCGAGGGAGATAACTCGAATGGAGGTGCCTCCAACATTGGCACAAGCGAAGACGATCAAGCCCGATTAATACTGAAGAGAAAACTGCAAAGGAATCGAACATCATTCACAAATGAACAGATTGACAGTCTAGAAAAAGGTAACTAGTCTGATTGATTTATAAATCAAAAGAATATTTTGATAATTTAAACGGAGTCAATCGAACTTGGAGAGAGAATTCTTAAGTAATAATAAATATTTTATAATTAGTTAAGCAACATAACAATAATAATAATAATATATGGTAATATCTTAATTTGCTCTATTTTTTAGTTTTTAAACATTTACTGACTATTGATAAGGAAAAATGAACAATACTACCATATTCTCCTCTCTAAATATTTTATAATTATGTAATATACATATATTTCTATATTATGTACACCTTACTTAAATTTCTTAAATTGACATTTTTAATTTATTTAATTTATTTTTTAAGCTTTCACTGGGGTCAGATGAGGAAAAATGAAGAATATTACTTATATATATGCCTTATATATCTTATAATCCATTCTATAATTTGTACTTAATATTTATTGAGTGTCTTATCTAACAACTTAGGGGGTTAATATAATTCTCACTATATGTAGTATATTATATCTAATCTCTAATCTCTATTCTCTAATCGCTAATCTAATTACAGAGTTTGAGAGAACCCATTATCCCGATGTGTTTGCACGCGAAAGATTGGCGGGGAAAATAGGATTGCCGGAGGCGAGGATACAAGTCTGGTTTTCCAATCGACGTGCCAAATGGCGACGTGAGGAAAAATTACGCAATCAGCGGCGAACACCAAATTCCACGGGCACAAATGGCACTTCCTCATCCACCTCGGCCACAACCTCGATGACGGAGAGTCCCAACAGTCTGGGTGGGGGCTGCTCCACGCACCTTGTCGGCTCAACTGGCAGTAAGTACACTCAAAGAAATAAATAGCCAAGAAAAATATTTAAAAACAAAGATGATCGCCCTGAAAACTGGATAGTTTTGCATGTCTCTATAAATAATGTATAGATATACAAAAATATTTCTTAAAATAAGAAAGACATTTCTTCCATATTTTTTTTAGAAATGTTTTCGATTATTAAGAAATAAATCTCTTGAAAACCGAGAAAGTTTTGCTTGTCTTTCGAAATAATTTCTAAACATAGGAAAACAAATTTATTAAAATAGAATGACATTGATTCAATTTGTTTATAGAATTTGTCAATTATTAAGAAATAAATCTCAAAAAAATTAACTTGAATGTTTCTTCTGTTTTTTGAAAAAATTTCTAAATAGACGAAAAAGTAATCTCTTAAATTAGAAAGCATTCGATTCTATATTTCGCAGTGTTTTCTATTATTAAAAAAAAAAAATCTAAAAAGTACCAGTAAAAAATCATGTTTAGAAAAAATACTCTTTAAATATAAGAAATAAAAATTAAATTTAATTAATTAATTAAGAAATTTTGGAAATTATTATATTGACTTAAAATTTTTTCATATAGGTGGTCTGAATGGATTGGCTTCGCCCAATCCCATTGGGCCGGGAAGTGGAGCAAGTGAAGCTGGCGAGGCACAGATACGATCCATTGGCGTCACCCGATTGACTGATGAGGTGGGCAACGCCTGCTCGCCGGGTCTGGGCATAGGAGCGGAGCATCATCATCAGCAGCAGCGGCATCCGCATCCGCATCAGGTGCCGCCGCAGCATCAGCCGCATCCGCAGCATCAGCATCATCATCACATGGCGCATCATACGCTGGTGCCATCGATTTCACCGCGTCTCAACTTCAACAGTGGCTTCAGCGCCATGTATTCAAATATGCATCACAATGCAATCTCGATTGGTGATGGTTACGGGTAAGTTTGATTGATTGATTGACTGATTTATATTTCTTTGAATTCCAATTTAAATATTAAATATTCAATTTCATATATAATTTATTTAATTTAATTTATTCATCCGACATTGAATTCATAAGTAAAATACAAAATTGATTGATTGACTGATTGATTGATATTCGTTTTGAATTTAAACTTTATTTTTTGATTTGAGTTTAATTTATTTGCCACAGTTGGCATTAAATAAATAAACGCTGATGATGGATTTATATTCTTTTAAATTTAAATTTAAATATTAAATTATATTTTGAATTTATTTAAATTATTAGTTAACGGTAACGATTGAGACTGACTGATTGACTTATATTTTGTTTTAATTTAAATCTAGATATTACATTTAATTTTTGAAATGATTTAATTATTGATTGATTAATGATTGATGGGTATTTTTTTCTAGCTCCGTTTCAACGATGCCCAGCTTCAGTCATGCCAGCGTTGGTGGCTCGCCAATTGCGCAACAGCAGCGCGATCTCAGTCCACCCACAATGTACCCGTGCCACATGCCACCGTTACGCCCGCCGCCCATTATAGGGCCCCATCAGTTGGTGGGCGTGGCAAGTGTGGCTGCCGAGAGCGTTGCGAGCAGCAGCAGTCCTAGCCTGGCAACAGCTGGCAATGCAACAAGTGGCAACAATAACAGCAACAATAATAATGCCACAAGTGGCTATGAAGCATTGTCTGCCTATGGCTTGCCCCCGCCACCGCCCCTGCCGCAGTCGGAGTCGCAGTCAGCAGCAGCAGCGAATGCTGCCTCATGCCACCAGCATGGCAGCACCAACACAATGGAGCTGCCACGCCAGTCCAGCTGCAGTCCCAGCCATCATCATCAAATGGGCTTTGGCAGCGAATCCATTGCCACCACAGCAATGCCATCCTATGCCCACATGAGCTATAATTATGCTGCAGCAGCGGCGGCAAGCAGTGTGGCGCCATCTGTCGGTAGCGCCAATGCCACACACGGCACCACCAAACAACAATTCTTCGCTTCCTGCTTCTACTCGCCGTGGGTGTAAATCGGTTGCAAGGGATTCAACTTGTTCCATTTTTCATATCGTGGTTTTTAGGATTAAAGAGCTGCCCCTCCCAAAAAAAAAATCGAATTTACATATCTCTTAAAAAAATTGAAAATTTTGGGAAAAATCACAGAGATCTAGGCACATGGAGAGGTTGTAGTTAAATGCATATTGTATATTTCCGCCCAAGGATTCCACCAATCATTACAACTGAAATTGGTGTGATTAAATAATATAATTTTCACAAAAAAAAAAACAAGAACTGAATTTTATTTAAAGAGGGTATTAATTAAATTAAATTAAATAATTTTCACAAATATAAAGAAACGAATTTGATTTGCAGATGCTATTCAAATATTTTAAATAATATAATTTTCACAAAAAAAAAACAAGAAATTAATTTAATTTAAAGTGGGTCTTAAATAATATAATTTTCAGCATAAAATAAATTAATTTCATTTAAAGAAGGTATTAAATTATATGACAAAAATAGAGCCCATTAAATTATATTAGATAATATAAATTGCACAAATAAACTAATGATTTTTATTTACACAAGCTCTTCAATTATTTGAAATAATATAATTTTAAGGAAAAAGAAAAACGTTGCAGTCGCGCGAAACCGACTGCGAAATAGTGTAGCACAAGTATTACCAGCTGATAACAGGTGGCAAAGAACAGGGTGCGTGTGGAAGCGAAATACCGCCCAAGTTCGTCTTTCAAATTTCGGTATATATAGGCATTTGTGAGTTTTAGGGGCTGTAGTGGGCTTGACCGAATAAAATTGTTGGAAGAGTCTACTAAATACTTTTCACTTAGTAAAAATTATTAGAGAATCTAGTAACCTAGTAGAACCTATAAATCTTCCTTCCAAGTTTGGCAAATGTAGCACTTAAATTGCGGGAGATATGGGATTTCGGCAATTTTCCGGGTGTGGAACCAAAAATGTTGGAGGACGATATTATTATCCTAACTTCCAAGTTTCCTAAATACTGCATCAGATATTGGCTTTTGTCGGTTTTTGGGGCTGGAGTGGGCGTGGTCAAAAATTTAATTTTTCCCGGATTCTTGAAGGGTGTTACTAGCAACACACCTTTCAAATTGTGTGAGATATGTGTATATATATATATATGATACCTTCGGTATCAAAGTAAAAAAGAATATTATTTACGGACGGTTTTAATTATTTTAAGAATCAAAAAATTTATGTAATTCGCAAAGTACTTTAAATTTTGTTAAATTACATCATTTTCCCAAAAAACAAAAAAAAGATATGAATTTGTTTTACAGATTTTATATACCTTGATAACGAAGGTATTATAGTGAATTGGTTTTGTGCAATGTCCGTCATGCTGTCTGTCTGTCTGTCCGTCTGTATGAACGCAATTTTTTTCGACACCCTTAGAGATAGAGACTTAAAACTTGAACAAATACTGGTCTGTGCCCGCGCCAGACAAAGTGTAAAAAATGGAGTGCTATGTCCACTAGGTGGCTAGGAAATCGATAAAATTGATATTCGCAAATCGATAAAGCCACATTTCACATTAAGGCTACAGTCCCCAAATTTGGTTGGCGATGTCCTTCAACGATAGGGATATGCCACGCCCACCTCCGCCGCCAATTCCGATATTTCGGAAAGTGTAAATTGATAAATCCGCATATCTCCCACAATTTTAAGGATAGAGTCATAGAGTCATATATTGCTAGTATCACTCTTAAAAAATCTGAAAAAAATGTTTGGACCACGTAGATTTTTAGGAACTTTCTCCATAACTTTTTTCAGCCGCGTCCACTCCCACCCTGTAAATTTTCAAAATCCCATATCTTCCATAATTTAAGAGCCACAGTTACCAAAATTCGAAGGAAGGTAACTAGATTATATCTACCGCTATTTGATAGGCAAACCTGGACAGCATTTATTGGCTGCAACCACACTGATCTTTGCTACCTGTTATCAGCTGGCATTACGTATGGTATCAAAGTATTTTGCAATCGGTCTCTCTTGTTTTTGAATAATATAACAAACCCTTAGCTTTAAAAATATTAGTCTACAATGTGCTTCCCAGAGACCGGTAAGTATTCAAATAATTATACTCTGAAAATCGTTTTGCTTTTATTTATCAATATATGTATTTAATTAATTTATTTATTATATATATTATATATATTGTGTATACATTGTTTTTAAATTGTAATAAACATTAAGTTTCTAGAGCTCGATATAAGCGCCAGCTAAATTTCGAAAAGCCATCTGTCATTTATTAAAATTGCTGGGCAGTCAAACAAATATTTGTGCAATCTAATTTCAGACGAGAGCCAAGGAAAATCAAGCAGGATTATAAGCTTTCAATGATTGCTCAAAATTTCAATTTACTCACAGCTTCAGAAGGGTCCTTGGTAAAGTTAAGTTAGGCAAACATTTTAATGAAGTTGCGCACAATTGTGCTAAAGGACTATTGTAATAATAATGTATTGGGTCCTTAACTCTCGCATATTCCCAATTCGCATATTAAAAATATGGCATAGTGGTTGGTTGCCTAGTGAGAAGAGAGAGGGGTGAGGAGGACAGGGGGCAGGGGCAGGGGCAGGGGGTCCGCTCTTCTCTCTCAACTGCGCCGGGTTAAATCACTCGCATAAATCTGAGCTGCGTACTTGCCTTTATCATCCCCGTGTGTGTATTTTTGAGTAGCTCACACCATGCACTTGAAAAGTTGCAAATAAGTGAATATTTCATTTCAGTTATTTAGTTCAGCTTTTTTTTCTGCACTGCAAGTATTTTTTAGAAATGTATTTCTTTACAAAATGGAAATAACTTCTCAATTTGAATAACTTCTTTTTATATATTTAGTAAATATTTCTAAGAACAAGAATATGTTTATAGTGTTAAATTAAACATACAAATGAAATAAGATAAAACACAAAAACACAATTCCTTTTGCTTTAGACATTGAATTTACAAGTATTAAAATTTAGTTTAATACTTTTTCATTATTTATCACATATTTCTATATTCGACGTCAATCAGATGTCTCTATCTAAATTATCTGTCTGCTAACCAATATATTTCCTCTATTGTTTCTGATAGAGGCTATTTGATTGAATGTGGGGACTTTAATCTTCCAGAAATTATGTGGTCCTCTTCACCAAATGTATCGATGCCACTCAGCTCAAATGAATTTACGAATTGTCACTATCTCAAGTTAACTCTATTCGGAACTGAAGATTCTGAAGATTCTTATCATCCTACGCTCGATATGATTATAGAGCTGCCTACTCTTGTGCCTTTTGTAGCAACGGTTTCTATACTTAAGAATCGTTGCTTTCGTAAAGCTGATTTTTTTAAGCTCAATCAAGATTAGTCCGAATTTTATTCCTGCTCCAATATTGATAACACAATTTCAATATTTTATACTACCTAATAGGCCTCCCTGGTTTAGGTATTAGGTCTAGGTCTTGGTATTAGAATAATTTTAAGACATCAGGAAATCATTTTGATTACTCTCGTTATTTGGTTGATACTGCTACTTTTATTACTTTTAACTTGCGTTGTTATATTAACTATCTTCTTCGCAGTGGCTGCAATTTGCACAGGATCCTTAACAGTTCTATAACTTTGTGAAAATGAAACGCAAATCGTCTTCGTTATCAAACTCCGTTTTTTATGAAGATACCAAAGCAAAGAACGATCAGGCTGCAGCTTATATATTTGCTGAGTACTTTCATTCAACCTATTCCTAACTTTTCAGCCAATGTACCCTATCCTTACCTCGTTTAAAGATCTAACTGCATTTTTGGTCCTATGATCACTGAAAAGACTTAAGTCACTCTGCAAACCATTACTTATATTATTTACTTTATCTGTTGATACTTGTGCTATTCGGAAGGGGTCCTTTACTACTGGGGTATTTTCAAATTGTCCGCTATACCTAAGGCTTTTGAGAGAATGGTAAAAACTCAACTGCAGCACTTATGAAGGTCTATTATTTCATGGCTTTTCTGTCAACCATTGGTTCCTGCTTCTTAAACTAAACCTTATAGGGTTTCCTACTAAATTTCTTACTATACTATATAAATAGTACTTTCTAAACCTATTCTAGTTACCTCTGGTTCCCCAGGGTAGTTAGCTGGGTCCAGTGCTTTTTAACCTATTTATTAATGACCTTTCTTCTGTAATATTGTATTCGAACGTACTAATTTAGGTTTACTTCTTGATCATAAGTTAAAATTCGATAATCTTATTAAATTCACTGTCCACAAAGCCTTTCATTATTTTATTAAGAATTGGTCAAATGAACTTTATGACCCATACACGACCAGGTTACTTTTCACTTCTCTTGTACATCCAATTCTGGAATATGGATCTTGTGTGTGGTCTCCACAATATCGTGTTCATCAAAGTAGACTGGAATCCGTGCAGAAGAGTTTCTTACCTTTTGCTCTCCGTCGCTATAACTAAAGTTAACTGCCTCTATACACCAATCGATGGCTCCTTATTAACCTTCCCTCCTTAGTCGACGTGTTATGCTAGGTGTTATGTTTGTAGGTAAATTACTAAATGTTGTTATCGATTCCCTCTAGACCATCTCGTTACTTCTTCCTACTTACTCTTAATCATTGTACTACTAATTATTCCTTGTGTGAAACGTTTCGAGTACTCTGTAATGATTACAACAGACAATATCTCCTGTTCTATAATTAAGAACTGTTCAACTATGAACATGTGTCGCTCTAAGATGCTGATAGCTGGCTCATGCAGCGGTCTCAAACGTAGGCACTTGAGGCTGGCTTCTGGCTTGCTTGGGGTCTGGCTATTCTTAAAGATGAAAGAGGAGATACATTGCGGTCGCCTTACAAGTAGGTGCACAAGATAAGAACTATGTAATTAGGTTTAAGCATTTTAAATAAAATAAAGTCCTCCTCGTCAGACGTCCTTGACCTCAGGATATACGTGTATCACACAAGAAGTTAATGTTGAACGTCTTATCTCGTGATGTACGGGTGGTTTTTGGACTAATTGGGCTTTTCTGGGTTTTAGTTTTAATTTAATTTAATAAACTTTTTACTTTGAGTATTTTTTGTGTCGACTGACTTGACATTAAATAAATAAATAATTTAAATATATAAATAAATAAAATGTAAGCTTGCAATTATAATTAATATATCAATATATTTGGTTTTGTTTTATTGATTTAAATTGAATTTACAATAACCTACTCAGTAAGACGCTTTATTATTTATTACTTATTTATCAGGGAACGATCTGAGTTCATTTTGCCATATCTGCCAAAAGGAAAAAGAAAAGACAACAACTTGTTGGGCCTGTTTGTGATGATTGCCAATCATTAGTCACGTTATGCTCTATATATCTATATAATAAGTATATATATATATATATATAAATGTATATATTTATTCATATACCTACAAGTTGTTGCTTATAAATAGAACATTTTCGTGCAAAAATGTCATAAATAATGACTAACAACTATAAATAAACGGTTTTTGTGTTCGAGAAAACACTTTCATATTCATAACAAGCTAGCATACACATATTGTTGTATCTATGAATTTATCTGTGCATGTTTATTTGTAGATATATTTATCGGATATTACAATAGTGTTTTGTATGATCAGACCTTAAGGGATTTTACAAACTTTGTCAAAACAATTTTGCAATTAAAATGAGCTTGTTATTTTTGGGAAAATAAAACTACTTTATATTTATTTGGATCCTGACAAACGCTTAAACATAGCTATTAATTAATTTATTAACTTCGTTTCGTATATTTAATTGAAATATAAATTATTAAAATAATTATTTATTTCTTTTTGTAAATTTAGAAAATATTTCTAGGAAACCAGACAATTTTTCTGGTTTGATTCTAGAAAATATTTGTTTTTCTGCAGTTTAACACAATTGGTAATTTCAAGAAATAATTAAATATTATTATATATTATATAATTATTTATAATATTTTATTTTAATTCCGAACTGTTTTTCATTATTTTATTTAAATCTCCAGCCTTGCTGACAAGCGCCTTAACCTAAAATTAACTGAAAATAGTTTATAAATTTATCAAAAATGTTTTAAAAAATATAAGAAAATTAAAATTAAAATGAAAGTAACAAGTTTAAAAGCGAATAATTATAAACGTAAGTACTATAAATGATATATAGATTAATTAAATAAATAAATGTAAAATAACGCAACATTTATGGCAAGCATTGGGGAATTCCATTAATGAGAAAAAAACCCAATCAATTTAATATTCATAATATAAACATGCACAAATGTATTTCAAATAGTTCGCAAACATTCCGATTACATTTGTCTATTTGTTGTATGTGTGCTATAAATTTTCAATACCTTCAGTATTCAATACCTTTGTTTATTTTTCAATTTTTTTTTTTAGTACCCGGCACAATAAATTCCACAAATAAAATGAGAGAGAAAACGAGAATTTAAATGAGAATCGAGAGAAACAAATGACGAAAGCGGTAAAAATGCTAATGCCCGATGTCTGAATATTCCAATTGTCCGATTGTCCGACCGTCCGATCGTTGGATGCCCCGATGTCCGATGCTTATACTCAACGAGATCAGTTTTGAAATTGAAACAGTAATAGATTAACACTCGTGGAGTTCACTTCGCTTCCACAGAAGGAACATTTTCTTGCTGTGTGCTTTGCAGTGTGTGATCTGTAGTGTAGTTGTACGTACTAACGAAATATATATTATATATATATTCATATATATATATATATATATATATATGTATATAAAGTATATATACAGATATATAAAATCCGTGTTTATGTAAAGTGAAAGTGCACTTGAAGTGAGCATGTCAATATTGATTTTTTATGCATTTAATATTGTTTAAAAATAAACAAAAACATGTATATACGTATTAAAAAATTAAAATAAACTAAAAATAAAAAATTATTTAATTAATTAATGCAAAAATGCAGCGAATCCTTACAAAAATGTGAAATAATTTAACAATCAAAAAACTAAAAAATCCAATACAAATCTATAAATAAATACATATTTACATACCGAATGTATGTCTAAATATAAATGCATATATATACACACATGTGTGTGTGTGTGTGTGTGTGTGTGTATGTATGTATGTATGTTTGTAGCTGCGTCTATTCGTGGAATTGTGTAACGGTTGTCGGGCATAAAAATAGAAATGGCTCATTTTAATTAATAATGCCCTCCCTCACCCCTACCAAAAAAAGAGTGATGAAAACAAAAAAATAAAATACCTATGCTTTCCTTACATACACATACATATACACTTATACAGAAATTTTCATATACATTTATATTTATATATATATTTTTTTTTTATATAAACTTACATTTATAATAAAATATGTCTGACCATGAAAAAATTACCATCGAAAATCGACATGTATTGATTATTAGTACCATTTGTTGCAATTGTGAATGTGTACACTAAGAAAAAATATATATATGTATATATATATATATATATGTATATATATATATATATATATATATATATATATATATACATATGTGCCCGGATATTTCTTACACTTCTCCACACACACACGTATTTATAATATATATATCTTTACATATATAAAGATGAATTCCACATTAGAATTGAGAGTGCTCTTCTGAAATATACTCCGTATGAGTAACATATGCCAGATGTATATATGTATATATATACATCAATGATGTGATTACATACATATCTATGTTAAGTGTCAAACAAACAAAAACTATACATACACACATAGATATATACATAGATACATGCATTGCTTTTTTCTTTGATATATATAAAAAAAGAAGAAAAAAACCGTGACTACGACAAACTAAAAATAAACGAGAGCAACACATTTAAAATTTTCGTTTTCGGTTGGGGAATTTTTTTGTTTTTTTTGTTTTTGCCTTTTTTTGGTTTTTTTTTTTTTTGTTCCATTAAAAACATTAGAGCAGAGCAAACAGAGAGCAATGCGATCAAATTTCCATCTTCCAAAATATCGATGAGTCGTGCGCAATTTCGCTATATCTATATATATGCATAAATATATTTATATATATATTATCTAGGCTGTAGCTATCTTCTAGCAGCTGCATATTCAAGTTGAATTACTTATCAGACATATATATGATTTATATATTTATATATAAGTATACATATATATAAATATACATATATATATATATATATATATGTATATATAATATAATGCGAGCATTCAAAATTAATTGCTGTTAATGCAGCAGATTTTTATGGGCCGAACCAATTAAAAAAGGTTTATTAACTGAATATTTAACAGACGGAAGCAAGCAACAGCAGAAGTATAACAGAGCCAATAGCAGCAATTGCTCTGCTATTGATACGGCTGTAAACCTTAACAGAGCTTTAGCAGAGCCTACAGGTTTCTGCCATTGGCTTTGTTTCTTTTCTTTACATCCTTTAAATGCACTGGTTTCTAATCAATATATACTTTGCCTTGATCTATTTTTAATCAACTGCATAAATTTCATCAAGATCGCACAAGAAACAACCAAGTTATAGTCCAAATATATTTATTGGTGTTATCTCTTCATCTTAAATCTTAAAATTCTAAAAAAATACTCAGCACTGAGGTTAAGAAAAGAGAAACGCTGGTTTTTAGAAATATACAAACGATATCTGAATAAAATTTTTTACTTTATTTATAATTAACTATCGTAATTCAAACTATAATTAGATCTTTTAAGATCTTTTAAATGTATTCCATTTTCGATTTCGATTATTATTTTATTTCTGATGGGTTAGAGCTTAAGAGCCTGAGCCGTTGAAGACGAAAACAGAAAACGAGATCCCTCAGCATGGGGGTGGCTGAAGATTTCGCTCCCAGCTTTGTGAAGAAGCCACAGTTGCATCAGGAAGACGATGGCAATCGATTGATATTTGAGTGTCAGCTTCTGTCGTCACCCAAGCCAGATATCGAATGGTATCGCAGCGATAACAAACTAACAGAGGATGTCCGTACCAAATTCAAAATCCAACCGATCGGTGACAATAAGTTTACGGTAGTATTAGAGCTCGACGATGTTCTCGAAACGGATGCTGGCCTCTACAAAGTCAAGGCCAAGAATAAATCGGGCGAAGTTTCCGCATCGATTAACTTAAATTTCACACGTAAGCATAAAAAAAATGTATACATTTATATAAATGAATATAATTATAAATAAAAGAAATTTATATTTATATTTTATTATCTTTCATATTAATAATTTTATTAATAATTTATTTAAGTATACTCAACTGATGTATAATATGTTTCATATTTTATTTTATATTTTTATTTAATTATTCTACTTAAATTTACAATTTATTCTTATAATATATTTAATATTTTATTTGATCAATTTCGGTTTTATTATTTTTTAAATTTACAATTTATATATTTAAGTAAACTCAACTGATCTATTTGCTTAATATATATATTTTATTTTATATATTTATACGCTCAGCTGCTGATGAACCCAAAGAAAAGTAAGCTACATGAATTGAGAATTTATTTCATTCGCTTACTTTAACAAATGGCCTACTATGACACCAGCATAGCCATAAGCAACTATTATTATTACAATTACCACTATTATTATTATTATAATTTTATTAAATATTTACTGCTTGAATTGCGCATCCGATTTTTATTATTTAAATGCTTTTTTCCTAACAAGTGGGCAAATTTTCACTACTCGAAGACTCAAGGTGAGTCGAGAAAAATTCCCCAAGCCCCCCAATGTTTGTAAACTTGACTAATTTAAGATACTAATACTAATAATATTATATTTGTTTGTGTAACAAATTTGTATGTTTAAATGTATAAGTCGAAAGTTTTTTTGTTTGTATTAAATCAATCGATAAATTACAGCTAGAGTTATCGATATGTGTATGTGATATTGTAGCAGGCTACTAGTGTTGTAATTCGAAGACAGTAACGTAACATCTGTAATCTAACCTGCAACTATGTACTTAACATTTATATCGATGTCGATCGATATCAATTGTGTGATGACTAACAAAGGGAAGAAGAAGAGTGATTGGTTGTGAATAAAGAAAAGACAGCGGACGTGTTTTAAATTGCACTCTTCTTCTTCTACAAGCTATAAACAACACTTATCGATAACTCTAGTAGTAATTTATGTATATATATATATATATATATATATATATATATACTTATACCTATTGAAATCTTGCAGACAAATCGACGGTTTCGCGCCGACATTCGCGAAAAAACCTGCCATTCGACAAGAAGAAGATGGAAAAAGGCTTCTTTTTGAGTGCAGGGTTAATGCAGATCCCGTACCCAATATTACATGGTTCCACAATGGCACGCCCGTCCAGGAATCATCCAGACATAAGGTGGGGCATATACTTCAGATACACTTATGTATAAATACTACTCTTGCTATTTCTTATTTAATTAAACTGCACAAAAACATTTTAAAAAAAGATATATTTTTCAAAGTGCATTATTACAAATATTTAAACAAATAAATACATATTTAGTATCAAAATTAAGAGAGTATATTTAAATTTAAAAATGATTAAAGGTAGTAAAGTAAAAATTAATTCTTAATTTTTAATTTAAATTTAATTTTAAATTTCACTTTACTTACAAATTGCATTTTTGTAGCTTACCATTGATAAGGATGTCCACTCGTATTTTGCAACACTGGAAATACAAAATGTCACAGTTGAGGATGCTGGCAAATACAAAGTGAATGCTAAAAACGAACTGGGCGAAAGTAATGCGACGATCAGCCTGAACTTTGACAGTAAGTTTCACTATAATTATTATTTACTTTACAATTGATATATTTTCTAACTGAATTGATTAAACTGCAATTTAAAATACGATATTTAGGATGTGCTCAAACTTTACAGCACAATTCTCAAGCAGGAAATCAAACCGAAAAGGGAATTTAACTCGGATTGATTTCTTGCAATGCTATAATAATTAATTTATAATTAAATTACGCATATGATTAAAGCTTCTTCTTCTTCTCTCTTTCTACTCAACTTGGATATAAATGTTATTGTGTTAAAAATCATTATTTTTGAAAAGCTACAACTAACGGAAAGTAAACACACATACATTTTTATCGTTTATCGTTTAACAAGCATAAATGCATAAATACATACGCACACACATACACACACACACATAAGAAATATATACAAATTAATCGATAGGAGAAAAGCGGAATGTTAAGTAATAAATAAGAATTAAATTGAGTTGAAATCCTTTTGAAAGTGTAAACAATCAGAATATTTGAATAAATATTTATTGGAATATATAAAATAGTAAAAATGCACGATTAATCGATGTATACTTAATGTATTTGAATTGTAGTAAGTGTCCCTTAAACTAATTAATAATTGTTAAAGGGCAACGAATCGATTTATTGATAAATCGATAACGCAAAAGCATATGTACAATAGGTATATTTGTATATATTTTGAGTAAATGTCAACTAAATTAACTAATAAACAAATCTGATAATTGTCAAAAGGGCAACTAATCGATATATTGATACATCGATAACACACATTTTGAGTATAATATTTTAATTTGTATTTATATCGATCTACGATATGTTTATAAGCACTTTCGTATCACTTTGGATAATCGGTTGTTAAAATTCATAGGCGACGAGGCTCCCGTACCGGAGAGCACCGATGGAATAAAGCCAACGTTTACGGAACGACCCGTCATTCGGCAAAGTGAAGATGGTGGAAATGTTACATTTGAATGTAGATGCGTTGGAGATCCCACTCCAAAGGTTACATGGTACGACATCCAAACAATAAGCGTCTAAAATAACCACCGATATATTTCGATTAATCGCCCAAATATTACTTCTCGAAATAACTCCTTTAAACATCAAAAATAAAAAGGTCACACGGCGAGACTGTTTTGAGTGAGGGCAAACGCTATCAAATGTCCCTCACACTGGATCAGAAACTATACCATATGGCTCGTTTAGAGATAAGCAGTGTCGTCTCCACAGATCAGGGCGAGTACAAGGCCGTGGCCAAGAATAAACACGGCTCGGGCGTGGCAACGATTAATTTAAATTTCGAAAGCGGCTCAAAAAAGTAAGCCCCTCAACACACTCACACACACACACACACACAAACACATACATTCAGTTGCGAAAAATGCATAAATTAATAAATATCAAGTAAAAAAAAATTAGTTATGAATACAATTTTGGAAGTGACAGAAGGCTCCGAAAAAAGTGAGAAACAAGAAAAGTAATAATTTATTTAGCGTTTTCAACTTTAGTAAATTAAATTAGGTACAAAAAAATTCAGAAACAAAAAAAAAAAAACTTTATTTTATGAAAAGGACAAATGATTATTGAATAAAAAGTGATAAGCTTAAAACAAATCCAAAATCTATGCAGCGTTTGTCACTTATTTAAATTTAATTAAAATATCAAATTATTAAATGATTAATAAAATGAATGAATTTTTGAAATTTGAAATAAATAAATAATTAATCATATAAAGAATGCGTAAGTTATATTATTTAGTCGTTACTCAAATAAATAAAAGAAA
Organism: Drosophila paracracens; assembly: GCA_035044025.1. NCBI lineage: Eukaryota > Metazoa > Arthropoda > Insecta > Diptera > Drosophilidae > Drosophila > Drosophila paracracens. Next base: position 614,914 of record JAWNMN010000223.1, on the reverse strand, counting down.
TATATATTTAGGAAAAGGAATTCCAGAAAAATATGTTAATTATTATGTTATTATTTAAAAAAAAAAACTATTGCCTTGTTTTTCTTAAACGTGAGAAAAAATATGGGAGTGAAGCTATTTTGCGGCAACTGTACCTAACATGCACACACACGCACACACACAAATAACAAATAAACATTTTATAATTAATAAAATTTATGCAGAATACCGGATGGTAAGTCTCCGCGTTTCCCCAAGAAACCGACGATACGTCAGGAGGAGGATATATTGATAATGGAATGCATACTGGAAGCACATCCGGTGCCGGATATAACCTGGTATTGCTCAGATAAGCAAATCGATGATAGCCAACGTACGAAAATGACCCGCAAAGCAATCACAAAAGATAGCTACATTTTGACACTTGAGATACAGAATCCCACAAAGGAAGATGGCGGCAATTATCGGTGCAATGCCATCAATATGTTTGGGGAAAGCAATGCGAATATAGCGCTCAATTTCCAAGGTAGTGGTATTCCCTATTTACAAAAAACAAAAACTACAACTAGTAATACCCACAATGTCCCATCGAATGGAATGTACTTAACTCTGACTCTGGCTGTCTCTACTTGAATTTTAAATAAAACTACAAATAAAATACAATATATATATACAATTATATATACAACAAATATATGTATAACTCTAGCATGTAAACTTAATTTTACACTCACCACACTCACGCACACTCACGCACGCATTGAGTCACAATATTCATACACAATCAACCAGTTCTTTTGCACCATTTTTCTAGCTTGCATGTGAAATGTACTTACTTAATTATTGCTCTGTTCGGGTACTTACATAAATCAAAATATAGAAATATAAAAAGACCACATTGGATCTGCACTCGGAAAGAGAACGAAAAATAGCCCAAAAAACTTTCTAGTTTGTCTGGTTTTTAGTAATAAATTCAAAATATACATAAAAATTCTAGTTTTAATATTTATTTTTTGCTACAAATAAAGCTTTTTTGTACTTTTATGAAAACATATTTCTTAATAGAAAATATTTTGTAAAGATAAACAAATATTTAAATAAATATTATTCTAACAAAATCTTGAAAAATTAAGTTCCCCATAATAATTTTCTGAATTATTGAAAATATTTCTATTATGTTTAAAAATAATTGTACAGTAATAAGTTCTATTATTGAGTCAATTGATGTTAATATTTAAACTAATATTATATGAAGTTCAAAAATTAAAAGGTATTTTTAGAATAAATACTTCTTGAAAGAAATAATTATGAATCAATTAAATAAATATGTGAAATCTTGAATACCAATATTTAATAATAATATAGAAATATAATAATAGACTCGTTCTCTTTTCTCTGAGTGTAATTTCAATCAATTTAATTATGTTCCGTTTACAGCTCACAAAATTAAGCAGTGTAAATATACTTATATAGCCAGTACTCAAAGTCCAATTAGTTCTTGCCTGATTGTAATAAAAATCGATATCGATTATCGATTTGACTATATTTAATGAGAATTTTGTGTTTAATTGGAAACAGGTGCCAACGATGCAAATGGATTCGCGCCCTCGTTTATCGAGAAGCCGAGAATAATACCCAACGAGACGGGCACTCTGATAACGATGAAGTGCAAGTGCAAGGCTAAGCCGGAACCAATGGTTACCTGGTACCGCGGCCAAGATCTCGTCGAGAAGAGCAAGAAAATCAAGATCAACAGTATTGTTATCGCCGAAGACACCTACGAGCTGACGCTGGAAATTAAGGTATATATTATTTGTAATATGTAAATAATAATTCATTCATATTGAGGCATAGATTGTTCATTTATTTCTATATTTATTTAATGCCAACTAAAGTCAGTCGACTCAAAGATACAGCACGAAATAAGTTAATTAAATTAAATTAAAATAAATTTAAATTAAGTTTTAAAAATATAATTTGTTGAATCTACTTTCCATTTATTTATACATCTAAAGATATATTTCAAATCATTTATAAATGAGGCACTTGTATATATATATTTATATATATATATATTGATTTAAAGGTTTAAATAAAATTTAAAAACTTTGTTGTGCCAAAACTGTGTCAAAATTAGAAAAAAAAAATTAAAACTGTTTGAAAAGGGTCCATTCCCAGATTTAAATAAATGTTAATTAATTTAATTGTTTTATCTATTTTATTTATGTATTTCATTTATTAAATAATTTATTTTATTTATTTATTTTTTGTATTTTATTTGTTTGATTTATTTTATTTATTAAATTGATTTAATGATTTTGATTTTAGGATCCCGGCGCAACGGATGGCGGCACCTACAGATGCAATGTGAAAAACGAATACGGCGAATCGAATGCGAATCTCAATCTGAATATCGAGGCGGAACCAGAACCGGAAGGCGAAGGACCCACATTCATTGAGAAGCCAAGGATTATATCGGAGAACAATGGCAAACTGGTCATCATGGAGTGCAAGGTGAAGGCTGATCCCAAGCCGGATGTGATCTGGTATCGCAACGGCGAGGTGATCAAGGACACCAGCAAACTGAAAATGTCGATAGAGCAGCGCGGAGATCAATACTATATCAAGCTAGAACTGATCGATCCGCAGCTGGAGGACTCTGGTCTCTACAAGTGTAATATCAAGAATACACTGGGAGAACTCAATGCAAATCTCACACTCAACATTGAGAGTAAGTAGAGTATAACAAAAAAATATTTTGAGATATTTTTCTTAACTAATTATCATTTTAAACAATTAGTTTAAGAAAATAAAAAATTTATATATATATATATTTTCTTAATTAACTATCATATTAATTAATCAGTTACATAAATCAAAGCGTTAGGAAAACTAAAAAGAGTTGTTCAGAAAATCTAAAAAAAAAAATATCATTTAACTTAATTATTATTGTATATATATAATTAGCAGCGAGTAACAAAACCATAAGAAATGTAATTTAATTATTAATTAGATAATAATAAATATTAGTTATTAAACATATTAATTATATTATATTTATTAACTTTTATTATTTATTACTTATTATTTATTTATTATCATTTTACAATTGTGAATTATATAATTGGAATATTAGTTGTTGTATTATTATTATATATTATTATTATATTATGTATTGTATTATTATTTATTAATTATCATACATATTTAATTATTAAGTAAATATGTATTTATTTATAGTACATATTAACTATTATTATTTATTAATTATTGACACCCCATAGTTGTGTATGATGGAATTGTTTCTTACATATTAAATATTAATATTTATTAATTATTATTAAGCATATTTAGTTATTAAGTACTATACATATGATATTATACATTTAAATTGTATTATTCATATTAATAAGTTTATTATATTAATGATGGATAATTCTTCTTAATATTTATATTAATTATTAATTACAATTTAATTACCATCTCACAGTTGTGCCCGTGATCAAGGACAAGCCGAAGATCATAAAGATCATTAAAAAACGCACGGTTGTCATCGAGTGCACGGTTGCCTCCAAGTTCGAGCCGAAATGCACGTGGTACAAGGAGACGAATGTCGTAAAGGAGAGCAAACGCCTCGTTTACGCCGTGGAGAAGACAAAGGAAGGCGAGTTCGCCGTCAAACTGGAGATTAACGAGGTCGAAGACAGCGACAAGGGCGCCTACAAGCTGATAGCGAGTAACGAGAAGGGAGAAGCCGTGTCGCAAGTGGTGAATTTGGTGGATATACCCGAAGAGGAACGCAAACCCACCAAACCGGAAATAGCTCGCAAATTAATCGATCAGAAAGTGATCGAATCGAAGACTTTCGAGCTGTTAATCAGTTTGAAGCAGGCGGATCGCAAGTGTAAAATCGAATGGTTCAAGGGCAGCACCGTCATCAAGGAGACCAAAGACGTGACGACAACGTTTGACGGCACCACAGCCCGACTGACATTCAGCAGCGCCAAATCGGAGCACACGTCGAACTATAAAGTTATCGTTTGCAACGAGGCGGGCAAAGATGAGTCCACCTGCAAGGTGACTGTGGAGAAGAGGGATAAGAAGAAGGACGAGAAGGAGGAGAAGGAGGAGGCCGAAAAGAAACGAAAGGTAAATGACAAAAAACAAAAAGAGCAACAACAAGTTGTGCAACAACAAGAAGTAGTACGACAAGAAGTCGTACAACAAGTCGTACAACAACAAGTTCAAGTCCAGTTCGATAGCCAGCAAGTTGTCAGTCAACAGCAACAGCAACAACAGCAGTCAACTCTGTTAGTAACAGCACAAGCTGAGCAGTACCAGTTGCAACAGAAATCAACTCTGTTAGTAACAGCACAAAGTGAGCAACAACAGCAGTCAACCCTTTTAGTAACAGCACAAGCTGAGCAGCAACAGAAGCTGCAGTTCGAACAGCAACAAGTTGCCTTTAGTACGCAAAGTCAACAAAAGGTGGAGCAAGTCAAAAATTCAACGGTTAGTTTTGTCAACAGCAGCAGAAAAATCCCTGCAAATATTGAGTTAACAGTTAATAATTAAAAGCCGCAAAAAACGATGCTAGTGTTGAGTTAACAGTTCTAGTAAAAAACTCCACAAGTGTTAAGCAACAATTAATGTTGAGTTGACGATGCTAAAGCAGTAATAATAACACCTGCAAATTTTGAGTTATGAGTTATTAGTTAAAAGCCAAAAAATCCTAAAATTTTAAACAATAATTAATGTTGAGTTAATAGTTAATTGCAGCAAAAGCCCCATCCTGCAAATGTTAAGCAACAGAACTGTGAAATATATTCCCAATGCATGCATTTCAGACCTAAAATACATAAATATATAACACAAAGAAAGTGGCTCAGACCGCATCCAAATCCAGTCTGCTGCGTGAGCAAACAAATAGCTGACGAACGTGTTCCTAAGCAGCACTCGTTAACTCTTAACATACATAACAGAGTTAGTTAAGTATGTTAACATATTGCAGCTGTTACCATCAGATGTTCACTCCCCCTCACAAAACTCGATTTCACAGCATGCAGCTTTTTGTTATGCAGCTGTAAACAGACTAATTTTTATAAAAAATCAGATTTTCATTAAAGTTTTAGTTGTATTTAAAGCGCATAGATTGAAGATTAAAATTTGAAAATTGAAGTATGTATATTTTATTATTTATGTTCAATACATAGCTAGGAATATCTCAGTACCAGATACCCAAACTAAAGATGGCTAAGCAAAAACAGAGCGAAAATGTTTCGCAGTTGACCAAATCAAAAAATATATTTGGTGTGCAGTTGACGCCCGTCAAAGATGTTCCAACTGATGAGGTTCGAAACGAGTCCTGTTAACCAACAATATTAAATTTTTTACTGAAATTCACCACTCTCTCTCTGTCTGTTTCTTTCTCTCTTAAATCCACCCGTCATAGAAAATATTTAGTCTTAAATTTAATTCTATTTCTGGATCTATAAATTCTGCTCTTTTACGGTTTATCTATCGGACTTTTTCTTGTACTGGACTATAACTGTATATTTTTATAGATACTTTGTTATATATAAATGTCAACTAAACAATCTTAAATGTCTTCAATTGTAATTAATTTAATCGAAATATTCTCTTAAAAAATCTTGTATATATATATATATTTAATTTTTAATATCTATTTCATTTTCAAATACTAACTGTCTTTGTGTCAATAACCAACACTGTTTACAAACACACACAACTCACTACACAACAATGCAAAATAAATAAAAACAAAAGGCAGAGGAAGAGGAAGTAAAGCAAAAAGAAGAAGAAGAGCTGAAAAAAGAAGAAGAAAAGATTAAAGAAGAAAAATTGAAGGAAGAGGAAAAGAAAATACATGAGGAAAAGAAGAAGGCAGAGGAAGAGATACAAGAAGAAAAGAAGAAGGATGAAGAAAAGAAACAACAAAACGAAAAGACGAAGAAGGAAGAAGAAAAGCTGAAACAAGAAGAAGTCAAAAAGAAGGAAGAGGAAAAGCTGAAACAAGAAGAAGTCAAGAAGAAGGAAGAAGAAAAGAAAAAAGAAGAAAAGATCCTAGAAGAAAAGAAGAAGAAAGAAGTAAAGGAGAAGGAAGAAGAAAAACTTAAACAAGAAGAAGCCAAGAATAAGGAAGAAGAAAAGAATGAAGAAGAATTAAAGATCCAAGAAGAAAAGAAGAAGGAAAACGATAAGCTTAAACAAGAAGAAAAGAAACACGAAGAAAAGAAAAAACAAGAAGAAAAGAAAAAACAAGAAGAAAAAAAGAAAGAAGAAAATAAAAAACAAAATGCAGAAAAAAAACAAAAAGAAGAAGAAAAGAAGAAGGAAGAAGCAAAACAACTGGCCGACAAACAAAATAAAGAAAAGGAAGCCGAAGAAAAGAAACAAAAAGCTGAACAGATAAAGCCAGAAGAAGAATCGAAATATAAGGAACTCGAGAAGCAACAAAAAGAAGAAGAAGCAAAGAAGACGCCCAATAAGAAGCAAGAAAAAGAAGTAAAGAAACCCGAAGAAAAGAAACACAAAGAAAATAAGGAAACACCTATTCCCAAAAAAGAAGAAACCGAAAAGAAAACAAAACCAGAAGAAGATGATGAAGAAGAAGAGGTAAGAAATGGAAAAATAAAGAAAGCAATGTGTAAAAGGCTTACTTAGCAATTTATCGGAGATATATGTAAAATATTTCGTTTATCGAAACACCCATTCAAAGAACAGAAAACCAAACACAAATATAATAATTAATTGTTTATTGTTTATTTATTTATTTGTCAATTGTATAAAGTTTTTTGATTTTTTTTTCTAGTTTTTTCTCATTTTTTTTAATGTTTTTCTTTGCATGAATTAATAAAAATATATATAAAAAGCCAATTTCAATTTATTAATAATATTCTTATGATCGTTTGTAGCAAGGAACTGCGGAACAAATTGCCCTCAAAAAGGTCGAACGCAAAGTAAGTGAATTAACATTAATAATTAAAATTCAATAATATAAATTAAAGTTGACTCAGTTAATTGAATAAAATAGATAATATTTACACAAACAAACAACACATAAAATATTATATTATAATAATAATAATCAACAGCTTAGTAATAACAATAACAATAATAATTTAATTCTGAAAACATTTTTTTGGTACACAAAAACTTTATTTTTTTGAGAGAACTATTTTTTTTAGTTTTTTTTTTTTTTGTTAGGTTAGTTTACGTAAGATGGATGCCCACCAAAGTCGACAATTGGGATCTGACTTACTTTCTAATGCAATTGTGTCAATTGTGAATGAATCAGGGGGTAGACCACCCATAGCAGTTGACTTCTATATTACATGCCCATGCACCCAGATTAGGCTAATAACATGTTAATTTGCCATTTCGTGCGGAGATTTGCGACAGCTTTTTACGGAGGTAAAAAAGATGACGACATCGCATTGATAGATATGATTGCCGCTGGGATATCAATATATATTTACGTTACAAGAACTAATTTTGAACCAATTTAGGCAATTAAGTGCTTCAATTATTACAATCTGCTTGGAAAACACTATAGTATCTCGGAAAGCTGACTATATTGGTGGACATACCCTACTTAAGTTCAATGGATTTCCTACAAATATAGAAAGCGACTGTTGCTTTCTTAACCTGAAGTTATGTATTGAACTTCCAGTCTAATTTCCTGTCCAGTGTCAGCCCTAAGAATTTGGCACTGTTACTGAACGAGAGGTTTGCGTGGCTTAGTCTGGAGGAATAGAGTGGGGATATTATACTTCCCTGAGAAGATAACTAGTTCTGTTTTGGTGGGGTTTACGCTAAGCCTGCAATTATTTGCCCAGAATGACAGTATTTTTAATTTACGTGTCATTAGGTTACATGGAGTTTGGGGGTACTCCATCTTAAGTTAACAGCCCTTTCCATGTACAACAGTCCCTTGTGGCGATCCTCTGCTATCTTACCTGAAGAGAGTTGACGATTCAAGTGTAGACTTCACAATCCTGCTAGTGAGCATGCTGGGACCCAGAGATAAGGTTTGAGTCTATTGAACTATTTAGGTGTAGACTTATGACTCGCTCCATAGTCTGGCCAGTATTTTTTTGGTAAAGTAAACAACTCTATTCTACATATGTTTGTTTAAATGTTAAATGTTTCTCTAATTGTAATTTTTTCTATTTTATTATTTTAAGCTTAAATACTGGCTAGTAAAAGTATATACAAAAATATACTTGAAATATATAAAATATATACAGAAAACTTCATTTAGTTAAAGTATTTGTACTTTTTTCCGAGGAAAAACATGTTTTTTTTTTATTTCTTTTTATTTATTTGTTTGCATATTAAATAAATATATTGTTTGTATTAAATGCTAGCTACTAAAAGTACGAAAACTTGTTTGAGGTACAGCAAAAGATTTTTTTTTTTTGGGGAAAGATTAAACACAAGAATTCCAGAAACTAAAAGTATTTATAAAAATTTAGTTGAGGAGAAAAACCATTTCATTTTGTTTTGTTATTTTCACGTCTTAATGTTTGTCTAAGTGTCAAATTGTATTTTGTTGTCTCTATCTAATTAGGCTAGTGTTGTGTCACTCAAAGAGGAATCTGTTTCCGAGGTGCGTCGCAAGTCGATAATTAAAACGCAGCAGGAAACGACGGCAGAGGATACAAAAATTGTATCCAGAAAATCATCGTTGGCGGTAAGCAAAAAAACAAACAAGCAAAAACACAAAGCTCCTCTGTTTACCCTGTACACCCTGTCTTTGTTAACAAATAATTAGATTGAAGATTCCGTTTCCGAATCGCGTCGCTCATCTATAGTGGAGAAAAAGGCGCTCGAGGTGAGTATCTCAAATTACGTAAGCGTAACATGTACTTTATGCGTATGTTAGAGTTAACAGCTTTATTTTTATAAGTGAAATTCGTATATATACAAAAATAAATAAAAATAAAAATATTCCCAAGCAATTGGAGAGCAAACAAATCGATGCCAACAAAAATCCACAAGCTCTCAAGGAAGAAATACCAAAACTGAAACCGGCCGAGAAACGACGCGTTTCAAAGGTGAGCGATGATAACAGATGAGCAGAAAAAAAATGGAAAAACGCTCATCAAAAGCTTATCTCTTCAATGATGCCAACAAACTAAGCTTAAAAGCTTTTACTATCTTTCGCTCTCTTTTCAAAGTTTTCACTTTTAATCAGCAGCTGCAAATTGTTTTTGACTAACAAACGAACTTCGAACTTACAGCATATACAAAGGTGGGCTTAAGGTTTGGTTTTTTGGTTTGATTGATCGAACTTCGAAGTTGCTGCATGCAAACAAGGGGCGCAGTTCGAATTTCGAACTCGCTCTAAATAAATATGCAAGCAAATTTTTCTTCAACGTTTCAGACTCTCGCACGTGATCTGATTGCTGAACGAAGAGAGTCGCTTTTCGATCGCTCTTTTCACTCGCACGAACTTCGCTCTTCGCACCCAACACCAACAAATGCTAGCAATTCTCTCTTAAGCTTACATTCTAAACGATTCTCTTTCCCACGCTCTTAGCAAGCACGTAACGTGATCTGCTTACTGAGCTGCAGCCGTTCTTAATATTTCCTTAGCCTTGTATTCGTTGCGACGCTCTTAGCAAGACCGTAACGGAGCTCTAATGCAAGTGCAGAGAGTCGCTCATTTCACTCGCATGAACTTTCGCTCTTCATTGTTCGCACTCAGCAGCGCAACATATGCCAGCAAATTCTATAGCCATGCATTCCACACGACTCTCTCACTCCCACGCTCTCAGCAAGTACGTATATAACGGCAATTGCACGTTCTGCGTCAATGAAATCGAAGCATTGCAATTATTAAGTGTTTGCTGGAAGAGGTAGCCCCCTACCTCATTAAACTTCTTCTTTTTTCGCTGCACATTAAATTGGAAATTGTAGGAATTGCAGGAATCAGAACTTGTTATGCAATTCTTGCATTGCAAATCAAAGTAAGCTAAAGATTGAGGTATACTTAATTTTTAGGGCTTATGCTTTTAATTTCTTTAATCTATATCTATCTATCTATCTATCTATCTATCTATCTATCTAACTAATAAACTTTTTAACTCTCTATTTATTTAGCATTTAAATATATATTTATATATCTATCAAATAAATATATATCCAAATTTGTATAGTTTATCTATATATTTATATCTATTTATCTTACTAACATAACTATCTAAATATCTATGTCTACATTTATCTCTCTATCTATCAAAAATATACTGCTATATTTATTTATCTATCTCTGTGTAACAAAAATATGTGTCTCATAAATATTTGTTTGCTAATAACACAAAAAAATGTATATTTTTCCCTGTCTAAAAAAAACAAAAACTAAAACTTCTGTGCATTTTGTACTCGTTTCTTGTCACTCGTCTCTTCTCACTTGATACTCGTCACACAAACACTCAGCCAATGGAAGAGGTAAAGCCCGCCGAAGAGTTACCAAAGCTGCGCAAAGCTTCAGTCGCCCAGCCGAAAGAGGAGCCCAAAGCCGAAGCTGGCAAGCCAAAGGCGAAGGCAAAACCGAAGCCCAAATCGAAATACGAAGAGCTGCCCGAAATACCCGATTACGAGCGACCCGCATTGGAGAAATATGAGAAATCTGATTTTGTGCCGAGCGATTTTGCACGCGATTCGGAAATACCAAATAAAATGGAAAAGCCGCTGCTGGAAACGCCCAAAAAGGAGGCGGAAAAAGCTCCACAGAAAAATGGACTGCCAAGGGTAAACTGTTATACACCCATAAGTGTTATACATAACTGTACGTCCATGTCTGTCTTCTTCTTCTATGTTGCGTGTTTGTATTTGGTATAAAGAAATCGGAGATGATCGAAGAGCCGATGGAGGAGCCGAAGGGCATCAAGCTGGGCAAAGGCAAACTGCCCGACGACGAAGACACGAGAGATGGTGCAACCCTAAGACCCGTTATTGTCGAACCAGAGGTGAGTCTCCTTACAGTTGAGGCAAAAATAATAGCAAGACTCTCGCGTATTTATTTATTTAGTTAATGTCAAACTAAAACACAACATATAAAAAAAAGATTTTTTTTGAAATTTAATTGATTGATAATATATTTAATGAAAAAAAAATTAATTTTGAATATTAATTTTAAATTAAAAATAAAATAAATCTTTAGAAGATTAATGGGTGGAGCTGTGGTATTTATATATAATTTAGCTGCTTTTATATAATCTTAATATTTAATTTAAATTCCAAAAAAAGGAAAATATTATTATTTTAATGGAATAAATAATTCTAAATAAAATTAAAAATTTATAATAAATAAAATTAGCTGCCATTTTGGTATAAATATTATTAAAGTAAATGCACAGACTGACTTGCCACGTACCGGTAATAATTAAATAATAATAATTAATAATAACAATATATTAAACATCAAAATTTGAAATACGATGCGTAAGAAAATATCTCGTAGAGTGTGCTATATTTTTTGCCGCCACTGTAGTATATTTATAATTATATGTTATATGTGTAACAGTGAGAGAAAGCTCGAACTTCGTTGCAGCACTCTGTTTTTTAGCTATATTAGTTTAACGGTAATACCTATTCTACAAATTCCTTTCTCCTTTTGTATTAAACACATTCAAATTTCCTTCCATTATCGCCCCACCCCCAAATCCAACCAACAACACACAACTTGAACACAACTCAAACACGCTCGAAATGCAGAAAGATAAGCAAAATGTAGACGCTGATAAGGAGGTAAGTGAAAAAATTTTTTAAAAGAGACTGCAAAAAAAATATTATTAATTAAGCAACGGTGAATATCAGAGTAGACCCATTTTCTCAAACCAAGAATAAAAAAAATTTAGGCACAAAAAAGAAAACTTAAATATTTTTATAAAACGAACGTCTTAAAAAAATATATAAAATTTTTTTTTGAAACTTTATATATATCTTAACGAAAAAAAATTTGGTGAATATATTAAATATATATATAAAAAGAAGATATGTATTTAATATATATGTGGAAAAATTGTGTTTTGAGAATATATATAATCTATATTTCAAAAATGTACATATTTAATATATATATAAAATTAAACACAAATAAATTTAAGCTTAACTGGGAAAAAAATTAAATGAAAAAATTAAAAATATGAGAAAAATTCGATAAGGAATATAAAACTTCCAAATTAAAAAAAAAAAAATAAACAAAAATATCGCAGGGCGATAAGCCATCTCTGATGGATATTATCAGGCAGCGACGTCGCTCCTCTGTCCGCAATTTGATGAGCAAGGAACCAATCAAAAACGAGTCCTTCCTTGGCGTCGTCCTCAAGCCAGTCATTAAGGATGCCAAGGAGCAAGTCGAACCCCAACAAGCCAAGCAATTACTTAAGGTAACAAAAAATAAAGGCTTCAGCTCTCTCTTCAATCTCTCTCTTCACTCTCTTAAAATTCTCTATCTCCCTCTTCCTCACTCTTTCTCTGTCTGCTCAATTTTCTACTAAATTCTCGTATTCTTTTGCCTAGCTTCAAATGGTTTATCTCTTTAATTTTCCTTTTTTTGTCTCTTTAAGCTTCTTATCCTTTTATCTATTTCTTTACTACACTACGCTACACTACAAAATTGTGGTTTTAAATGCCTTGAAATATTTATCTTGAAAAAAATATATAAATATTTTTCTCTTCATTTTCCTCCTCATATTTCTATTTTTGCCTTGACTGCGATATTTTTAGCACTCTTTTCTACACCACACTACAAAAATGAGAACATATTTATATTAAAAACAAGTATAAATATATATTTTGCGCTTAATTCTGGTTTAAATTTGAACATTTCTACCATACACTTTATCAAACACATTTTTGTTAGTGCTGCCAAATAATAATAAAATTCGAAATTCATATACACAAAACTTGTTCAAGCAATCAGCATAAATTGATCTAAATCTACTCAATTTTGGTGTATAGTGTGCACTTAAATTCCAATCCAAAGTAAGCTCCTAATGCACGCTCTCTTTCCTTTTCGCTTAGCGAACATAAAAAAGATATCAGCAAGCAACACAAAACAGTACCTCGTGCGCTTTGTGCTGCAGAGACTGACTGATCTCACAACCAGATCTCAGCATACGAGAAGTTGCCTTGAAAGCTGAAATCTGACTGTTCTCACTCTGTTGTGTGCCTTACGCGGGGGAACAGTTGAAGTTCGGCTTTTCTCACTCACAGCCGGTCAATGACATTCAGACTTCAGATGGGAACTGGTTCATTTATTTTATGTCAGCAGTCTTAAGCAGGCCATAAATTATTTTCTCTCTCTCTGTCTCACTCGCACGCTTTTTTTTCTCACTATCTCCCCCTATCTCTCTGTCTGCCAGACACATTTTAGAATCTCTCTCTCAAAAATATTTTTCTCTATTAATTTTTAAATATATTTTATTATTCAGTCCTCTTCTATCCTTCTCTATTCTGAAGTGCTTTTTGTGATGAATTTAGCACTACTTCTCTCTTTTTCTCTCTCTCTCCATTTCACTCTCTCTCTCTCTCCCTCTCGTCTTCTGCCTCGCATATCATTTTCCACTTGATTTATTTACGAATATATATTTTACTGGGATTTGTTAAGGCAAATGCCACGGAGCACTTTAATCCGACGAAGGCGAGCAAAGCGCAAATATCGGATTTGAAAAAACCCGAGGGCCTGGCAACCCTAGTCGATGATTATGAGCGGCCGCAGTTAGAGAAATATGAGCGTATCGATATCGAGAAATTGAAACCAGAGAAAACTGCACCAATCATTATTCCCCCGGAACCCCAAAAAACCCCGGAAGTCAAAATACCCGATGAAAAACAAAAGGTAAATTCGAAGCGACTTATATATTATGGTAAATGGACAGAGTTGCCACGCTATGATAATAAATAAATAAATCATTAATAATAAGTTATAAGAATAAATATAAATAATAATAATACATAATAATATCCGATGAAGATCGAACGGTAAATTTGAAGCGGAGTTGACAACTCTTGTTAGAAATATTATTAGGGCACAGTTGGCACATAATGGTATTAAATAGTAATAGTTAATCATTAAAATTATAATTTAATAAAAAAATAACTTATAAGCACTCAAAATAACTTAAAAATTGTATTATACAAATAAATAGTAATATATATATATAAATTTAAATTATTTTGAGTGCTTATAATTTATTTTCTTACACCGCAAAAGCAAAACAAAAGATAATAAATATAAATAATAACAAAAATGATAAATTAATAATACAGATAAACAAATATATGTGATTGATAAGCATTAGAAATAATAAATAATAATTCAAACACCACAAATTAAATAAATAAAAAATTAATAAGTAATAACAATAAATAATAATTATTATTATTTACAAAAATAAATGTATTTAATAATAATTAACAATAAAAATTAATTATATAAATTAATTAAAAACAAGAAAAAAACAAACCAATAAATATTTAAATAAATAATACATATAATTAATTTTAAAAAACCACAAGCAACAAATGATAATTCCAGAAAGTTATCGATTAATTGCAAGTAATCGATTTGTTTTGTTGAATAAACACAGAAGAAAGAAGAGTTTTATCAGATCAGTTTTCCTTTCTGTTTGACAAATATTTTATTTGCTAGAGTTTTTATGTTGTTAAAAATACAATATCTTTGGTCTTGCATAAATACGCCCAATATATACATATATATTATATATACATATATATATATATATATATATAACATATGTATGTTGTTATAAATATACGCCGTATGCACACCTATTATTAATATTCATATTTATATACATATTAATATGTATTATGAGCTGCACAACCGAAATAAATGCGAGCAAACAAACAATACATATATATATATATATACACATAC